>CM042168.1:64356899-64819198 GCA_023376005.1 Doryteuthis pealeii
AAAAAAAAGGAGAGAGATAGAAAAAAAACAGAAAATCTTTATGTAACCGAAGTGCCAAAGATGAAGGTGAAAGTCGAAGGATATTGGTCGGGTCGTTGGTATCTTAGTCCGGGAAGAGTCGATTGCGTCAGATGGTCGGTTGCGTAGACGATCGGGAATGTGCGCGATGGGCACTGCGGGTCGAAGGTCGGTGTAGATCAGAGCTGAACGTGATGGGTCTTCCGGAGGCTGGAGATGCGTCGATGAACCAATGTGAAGTAATGCTGGTAGACGAAGGTAGTAGCTGGTCACTGAAGGAAGAGTCGAATGAGAAGGCTGGTTCGAGGCTGGATCGGCGGTAGTCAGGGTCATCGGTAGCGAAGAGTAGAAACCTGGCGGGGCCGAGTCAAGGCAGGTCTGGTCGTCAGTTAGCTGGGACGTGTGCAGTTTGCCAGTACGTGGGATACTGCAGGATCAGTACGTGGGGTACTGCAGGATGCGTCGGCAGCGAGGGTCGAGGAACGGGGTACCAAGGCGTAGCCGGGCCGAGGTAGGTCGGTAAACTCGATAATGCGGGAATCGTCGGCGGAGAGGGTCGGAAATCGGAGCCAAGGCGTAGTCGAGCGATGGCAGCGGACTGGTCGGTGGTCAGTCGGAACGTGTACGGTTTGCCGGTATGTTGGGATACCGTAGGCACGTGTGAGCGGTTCACCAGCGGGTCGGTGATACCGTGTGAGGTCGGCGGGGAGCGTGGACCGAGACGAAACCGAACGAAAGGGCCGAGACCAAGGTAGCTTACGAGCGGGTACCGAGAGACCTAGGCAGGGCCTAGGTACAGGATCGAACCGGAGCCGAAAGTGGCCAGAGGAGAGGCCAGAGGAGAAGAGAAGTGAAACGACTAAGTTGGTCCTGAAAAGGACCGTTGAAGACAGAGAGGCTGGCGCATGGAGCTGGTCGAGCGGGGTCGCACTGGAAGGGCAGGCATAGGTCGTCGGGACTGGAACGTCGGCGGGCAGGAACGGAGTAGTGACAGCTAGCTGGAGGCAGGAGACTGGAGGCGAAAACCGGGAGCCGAGATGTGTATGCGAGCCAAGCCGAGGCCGAGAAATGGCCGAAGGGAGAAGAGAGAGAGGGTTTTGCCAGGAATGGAATCTTGCCCTAAGGCTCACCAAACTGGACTTGCTCTTTAGCAACTGGAGGCAACTTGGGTCGGTTTGATCGAGTCACCGAGGTGACGACCGCTGCAGCGAGCCCAAGTGCGCATGCCCAGCGCAGGGAAGCCGGCCAGAATCCGGTCAGCCCGACCCCGTAGGGTCGCTATCGTTGCCCAAAAACCCATTTCTTAACTGTAAAATCCCGACGCTAACACGCCGAGTTTCGTGGTGAAAATGCGTTTGCCGGCAGAATTAATTACACGCAAGCGGTTAGAAACGGACTTTCGCAAGGCAGAAAGCCGTGACCATCTATAACCTCTCGTTGAGGTCGTTACAGCCAGGTGCAGGTCGTAATGCACAGAAAGCGCACATTCGTGCAAGAATGTGGGTATTTTGGTCAGTTTAGCGACGGAAGTGGGAGAACGAAGTCTGCGAGGCGAACTTGACCTTGGTTGGAACTTGGCCAGCTGCTGGCCACGAGCGTGACCCAGTTAAGTGGGAAGTCTGAGAGAGGAAGGAGGCGAGTAAGGAAGCGAGTAAATTGGAGCGTAGTAGTGGACGCGACAGTAGTAACATAATGACAAACTTTAAAAAGATAAAAATATTATTATATATGCAATTTATTTTAATACATTTTTAACATTAAAAATCGTTCAATTTTTGCGAAAAGTTGTGTCGAATTTTTTTTAATTATCATGTTCAATAATTTTTCAAAAACATTTTTAAAATACTTTTCTTTTTTGAAATAAGTAAAACGTTACTTTAAATACATATTTATTAAATATTACTGAAGTTTTACTCACTGCTTTTTAACTTTTAATTAAGTAAAATACGTTTTTTGCATGACAAAAAATAAAACAATTATTAATTACAAATTGTTTCGATTTTAACCGACCTTCTAATGTTTAGGTCCGCTTCATATATGGTGTCCCGTAAGTGTGACAATATTTTTTTTAACTTTTTTTTTTTTCTTGTTTGAAAAAGGGATATTATTTGGACCAATATTTGTTCTTATATTAAATGATTTTTTATTACAATATTTGTTCTTAAAAAAAAACGGTAATTCTTTTTTAAAAAAGAAAATGACAAAATGTTTAGAAGTGCCTTCCTTCTAAAAAAAAACTGTTAATTTAAATATCAAAAGTGAGAAAACATCGATTTGAATTTAAATATTTTGAATTAAAAATGAATAATTGAATTAAAAATAGTAATAACCAAGTGAACTTGCCTTTAAGTCTTTCACAAAACTGAAAGAAAGATTAACTCTCTTCTAAATTATTTTAAATTTTAAATTATTTGCCCTTAGCTGAGAATTATCTCCCTTGAATTTGTGTTGAAACCATCGATGAAAAACGACGACTATTTTTTTATTTTATTCAACTAAGAAAATTTTAGTTTATTTAAAAATTTCCTCCTTTTCCTTTTTCTTTAATTTTTCATTACGATAAAGAAGACAAACTAGAGAGAAAAGTAAGTATAAAGTTCATTTTGAATTCATCTTTTTATCAGCCTTTGTCTTTTTATTTAGTCTATGTTAAAAGGGTGGTGGTAAGGGTAACCCTTTTAGACATTTTTTTCGATGCAGGTATCATTGGGGAATATTTACTGGGATTTTTCTCCATCCCCAATGATAATTACATCGTAAAAATAAGTTCTAAAAAATTGGGGCTTCGGATTACACTTTCACTTAGATTTGTCTATTATTTTAATAATGCAAACGTTTTATTTGTTTTTTGACAAAATAAAAATATTTTTAAGGAGAAAAATTTAAGATGAAATATTTTAAAAATCTGTGAAAAGGTGATAAAAATAGCTGAATCTTTTTTTGAAAATATATTTTAATCGACAAAATTCACGAAAAAAAAAAACATCCCTCGAAAAAACTCTACTTTATCAGAAGACGATTATCACAGGAAAAATGAAATACAGAATTTTAAAAACATAATTTTTTTTTTTAAAATCCTATTTCTAATTTATTAATTGTGGCAAGTTGAAGTCTCCAATCGTAAATGTCCTCACTCCATTTATTTAAAAATTGGATTCCTCGTTGCTTAATCGGTAATAATTATTTTCTTTAGAATTCTATTACATTTTTAAAAATAATTTTGTTGTCATATTCCCATCCATACATCCCCATCATTTTTTCAAAATTCCTCTCTTGATCAGGGTCCAAGCGAATGATTTATACAATTTTGGGTGGACCTGACCATGTAGAACCCTGCATCTAAATTTTTTTTATATATAATTTTTTTCTTCCTTCAATGGATTATTATCGATTACACACCAATTTATCAGATTATAAAAAAAGATTCTTAAAAGTTCTTTATTTTTTGAGTTTTTAGGGGTGCTCATTTCCCCGTATAAGTTTATAGTAAATTGATCCCCCATATTGGAACCGCTCGAACGGAAGTCCTTTACAACTCCCGGAAAACTTGCACAAAAGTGTCAAATTAGGGTGGCCAGAAAAAAGAACCCAAGTTATTTATTTATTTATTTTACCATTAAACTAAAATTAAACCTCTAACCCTACCCCCCCCCCAGTTAAAATTAACAGTTTTATTACAAAATTTGTGGGTTCTGTTTTTTTTCTGGGTCAACGGTATACAGGGTGACCCAGAAAAAAACAGAACACAAATTATTCATTTTCCCATTAAACTAACCCTAAACCCCAACCCCAACCCCTAGATCCCCATAGTTAAAATTAACAGTTTTATTACAAAATTTGTGTGTTCTGTTTTTAGAAAACTAAAAAAATAAAGAACTTTTAAGAATTTTTTTTTTTTACAATCTGATAGATTGGTGTGTAATCAATAATAATCCATTGAAGGAAAAATAAAATTTAGATTTGGTCCAGATGGTCAGGTTCGCCCAATTTTTAAAAAAGGTAATTCCATGGAGAATTTTAGATCTTTTGTTAACAATTTTTTTTTTTTTTATAGAGGTTTGTCTTTTTTATTTGTATGGATATCTTATTTTTGGAATTAACAAAACAGAAAAATAAGGTACAATATTGCTCTGTACATTTTTTTATTTATTTTATGCATTAATCTAGGAATACCCAAAAATTCGTCTGCTTTTCATTTTAAAAACAAATTAAATTTAATTAAATCGAATATTTAAGGTCAAATTTTTTGTCAAAGTCGAAAATTATCAGTAAAAATAAAAAAATTTAAAAGGCAAAATAATATTACACATGTAATTTATTTTTAATACATTTAAAACTATTTTTTTGGTCAATTTTAATCAAGATGGCCATCTGTGAGTTGCTGTAAAATAAATAAATTTAATTCTAGCGATTGAAAAAAAAATTTGCAATAAAATAACTTGAAATAAAATAAAAATTACTCCTATGTAGATTTTTTTAATTTTAATCTTTTAAGGATGTGATTAATAAAAAGTAAGAAAACATTTTGGCTGACTTCTGATTTAGGTCGGAAAATTAAAACGGAAAGTTTCTTGGTGGTACCCAATGACAGTTTAACTACAGTCTATGAATTTACATTTTGCGAAAATTAAAACGGAAAGTTTCTTGGTGGTACCCAATGACAGTTTAACTACAGTCTATGAATTTACATTTTGCGAAAATTAAAACGGAAAGTTTCTTGGTGGTACCCAATGACAGTTTAACTACAGTCTATGAATTTACATTTTGTGAAAATTAAAACGGAAAGTTTATTGGTGGTACCCAATGACAGTTTAACTACAGTCTATGAATTTACATTTTGTGAATTGGGTTATGGTTTTAGGGGATTAAGGTTGTTTTTAATTACGTATTGCTTAAAAAAAATAAACAACAGAAAACCCAAATTACTATACATTTAATGTTGAAAAATATTTTTTTAAACTAAATTTAATTGAAATTATACATTGCAATACTAACACAAACAACTGTCTCAATAATAGATTCAATAATTAATTTCAATGGTTAACCTCCACAGCTCTAACAAACACGCTATACTCTTCTTTTTCCAGTTCTGTTTTAAGATCTTCGTATTTGCTGGTTTTATAAACGTGGCTTTGTTCTAACTGGCTCTCATATGATATTGATAATTCTACCAGGATGATCTTAGAGTTCACCCTTGAAAATAGAACGTCTGGTCGTAATCCCTTCTTAGTTATCATTTTCGGGTAACCATTACGCCAGACTGGGAGGTCCGCAAATACCTCCCAATCGCCACCAAAATTAAGAAGGTTTTTACCGGGTATAGCTTGATGATAAGACAATTGTCTAAAGCCAGCATATGCCTTTCCCCCCTCTGTAACAAATTTCTGGGTTAAATCAGATGTCTCAGCCCTCATTAAGTTCTGGATAGATCTTACAAGCTCGACCAATACACTGTTGTGCCTCCAAGTGTATCTTCCGTTAGCAAGAGCTGTTTTGCAGGAACTGAGGACATGTTCCAGTGTCTGTGGTTTATCATTGCAAAGGGAACAGATTGGATCGCTTTCTTTTTCCCACTTGACAAGGTTGCTCTTCGACGGAAGCAGGTCATACGTAGAACGTATTAAAAAGCTTAATTTGATCGGAGCTATCTGCCAGATGTCATTCCAAGTAATGGACTTTTGCAATGCCTCCTCCCAACTTGTCCATTGGCCTTGTTGGGACTGTTGAACTCCTTTTATTAGTCTTTTGTTGTCCTCAAAGTTCCTTACTTCCTGAATTATCATGTCTCAACGATCTTTGCCGGTAGTCTGTGACCACCACTGCTTTTCACGCATCCCTAAACCTTGTCTCCCTGTTTGGGTGAGTCCGATGACTTCCTTGAAAGCTAGGCTGTCTTTAGCACTTACAATAGTGTCTCTGACATTCCACTTCCTTCCTGTTTTTAACGTAGGCTTGAAGGATTTTATCATTTTGTCCTTGGAGTCGTCAAGCATCGATTGGAGTCTTATTTTCCTCCATAACTGACTTGAGTGGTAACTTCAATTTTGCTTGTCTGCAGTACAGTGCAACATCAGAAAAGCCCGGAGGTAACCCCAACCATTTTCAGGTTTATTTGTTTATTTTAGACTCCATTGACTCTACTGCAAATAGTTTAAATTTTCCAAATATTATTATTATTATTATTATTATTATTAATTCAGGATTGACAGAATATGAGCCTATGTTAATTCATATTAAAACAAAAAATAAACAAGTGTAATTTGAAGTGAAAATTTGACAAAAAATCATTTTAAAAGCATTTGTAAAAAAAATTTAATTTCAAAAATATATAATTAGAATATCAGATTCGGTAAATATTTTTCTTTCATTAAGAATGAGTGTTGTGATGTGTGGTTTCGTACGTCTTGTTGTAGTCATTCTAATCAGTGTGTGTGTGTGTGGTGGTGGTGGGGGGGTTCACAGTCAAGTCTGACGCAAGGTTCCAATCGACAGTCTAAACACTCCCAACTGTCTCATGCTCCAAAATCCAATATCCAAAATTATTTCTTTGTCCCGCTCGTATCGACAACAAAATACTACTGCAGTTGTTCTGCCTGGTCTGTGAGAATAAGTCCTTTAAATACACCTCAATTTCACCACACCCGGGCTCCTCACTCATAATTGTCCATGCAGCACGTGCGACACTCATCAGCACGGCGCAACCACCTACATCCGGGCCACTATGCTATTTCTTATTTCACTGATCGTCCACAGCTCTCACATTCTGAAGGAAGCGGGTTCGACTCTAGGTCAGTCCTACACGCTAGGCAAAGCCTAGCCCGCTTCCTTCAAGAATACAGCAAGTCTTCACGCCTGCCACTCTCTCTGTCACACCGTGTTGCACGAGGTAGGTCTCCTCTCTCACTACAGTCATAGTAGTAATTCTCTTAGCTTATTGTAGCTCTTTCTTTTAGCTTATCGTAGCTGGTTTCTTTATGTCCTCTAAACTATCTCTATATATCTACCGCTGTAATAGACATATGCAAATGAGATAATATGCCATTGGCTATCTCACTACACCTCCCTGAAACGGAGAGGTTTTATTTCCCTCGTCGACCTATTGCTTCTCCTAAATATCCTCGGGGGTGTTCTTCGTATTGGTTATCGCGGTCTCATTTCATCACTACTGGATCCCTCGTACAACACATCAGAATCCGACACACTTTCATCTATTGGCTCTATAACGTCTCCATCATATTGGTTTATATCCTCGTTTCTTTCCGATTCCTCCATACTCACGTCTTCTTCATATCTATTCCTTATCTGATCAGCGTGGGCCAGCACACTTCTCTCCTGTGTTGTTATTATAGCGGTGTTGTTCCCTTTCTACATAAAAAATAGGATTTTTCAGGTTGCGCGTCCTTATTTTTTTTGTACCACATTTTTTCATTAGTCGAAAAATACATGGTTATGGGAGATCTGATCTGTCTTCCCATCAAGGCAGAAGGACTTAGTGTTCTATCAGCATGAGGAATGGATCTGTAACTCATCAAGAGTTTAGGTAGAAAGGATTCTATGGTCTCTTGTGATGGCTCAAATGCTTTTAATCCTAATTTAACTGTTCTAACCATCCTTTCCGCAGCCCCATTAGATTGTGGATGGTAGGGCAGAGTTTTGTAGGGTTTACATCCTATCTTCCTCAACCATACACAAAGACCTTCATCACAGAATTCAAGTGTATTGTCTGATACCAGGGTTTTGGGTATGCCATTCCTTGAGAATACTGTTCTCAAAATTTGAATGACAGTTTCAGATTTTCTATCACGCACATAAACAAACTCTGGCCACCCCGAGAAAGAATCTACTAAAATCAATAGTAGTCCTACACCCTTGAGATAGGCGTGGTCACGGCCTACTAATATATACAGCCTCATATCATACAGGCTGATTATATTTTAACTCATTCTAAGCTGCTTATAAACTTGATGCAGAAAGAGAAGTAACTTTAAAAATTTAACAGAAAATAATAAAATAATACTAATAGAATTTATTAGTCATTATTTTAATTTAATTTTAATTCTTTTCAAAACTAAAATACGTTATTTATACTTTGTCTTTCACTAATCTACGAATTATAAACGGCTGTGATTTACCTTGTTTTTATGCTTTTCAATCACGTATATGGTCTGTTTTGCCTTATAGACGCGAGTTTGGTAAAATTACTAACGCATAACTTTTATGTGTACTCGACTCCATGGTTCTTGTTCCTTTGGCCACGAATGAGTCGATTTTTGTGGAAAATCTTTGATTTCCATGCATTTGGGGCATTTTTTTATGTAATCTTCAATGTCACGTAAATATCCTGGTTCTCTAATTTGAGTCTTTTTTGTGTGGCCGCTATTCCACAATGTATATCATCGTGTACACTTTTGATTATTTCTTTTCGCATCTTTTGCAGAGGTACAACCAAATCTCCGTTACATATAACCCCTCTGTCCATGTTTAACTTCTTTATAAGGCCTTTCAGCTTTAGAGCAGTCATTCCATTTATTCCTCCTTATTCTATTTGAGATTTTGTCCAGAATAGGGTCAAGCAAGGTTTCTTCTTGAAGCTGTTTAATTGGCAGTACATCGGTTTTGACCCAATGTAATACTTCTTCAGTGTTGTTTATTTTGTCGTCTTCTTTTTTAAAGGCTAATCTGGATAACGTGTCGACATGCGGAATCGTGTTTCCTTTGACGTACATGATATCAAAATCAAAGGCCATCAGCAGTATGGCCCATCTCATTATCCTGGCGGATGTGACCTTGGGTAACTCTTTCCGTGGATTAAAAATGAATTCTAAGGGTCGATGGTCAGATTTTAGTTAAATTTTTTCGACCCAATATAAATTGTTGGGCGCACTGTGTGCTCCACACTATGGCCAAAGCTTCCTTCTCTATATTTGATTAGTTCATTTCTGCTTTGGTTAGCCTTCATGACAGGTACATAATCGGATGATCGTCTTGTGACAATATAGCAGACACAGCATGTTCACTGGCATCCGTAGTTAAGGTTACTTCTTTTCTGGGGTCAAAAACTTTTATAACGGGTTTTTCCATAAGTACATTTTTTACTTTGTTAAAAGCCGTTTCTTGTTTTTGTGTCCAAACAAACTCACTATTCTTTCTTCGTAAGTCTGCAAATGCTTCAGTTAAATCGGAATATTTGGGCACATATCTGCTATAAAATTAGCCAATCCTAAAAACGATTCTAATTCTTTTTTGTTGGCTGGGGATGCCACCTGCAATATTTTAATTAATAATTTTGGGTCAGGTGAAATGCCTTCTTTGGATATTTGGAAGCCCAAATAATTTATCCTCTCACAATTAAATTTATATTTATCGCGGTTTACGCTCATGCCCGCCTCTCTTAATTTGTTCATAACTTGCTGAGTCTTTTGTTGCAATTCATTTATACTGGTGGCCCCTATTAAAATATTATCCTGATAAATTATCATATTTTCTACCACTCCCTTTAAAACATTTTCGATAGCTTGTTGAAATATTGCCGATGCTGTTTTTATGCCGTAAGGCATACGCATCCACCGCATTAGTCCCAGTGGGGTGTTAATAGTGGTTATTTCTTGAAATTTATTGTCAATCTGTATTTGATTGTATGCTGCCTTTAAATCAATCTTTGTAAAATATTTAGTGCCTGTTAATGTGTGTGATACAGTTTCAAGCTCAGGAATAGGATACAAATCTGAACAGATTTTATAATTCACACCAATCTTATAATCACGACATATTCTCAAATCCCCATCTTTTTTTTTGTAAAACTACAATTGGGGACACCCAGTTACTACCGCCGACTGGTACCAGTTCTAAAATTCCTTCTGCTACCATATCTTCTAATTTCTTTTTTTACTAAAGGTCGCAAATGTATAGGTATCCTACGAGATTCATAATATGAGAGGGGCTATTTTCTTTCACTCGTAAGGTGGCTTTGTAACCTCTCAAGATTCCTATTTTATGCTGTCGAATAAATTGTCCGTATTTATTTTTATAATATCTGTGCCTATTAGTCCATGATTTTTTAACAATCCACTATGGTTATAGGGACCACTTTGAATCTCCTATTGGCCTCAAACGTAGCGTTGAATTGTCCCAATGCTGTGATGTAAGAGCCATCAAATTGTCTCAGTTTCAAGTGACTTCTCTTTAACTTGGGTTTCCCCATATGTTGCCAAAAGTTCTTTGGACTGAGAGTCACGTCACTACCTGTATCGACTTGCATATCAAATAGTATTTCATTTAATTTTACAGTCAACTTCTGTTTTTTGTTCGCCCATACTTGGTATACGTCTTCTATCGAATTTGTCCATTTCGACTTTACTTTGCATACAGTTCCAAAATGATTTTGTTTTTTGCATATATAACAAGTTTGTCCATAAACGGGACAGTTTGTTCTTTTGTCAAAATCATGTTGAAAATTGCAGTACTTACAATTTTTTAGCCTTGTTTTTACTTGTAACACATCCGTGTTATTTGGTGCTTTTTCTTTGAAATACCATTGTATTGTGCTTGAGTATCTTCCTTGAAGTCGGATATCATTTCCAGTTGTTGTACAAATTCCACACATGTTTCTAATGCCATGTTATTTGCCTGTAGACGTTCTAAAACTTTATCTTTTTGATTTACGTCGTACTGTCCTTCAATGAACCGTAACTGAATCAATTCACATCCAGCGGACGCTAAAAATAAATCGGTAATCTCGTTCTCTCCACCAATATTCTTTTTGTCTTGCAATTTTTTGCTACTTGCATATGCTGCAAAACATTTTAGCCACATCTCAACATAGTCCGGTTCCTCTAATCTTGTGAGTATCCCTATCGACGCCGCCATGTTTTGTGATGTGTGGTTTCGTACTTCTTGTTGTAGTCATAATAGTAATTCTCTTAGCTTATTGTAGTTCTTTCTTTTAGCTTATCGTAGCTCGTTTTTTATGTCCTCTAAACTATCTCTATATATCTACCGCTGTAATAGACATATGCAAATGAGATAACACACCATTGGCGATCTCACTACAATGAGATTTAAAAGAGCAATATTATCATTATTAATTCCAATTACTGATTGTTCTCTATTATTACACACACACACACACACACACATTGGATTGTGGGTGACTGGACATATGTGATAGAATTTGAATTGCAGAAGTGATGAAAAAACTCAGATGTGAACTTTGTTCAATTGTCTGAGACTAATACCTGTGGATGGGGAGACTGTGTGTTTTCTTTGCTGTCTGTGCTTGTTATGTGGTCGCTGGATATTTATTGTGGGATACAGAATCTTCATATCAATGTGTTGTTGTTGAACAGTGTTGACCGTGGATGTTATTGAACATACTGACTGTTGTACTAAAGTTGAATCATGTTTAAGTTTCACACTGTCATTCCATTGCAACTTGCTACAGAGTAATATTCAGATTTTGTTTTATTTTGGATAGAATCCTTGTGTGGACATCCATATCACCTGTGGATGTTTTGGTAAAATGAAGTTGGTGTAATGGTCACATTCTGACATTCCAAATTTCTGTAACAAGATTAGCCCTCCACCTTTGAATCCATTGGGATATGAGAAATTTGTTTAAAATGCATAAACTCTGTTTTCTTTGAGTTTACATAAAGTCCAATGATTTTTGTTGCTTTCTCCAGGCTATGCAGCAGTAATACAGCTTGGGCAGGTGTATTTGTGAGAAGTGCTAGATTATCTGTGTAGTCTTTATTTGTAATAATTTTTGCAGGATATCATCTGCTTCTGGACTTTTTTTATGTGAAACCTTTTTCCTTTATTAGATTTTGCAAATTGATAATTAATATTTCGTTTTCTTTCATATTTCGTTTTCCTTTATTTGCAGGTATCAGTTGTGGTGGAAACTAACAACTTTCAAGTTTGAAATAAAGTCAACCAATATGTGAATATATATGTGCAAAGTTTGAAACATTTCATAATTCAAATACTTTCTACTTGCTTTTATGTGACATAAAAGCAAGTAGAAAGTCCTTATTCATATCAGTGACTAGTTCACTAATTGTATTTACATCTTTAAGCAACCATGAAAACATACAATAAAAAGCAGTCTTACTCTTGTGAAGTATGTGGATCAGCATTTTCATATAATTATAAATTAAAACGTCATATGAAAACACACACTGGAGAGAAGCCATATACTTGTGAAGATTGTGGATCAGCATTTGCAGAGAAATCGCATTTAAAAGAACACATGCGTACACACACTGGAGAGAAGCCATATACTTGTCAAGTGTGTGGATCAACATTTGCACAAAGTTCCCATTTAAAAATTCACACGCGAACACACACAGGAGATAAACCATATTTTTGTCAAGTGTGTGGATCAACATTTTCAAATAGTTCCCATTTAAAACATCACATGCGAACACACACAGGAGAGAAACCGTTTTCTTGTAAAGTGTGTGGGGCAGCATTTCCCCAGAATTCCAATTTAAAAACCCACATGCGAGTACATACAGGAGAGAAACCGTTTTCTTGTCACTTGTGTGGAGTAGAATTTTCACATAATTCCAAATTGACAAGACACATGCGAGAACACACAGGAGAGAAACCATTTTCTTGTGAAACATGTGAAGCGACATTCTCACGGAAATACTCTTTAAAAGAACACAGGCAAACACACACAGAAGAGAAACAATTTTTTTGTGAAGTGTGTGGAGCAGCATTTCCATTAAAATACACTTTACAAGTACATAGGTTAACACACAGAGAAGAGAAACCATGTTCTTGTGAAGTGTGTGGAGCAACATTTCCAATGAAATCCTCTTTAAAAATACACATGCGAACACACACAGGAGAGAAACCATTTTCTTGTCAAGTGTGTGGGTCATCATTTGCAATAAGTTGCAATTTAGAACGCCACATGCGGATACACACAGGAGAAAAACATTTTCTTGTGAAGTGTGTGGATTAGCATTTTCACTGAAATTGACTTTAAAAAATCATATGCGAACACATACTGGAGAGAAACCATTTTCTTGTGAAGTGTGTGGAGCTGTATTTCCACTGGAATACACTTTAAAAACACACATGCGATCACACACTGGAGAGAAACCATATTCTTGTGAAATATGTGGGTCATCATTTACTATAAGTTCCAATTTAAAACGCCACATGCGAATACATTCCACGGAACATCTGGAAACACAAACTAAATTTTCTTGTGAAGTGTGTGGATTAGCATTTTCCCTGAAATTGACTTTAAAAAATCATATGCGAACACACACTGGAGAGAAACCATTTTCTTGTGACTTGTGTGGAGCAGTATTTCCACTGAAATACACATTAAAAACACACATGCGATCACACACAGGAGAGAAACCATATTCTTGTGAAATATGTGGGTCATCATTTACTATAAGTTCCAATTTAAAACGCCACATGCGAAAACACTCCACAGTACATCTGGAAACACAAACCTCTACCAATAATATCAAACAGGAAGGTGACTAATCCTTTTGACAGATGGCCAATACAGTGCCCATTACAACATAATATGCAAATATCTCCACTGGAAAATCTGCAGAGAGATACAACTTGACAGACCACATCTGGGAACACAAACCTCCACCGATAACATCAAATGGGAAGTTGACTGTGTTTTATGATAAAGTTATACAGACAGGTAAATATATAAAAGCCAAGGCCATTAAACCAGATATTGTCATTTGGAATAAACATGAAAAAACTGCATTCATTATTGATGTAGATTTCCCTAATGACTATGACCTCAATAAAGCCAAGCATCAAAAAATAACAAAAAATCAAGATATTAAGAATGACCTCAAAACAAATAGTTTTCATTGAAAGAAATTAATATGATACCATTTGTGGTAGGGGAAACCCCCCTCAAATTTGGAGAGCTAAAAATCAACATAACTCCGCCAATTTTTCAAATGAGAAGCTCAAATTTGTGTGGATTGTCTAACTTTAACTTAATCCACACCTGGACAAAATTTTTAAAAAATTGTTAGGGGGTGGGTGACATGGAATTACCCATATATATTTTATATTATTTGGATTTTTTTTACTATTGTCCTCATCTTTATACACAATGTCATGTTGGACACATGGCACAATGGATATAAGAGTTGAATTAAACCACATGTCTCTACAATATCATAATTTATCTAAATCCAATTAGATTTATTTTTATGTTCCTGCTTACTAATAATTTTAAAGATATTTTTATGTCATCATGGATAAACATCTGAATCAACTCAGTTTGGAAAATCATTTATAAAAGAATAACAAAGAGAATTGGTGTGAGTACCAATCCTTATAGAATACTGGACATCACTTTTGATTAATTTGAGGACATGTTATTAACAGATACTTTTTGTACCATGTATCTTAAGAAAGTCTGTATCTTTCATTTTTTCTTTTTGCTTTTAAATTGTCTGGTCTTCCTGAAATAAAATAAAATTTCACTTCTTAAAAATGTTTGTTAATTTTTATGTACTTAAATTTGTGATCAGATATGTTAGTATTTTTATATATTTGTATTCCCTGGAAATGAAGCTGATTGGTCCAAAATTTGCAGACAGACAAATCTTCTGTTTCTTTGATTTATGGCTCTTTCAACTGCTGGGAAATATGACATGTATTTTGAATAAAAGAATTAAGTGTGAAAGGTGGGTATAAAGTCTGATATTTTACAGAAGGGAGTAGTTTTAATTTCTGGACGTTGAGTGTGCATAGCGGAACAGTGCAAAAGAGTAACATTAAAGTATGATAGATACCACAGTTTGATCAAATCACAAATCCTTAGAACCCCAAACCTACTATGACTGTAGACCTCTTGGTCCTGGTTTATGAAAAAGTAGAATGTAATCTGATATTTAATAACTTAGTCTTAAGAATAGAATCTTGGTGACTGAACAATCTATAACATGAAACACTACACTTTGACCCTTACTTAGGATAGATGGGCGGATAAAGAGGTCCCACTCTAATCAATCAGCTAGTCATGTCAATTTTTATTACTTTTAAAAATATATTTTACATCGTGTACATATAAGTTATAAAACTTTTCATTTTTTTAGTTTAATTTTGATAATTTGTTTAAATAAATCTGTATTTAAAAAATATATATATGGTAGGTACTGCCAAAAAATCAGCTGCTACTAGTTTTAAAAGCGAATTAAAAATAATTAAATCTATTATTTAAGGTGAAACTTTATCTAAATCGATAAGTAGTAACATACTGACCATCATTAAAAAAAGAAAAATATCATTATGTTAGCAATTTATTTCTAATATATTTAAAACGATTTGTTTTGGCAATTTTTTCGCCAATGACATTTTTGGTTCTTTTAAGTGGTTTTAATGGCTTGTTTACAATTTTAATGTAACATTCGCGATTGCAAAAATGTTTACCAAAAATCAGGTAATTATCCGATTTTAATGAAATTTTCAGCATTGATTTATCAATTAATGAATTTTATAATGCATCAGATATTTTATTTCAAAACTTCAATTTAGTATTTTTGCTATGAAAAATTAATATATAAAATTCATCTATTATAGGAAAAGCCTGATGTTTAAAATGTTATATTTTTAGATTCTAGTGTAGCACTATGATATTTGTGCTTTTCTGAAATAATAAGTAAAAGATATTTGATATACAAATAAGACAAGAAGTCTGTGGTTTAAATTATTCATGGTTTAAATTGTTTAGAATAAGGATTTAGTTACAGGGGACATTGTACTTTTTATTGTTAGTCTTTTATACCAGGTAGTGGAGATAAAAACATGGTTTAATAATCGTTTGCAGATCTATTACTACTGAATACCGAGTTCGGTCCTCGAAGGAGGACCCATAAAAATCACCACGTAAAAACGATTTTAATTTAATTATGCCTGGTGGGAGGTCAGGGAATTTTCTTTTCGTCAGATTTGAGGGAATGACATCATATGGCTAAACTTGCAAATCGGTCGAAAAATTAAAACGTATTACAGGTGACCTAGAAAAAACAGAACCCAAATTATTTATTTTCCCATTAAACTAACCCTAAACCTCACCTCTAACCCTAACCCTAAAAAACAGAAAAAAAATTATTTATTTATTTTCTCATTAACTTAACCCTAAACCCAACTCCAACCCTAACCCTATCCCTACCCCCCCCCCCAAGTTAAAATTAACAGTTTTATTACAAAATTTATGCGTTCTGTTTTTTTCTGGGTCACCCTAAATTTTCCGACCGATTTGCAAGTTTAGCCCATCACATGATATAGTAAGAAATTTTAATTCAATGATTAACTATTAATTTTTTAAATAAAATATAAATGATGCGATTTTCTAAATTTCAAATTAATATTTGAAAAAGAAAAAAAGAATTAAATAAAGTAATCAAATTTATGTAAAATGATAAATAATCTTATTACATTATTAATTCAAAAATGTAGTCGATCGAATGTCAAACTATTATAGTAAAGTATACTATATCATAAATTTGATAAGAATTTGAGTTTTCAGGTATTTCCGTGAAATGTATTCGGTAATCTAATGATATTATGTCTTGCGCACTATTCTACATTAGTATCATGATTTTATTCGTATTTCTAATATTGTGACAGAGAACACGAGGTGAGTGGCGAGCGTCAAGGCCTGCCGTATTCTCGAAGGAAGCGGGCTAGGCTTTGCCTGACATGTCGGACTGTAGAATCGAACCCGCTTCCTTCAGAATGCAAACATTGTCACGAAGTCTAGAAGCTGCAGTCCCGGATGTAAACGCCAGGTGCCCGGATGATGGCTATGATGATTCCAGCGGTCGGGTTTGGCTCGAGAATCTCGTGCGTGTGGTGCAGACACCCGGATGTTGAAAGAAAAATTGTATAAGTAGAAGTGGGGTGACGACAGCAGCAGTTGTGATTTTTCAGCTGCTTGCTGAAGATGTTTGAGTTGGTGGTTTTGCGACGACAACGGATTTTGTGCTATAGATTTTGTGACGGCGACGACATTGTTGACCCCCCCTCTCTTCAACAAGTCGAATTTATTTTTTCCACTCTATTTTCTTTTCTTTTTCATACTAGAAGCTATTTCGGCTTAGAGGTTGTATAATATCATCACATAATGGCGGACGCCATGTTCGACCTCAAACTCATTCCTGAATTCGACGGCTCCACGTCTGTGGTGGACTGGGGCGAGAAAGTGGAGCTGACGTGTCGCTTATGTGGGGTCAAGCAGGTCGATCTAGTCATCCCCCTGCGACTGATGGGAGCCGCTCTGGACGTATACCAGCAGCTAAAAGACGATGAAAAAGCTGATGTTGTGCTGATTAAGGCTGCGCTATACAAAGCCTTTGCGATGGACCCCTGCACTGCGTATGAACGTTTCACAACATGGATGTTGATGGCAGGCGAGACGGTGGATGTCTTCTTTGCGGCACTGAAGAAGCTGGCGGTTTTGTTTGGGGGATTGCCTGAACGTACCTTCGTATACGCATTTGTGGCAGGACTCCCGGCTCGAGTGAAACAATTGTTGAGGGCGTCCACCAGTATAGAGGCAACGCCGGTGGAGCATTTGCTTGAGCGCGCACGGGCTATCGTCAGGGATGAGGCAGAGCTAGGGCAGCCAATTGCAATGGCTGCGCAGGCGGCCCAGAGTGGCCATACAACTCCCCCCAGGCTGGACCATCAAGTCAGAGTGAATTGCTTCCGTTGTGGAAGGTGTGGCCACAGGGCTAAGGAGTGCAAGATTAGCACGGACAAAAGACGTGGGCGCATACGCTGCTTCAAATGTCGCGGCGTCAGACACATGGCCTCAATCTGTCCGGGAAAACGTGCCAGGGGACAAGATGTCAACGCCGCTCTGCTCCCCAGACAAGAAGTGAACAAGGTGCAACCAATCATCCGAGTCCTCGTCGACCAAACGCCTAGCTCGGCGCTTCTCGATTCAGGCTGCTCTCGCACCATAGTGAGCGCAAGACTATGCCGCACCTGGAGGTAGAGAAGCATTAAAGTAACGACCATAGATAGTGATACCCGAGCATGCTGTGGAGTAGGATCAGTGAGGATTCATACTGACTCTGGTGCATCTGCTAAGATCGATGTATTGGTGACGAGAAAACGTTTACTGGGCTTCGACCTACTGCTCGGATATGACGCCATCAAGGCACTGGGCGGTGTCCTGATTACACGAGGTGGAACTGTGCAATTCCTGGAGGCCCCGGTGTGTGCCGCGCTTCACATCGATCGGCCCGACTTCAGGGTAGAGTTCAATCAACGCCAGAAGATCTGGACTGCCTCGTGGAAATGGACGGATAAGGAGGCGCCAACCAAGCTACGGAATAGCGTTGCAGAGTACCCCGTATCCGCGAACGCATACGAACAGGAGCTTGACGCCTGGATCAAAGATGGCTGGTTGATCCCGTACCCCGACCAAAAGCTTGGGCCTCCTAAAGGTCTGATCCCTTTAATGGCAATAGTGCAGCAGAACAAGTCAAAGGTGCGACCAGTTCTGGATTACCGCGAACTCAACAAATATATTGAGGCTTACACGGCTGATGCCGATGTATGTGCAAGCAAGTTGCGGGAGTGGCGCCAGAAAGGATCAAACGTGTCGTTGCTGGATCTGAGAAAGGCTTATCTGCAGGTGCGGGTCGATGAAACTTTATGGCCATTTCAGACGGTGGTGTTTCGTGGCAAACGGTACTGCCTGACCAGGCTGGGCTTCGGCTTGAATGTGGCGCCACAAATTATGAAGACCATCATTGGTGCTGTGCTGTCCCAAGATGAAACTGTCAAAAAGGCGATGTCGGCGTACCTCGATGACATTTACATCAATGAAGATGTGAAGCAAGCGTCACACGTTCGAGCGAAATTGGCACAATTTGGCCTGGTTTGCAAGGATCCAGAACGGCTTGAAGACGGAGCGCGCGTACTAGGCCTGGATGTCAGGGGGGAGGAAGGCATCCTGCGATGGAGACGAGGAAGTGTGGTTCCAGGCATTCCTGAAGTTCTCACAAGGCGGACTGTTTTTTCCCTGTGCGGAAAACTTGTGGGACAGTGTGTGGTTGGCTTCGTGCAGCAGTGGGTGTAATTAAACGCCGGGCGAATGCTGTGACCTCAGGATGGGACGATGAAACAAGTGATGCCCTCCTCACCCGAATGATTGCAGAAAGTGTTGGGAGAGCAACACACGAGGACCCTGCCAGAGGAGAATGGTGCGTTAACGGGGAAGAAATTAATGTATGGGTCGATGCCAGTTCATTGGCGTTGGGAGTCCTGTTGGAGAGGGACGGGGCTGTGTTGGAGGATGCGTGTTGGTTACGGCCCATGAATGATGCCCAGCACATCAACTTAGCTGAGTTGGACGCCGTGCTGAAAGGCGTCAACCTAGCTCTACAGTGGCAGGCAAAGAGGCTGCACCTGCACACTGATTCTCTCTGTGTCTACCATTGGGTGTCCGACACGCTGACTGGCAAAGCAAGGATACGCACCAAGGCAGCAAGCGAGATGCTGATAAGGCGGAGGCTAGACACCCTAAAGAACCTAGTTTCGGAGTATGCCCTGACAGTCAGCATAACACTGGTCGCGTCGTACTGCAATCTTGCCGACCAGTTGACACGAGTGCCGCACAAATGGTACGTTGCTGTAAAGACGAGTACCGAGCCCGTTGGTCAAACCTGCGCTGCCATAGGGAGCTCGATGGACCGGCAGCAGATTAAAGACATCCACGTGCAGAGCAGGCACCCAGGCACCAAGCGGACGCTGTATTTCGTGAGACGCGTCGACCCAGCGGTGACCAAGGCAGAGATTAAACAAGTCATAAAAGACTGCGAGGTGTGCCAGTCGATTGACCCAGCACCAGTACGATGGCGAAAAGGACGACTGGACACAAATGATGTGTGGCAAAGGGTGGGAATGGATATCACCCATTATGGTGGCAACCACTTTCTTACCCTCATCGACTGTGGACCCACACGTTTTGCGATTTGGAGACCGCTGTCACGGCAAGACTCAGCGAGCGTTCTTAAACAGTTATCGTCCGTCTTTTATGAACGAGGTGCACCAGAGGAAATATTGACGGACAATGACACAGCCTTTTGCAGCCAGCAAGTAAGGCAGTTTCTGTGTGAATGGGGGGTCCGACTACGGCTGCGATGCGTGTATGTGCCATCAGGCAACGGTATCACGGAAAGAAGTCACCGCAGTATTAAAAGAATTGCCGCTAGGAAGCAGTGCACCATTGAGGAGGCAACATACTGGTACAATGTGACGCCGAAGGACGGGGTGTCCCCAGTAACCGCACCCGCGAATGCCATCCACACGTACCGGGTGCGGGTAAAAGGAATAGACGTTGCGCAGTCACCTGTCGACGAAGTGGTTTGCGAGCCATATGCTGTGGGGGATTCTGTTTGGGTGAAACCCCCAAGCAGTCGATGCACCACCCGATTCAAGCGGGGGCGAGTGACTGGTGTGGTCAGTCAGCAATCTGTGCTGGTTGACGGAGTCCCACGTCACGTACGTGATCTCCGCCCTGCTGTAGAGGTAGATTATTCATCTACCGATGAAGATGATGAGCCATCTGACGACAAGTTGTTATTGAATGTCGCCAATGGTCCCCACGAAGACACAACCGCTAGCCCGTCGGACGATTCAGAGGCAGAAGCCGTGGTGCACGTACCGCTTAGAAGGAGCGCGAGAACAAAAAGGCCACCCCCACCATGCACAGTGTGTGATCCTGAGATCAGGGGGGAGTGTGACAGAGAACACGAGGTGAGTGGCGAGCGTCAAGGCCTGCCGTATTCTCGAAGGAAGCGGGCTAGGCTTTGCCTGACATGTCGGACTGTAGAATCGAACCCGCTTCCTTCAGAATGTAAACATTGTCACCGAAGTCTAGAAGCTGCAGTCCCGGATGTAAACGCCAGGTGCCCGGATGATGGCTATGATGATTCCAGCGGTCGGGTTTGGCTCGAGAATCTCGTGCGTGTGGTGCAGACACCCGGATGTTGAAAGAAAAATTGTATAAGTAGAAGTGGGGTGACGACAGCAGCAGTTGCGATTTTTCAGCTGCTTGCTGAAGATGTTTGAGTTGGTGGTTTTGCGACGACAACGGATTTTGTGCTATAGATTTTGTGATGGCGACGACATTGTTGACCCCACCTCTCTTCAACAAGTCGAATTTATTTTTTCCACTCTATTTTCTTTTCTTTTTCATACTAGAAATATTAAAATAAGTAAATTAACGCGATTATGAAAAATTAAAAAAAAAAACGTTTTGTTTACAATTGACAAACGACAGGAATTTATTTTAAAAAAACGTTGAATTTTTCGTTAAATGTTTTTGTTTGAATTGTTATTTAATTCGCTTTAAAAATAATTCAATGAATGAAAAGACATATTCAGAAAGATCTTTTTTCTAATCAAATAAATATTTTTAAGATAGAAACAGAAATATGCGATAAATAAGATTTGATTTTATGTTAGAATTTAAGCATGAAAAAAATAATACTACGAATTCTAGGCTGAAGCAAAATATATATTTTTTTTAACTCGCTGTAAAAAATAATTCCATTGATAAAAACTCAATCAAATTACATGTTTAGAGAGATTATCTCATTCTCTTTCGAACCATATGGATATCTTAAAGAAGATTGAACCGTAAATAGGCGAGAAAAAAGAATTTGTTTTTATTTTCTCAAAATTTAGAATGAAAAAAAAAATCATACAATTCAGCTCTCTGAAGCCAATTTAGCTATAAAAAATAATTCAATTAATAAAAACGCATAAAAATTGCATATTCAGAAAGATTATATTATATTCTTTTCAACAATATAAATATTTTAAAGATTGGACTAAGAATAAGTGATAAATTCCTAGCAGAACGGCTTAGACTGCAAAATTTATTCGCAAAAAATATACATTTCTGCTGTAAATCGCTATAAATCGCAAAAAGTCAGTCAGCGGACAATATTTTATTATCAGCAGGTTCTGGT
This sequence comes from Doryteuthis pealeii, assembly GCA_023376005.1. Lineage (NCBI taxonomy): Eukaryota > Metazoa > Mollusca > Cephalopoda > Myopsida > Loliginidae > Doryteuthis > Doryteuthis pealeii. Next base: position 64,378,919 of record CM042168.1, read on the forward strand.
ATATGGACAGTTCCGCAATTGACTGATTTCGGCTTAATTAATTGATTATATCCCTTAATTAGAAAAAAATCAATAACCAAATTTGACGTGTTTCTTAGTTAGAAGGATATTAATCTATATGCAAGATTTCAAATCTGAGTGACTTCTCTGTTCTTTGTTATAGATCGACACATACATACCAAAAACGTACTCTTTTATATTTAGATATATATATATATATATATATATGAGTGAGTTGAGTTTTAGAGGGATGGCAATGGAGTAAGATCAGCTTAGTTGTCCAGTAGAAGTCAGCTTTATCAGAAGTCCTTAAAGGAATGAGAGGGGGTCTTGTGCCCCCTCTCATCTCGACAAACAAAAGAGAATGAAATAGCAGCCAATAGGACTGGATGAATGCGATTTTTTTTTTCTGCCATTTTTATATATGTTCACCTGATTTGGTCGTCTTGTCTTTTCTCTCTTGTAATATTGCTAGTTCACCTTTTGACAAGGGGGGGGGAGCATTTGACGGGCACAACAGGTCCTAGCAGATGACACGGACGATTAACGGACAGAAATAGAACAGTGCAGAGAGATGCAGTAATGAAGTGCAATAGCTCACGACCCGTCGTCCATGTTACACTAAAAATAAATATCTATTTGATGCAAGCCTTATTTTTTCAAACGAAAGTATACGTTTTGAAGAAAAACTCTATTGAAAATGTACCCCCCACCCTTTTTAAGCAGAAAAATATCGATGTATAATTTTTTTCTTTTATAAAATAATAGCCAATTAAATAATTATCGAAATGAGTAAAAAAAAAATCTCCAAAAAATTTATAATTTATTATTTTTTTACATTTTATTTTCCACTGTAAAATTTTTTCTCTATTCATAACTTCGGTCTTTTATCTCTTTATTTATACTATAATTAGAAAACTTACAGACCAACTCGAAAAAATGTTACGCCCCAACATAAGGGGGCGGGGGTCAAAATTAAGTGACCTGAAAAAAATAAGAAAGTTTTGAAATAAAATAAATAATGCATTACAAAGATCATTCATTGGTAAATAAACTGAAAATTTCATTAAAATCCGATAATTCCCTGAATTTTGGTAAATTATTTTCTGTAGGGGGTGGGGGCTAAAGTCATTTTGTCAAAAACACATTTTAGGTTCATTTTGCCTATGGTATTTGTGGAAAAGGTGACTTACCGGTGAAATCGGTCACAACGGTTAGTTGATGGAAGTTTCACAATAAGACAGTTATATAACAATAAAATATATATCGTAATATGAGTAGATGGAAAAAAATCAACCGTTGAGGTATTGTATGTAAAAAGTTTAGTAAACATCGTAATTATGCTATAATTTCCAACGATGACCGAAAAAATATTTTATTCATAATTTTATGCATTATTTCGTCACAAATGAGTGTGAAGGGAGACGTTCGTAAAAATTAAAAATACATTTTTTTTTTTATGTGCGGGACTCAGCACACATACTTGTACTGTCATTTCCTTTTTTTTATTGGAGAATTATTTTTCTCCAAAACACCTAAAAAACTGAAGAGAAAAAAATCATCGATATAAAATCTAACATCGAGTAACTTTAAATTGGGCTGAATAATATTATTATTCAGCAAAATTTATTAATAAAGAAAACAAAATCTCGTATATTTCTATTTATTATCTCCCCTGTTTTAGTTTAACTCTTCATAAATATTTTTACATCGTTTCCTGTTGTTTTGTTTTTGTTTTGATCTGTCGTTTTATTTGTTTGTTCATTTAATTCAAGTACGAAAACGGCAGTTTATTTTTTCTTCTTTTTTTCCCTCTGAAATATTGAATTCCCCAAAAAAATTCTCAGAGAAAAAAAAAAAAAAAAAAGACCGAAAGAAGTAATTTGACAGCATCTCTTTTTCCCATGTTGCGTTGAACCGGTTAAGAAAAAGAAAAAAAAAGTATTTAAAATGATGTAAGTATTAACTCTTAATTTCTTTATTTATTTTATAATGCATTAGTTACTTTATATCAAAACTTTCTGATTTTTTTCAGTTCACTTAACTGTGCACCCCGCCTTATTTTGGGGGCACAAAATATCGGTGGGGGGTTATATAAAAGTGAAATTAATTACAGTATAAATAAAAGACTTAAGACCAAACGTTTCAATAGAAAAAATTCTTATTTCGACTTTAACGAAAATTTGATTTTAAATAATCGATTTGATTAATTTTAATTCGTTTTTAAAATGAAAATTGGCACACATTTTTTTAATACGCATGTTAAAGATGTAATTAGACCAAGTATGTTCAGTAGGTATCACCAATCAGTTTAGGTCATCTTGAATAAAACGGAAATAAATATTTCCGAACTTTGTTTATCAAAAGTTTCGTAAAAAAAGGATCGTACAGGGTTGTTACAAAGAAAAATAGTTGGTAATCAAGGACTATCTGCTCGTAAATTCCTACCATAAAATAAACTGAACACCCATTTTATGTCCGTGTTTTTGCAATAAATGTTTTATTTTTCTTGCACCCGTTATGTTACAATACTAAATATATTTCCTTTATTTGTTTTAATATTCACTTCAATGTGTTTTTATATTTTGTGAGAATGGTTAGTTTTAAAATGGGGGTTCGTTTTTACACTTCAACTTTTTACTCGTAAATTCCTACCATAAAATGCCCAAGCCTAATTTTATGGCAGGAATTTACGAGTAAAAAGTTCAATATTGCTTTTTGTTGTTATTTCTTTTCTTTTTGGCTTTGGTACTCTAAAATAAAAACGTCAGACTTTAATCATCGTCGACGAAAAAACAAAATTACGGTCATAAAAGAAGGATCCAATTTATGCCTAAATTGTAAAACGAGCCCCCACTTTAAAACTAACCATTCTCACAAAATAAAAACTTCTAGAATATGCACATTGAAATGAATATTAAAATAGATAAAGAAAATATATTTTGTATTGTAAAATAACGGGTGCAAGAAAAATAAAACCTTTAATACAAAAACACGGACATAAAATGGGTGTTCAGTAGGTACCACCACCGTTTATGCCATCTTGAATAAAACGGAAATAGATATTTCCGAACTTTGTTTATAAAAAATCTCGTAAAAAAAAGATCGTACAGGGTTGTTACAAAGAAAAATAGTTAATTCAAAGATCAAATTATCCGATTGGGAAAAATTGCATCGTTATCTTAAAAAATAAACAAACCTGCCCGTATTACATGCGAAAGGGTAATTTTCAGACCGTAATATAGACAGAAAAGTTACTAATTATTTCCCTTTTACAATTAACTAGTAAAAGTATGGAATGAAAACTTGAATATTTTTTCTAAGATAAAAACTGATAAAATAATCTATTATACTTACTTTTTATTTTAATTATTGAAAAAGTTAAATAAAATAATTTTTTTTCACGCTAACACTGTCAGCCTAACAGGAACAAACTTTGGTTACTTAGAAGCGTCTCGTCTCTTTGTAAAACAAATATGTCAGCAATGCTCTTCCATACATTCTAAGGATCACACATTACTATTCAACAATAAAAATTACAAATTCTTTTAAAAATATTAATCGAGCTCGTATCGGACCAATGTTTAGTTCACCTGAATTATAAAATTCATATTTTTAAATATCCTTGAAAAATTCGATTTTTTGACGCAGGAAAAAAAAAATTTAATTTATTTCACGCAGAAAATAAAAATATTTAATCACACAAAAGATTGAAAATCTCTTAAAAATTAATTTCTTAAAAAGAAAATTTTTTTTTTTGCCAATTTAATAGAATATAGTACATACCAATTAGAAAAGCAAAAAAAAAGTTTTCAAATATTAATATTATGACATTTTTTTGCACTTTTTATTTCCGATTTCATTAATTTTTCCTCAAAAAACTAGACCTTGTACATTCATACAATTTCATTGATATAGTTATTCAGACTCTTTTCTTTATAGAAAAAAAGAAAAAAATTTTTTCTGACGCATCATTTTTTTTTATCTCATAAAATAAAATAGGGGGAGGGAATAGACCTCGTAAAAAATATTTCCCCTAATATATTTTAGAAAAAAACTATTTAAGATGTATTTACATCCAATGGTAAACATTTATGGAAATTTTCGGGAAAATCAGATTATTAATTGATTTTTCATAGAATTTTTAAAAATCCTCTTATCGTAACTTGTTTTTAGCTACGTTAAATTTCAGTTGATTTAACAGTGCAAAAATGAAAACATTGTTTTTCAATCATAATTTTCATTATTTCGGTATGCTGAAAAAATTTTTTAAAAATCATCAGGAGTTTATTTTATGTTTTTTCTTTAAAATGGAAAAAAAAATTTTCAAGAAAATATTAAATCTTCTGTAAGTTTCATTGTGTTAAATATAGGGGGGGTAAATTTCACAGGGTCAAATTGGTGGTACCTAGTGTTCAGTTTATTTTATGGTAGGAATTTACGAGCAAATAGTGCTTGATTACCAAATAGTTAATTTAAAGATCAAATTATCCGATTGGGAAAAATTACATTGTTATCTTAAAAAATAAACAAACCTATCCATATTACATGCGAAAGGGTAATTTTCAGACCACAATTTAGACAGAAAAAAATACATATTATTACCCTCTTACGGTTATGCATCTAAGTACGGATGGGTATAACAGACAAACCTTTTTAGCCAAATTTTTTCTATTAAAATGAATAAAATCTTTAAAAATATTAAAATTTACTATTAAAATGAATAAAAACTTGAAATTTAATGGTATTTTTAGGGGGAGGTAAATTGCACAGGGTCAAATTGGTGGTACCTAATGTTCAGAAATGCTAAGAGTAGGTTATAAAAATTTGATGACTTAATTTTATAATTAATAGGTTATTTTATTTAAAAAAAAAAAAAGACTTGAAAAAAATGTATTTTATCAGTTATAATTGGAGGAGGGAGTTCAACCTTTTGTCATTTGAATAAAAAATTCCAATCTCTAATTTTTAGGGACCACCAATTCGGTCACGTGATCAGTTTAGGCCATCTTGAATTAAACAGAAATAGATATTTCCAAACTTTGTTTATCAAAAATCTCGTAAAAAAACAATTAAAGATCGTACTGGGTTGTTACAAAGAAAAACAGTTAATTCAAAGATCAAATTATCCGATTGGGGAAAAATTACATTGTTATATTAAAAAATAAATAAACCTATCCGTATTACATGCGAAAGGGTAATTTTCAGGCCACAATTTAGACAGAAAAAATTACATATTATTACCCTCGATTATACAAATACATATGGTTGAATGTAATGCACATACTTTTAGCCAAAATTTACTATTAAAATGAATAAAATCTTTAAAAAATTTAATATTAAAATTTACTATTAAAATGAATAAAAACTTGAAAAAATTTAATATTAAAATTTACTATTAAAATGAATAAAAACTTGAAAAAATTTAATATTAAAATTTACTATTAAAATGAATAAAAATTGAAAAAATTTAATATTAAAATTTACTATTAAATGAATAAAAACTTGAAAAATTTAATATTAAAATTTACTATTAAAATGAATAAAACTTGAAAAATTTAATATTAAAATTTACTATGAAAAATTGAAAAAATTTAATATTAAAATTTACTATTAAATGAATAAAAACTTGAAAAATTTAATATTAAAATTTACTATTAAATGAATAAAAACTTGAAAAAATTTAATATTAAAATTTACTATTAAAAATAAAAACTTGAAAAAATAAAAATTTACTATTAAAATGAATAAAACTTGAAAAAATTTAATATTAAAATTTACTATTAAAATGAATAAAACTTGAAAAAATTTAATATTAAAATTTACTATTAAAATGAATAAAAACTTGAAAAAATTTAATATTAAACTATTAAATGAATAAAAACTTGAAAAAATTTAATATTAAACACAGTGAAATTGACGTTAAAAAATGTCTTCGGGTTTAGTATTAATTTTTAAAATCGAAAATGAAATGAAAATTTTAATATTTTTTTCGAAGAGAAAAACTCATAAGATAATCAATATATACTTACTTTTTATTTATCTAATTGGTTGAAAAAGTTAAATAAAATAATTTCTTACGCTAAGAAAAACAAACTTTGGTTACTGAGAAGTAGGGACCACCAATTGGGCCACGTGATCAGTTTAGGCCATCTTGAATAAAACGAAAATAGATATTTCCGAACTTTGTTTATCAAAAATCTCGTAAAAAAAACAATTAAAATCATACAGGATTGTTACAAAGAAAAACAGTTAATTCAAAGATCAAATTATCCGATTGGGAAAAATTACATCATTATCTTAAAAAATAAATAAACCTATCCATATTACATTTCAGGCCGCAATTTGGACAGAAAAAATTACATATTATTACCCTCTTACGATTATTTATCTACATATGGCTGACTGTACGGACATTTTTTTTAGCCAAAATTTACTATTAAAATAAATAAAATCTTTAAAAACTTTAATATTAAAATTTAGTATTAAAATGAATAAAAACTTGAAAAAATTTAATATTAAAATTTAACAGTGAAATTGAAGTTTAAAACAATATCTTTGGTTTTAGTATTAATTTTTAAAATCGAAATGAAATTTAAAAATATTAATCGAGCTGGGATCGGACCAACTTTTAGTTCACCTGAATTCTAAAAATCATATTTTTAAATATTTGTGAAAAATTCGACTTTTTACCACAGAAAAAAATAAATATTTTATTTATTTCACGCAGAAAATAAAAATATTTTATCACACAAAAGATTGAAAATCTCTTAAAAATTAATTTCTTAAAAAAAATTTTTTTTTTGACACATTTTTTTTTTTTAAGTGCACTAAAGATTGAAAATCTCTTAAAAATTAATTACTTAATTTTTTTTTCTTTACGATTTAATAGAATATAGTACATACCAATTACAAAAGCAAAAAAAGGTTTTCTAATATTAATATTATGACATTTTTTTGCACTTTTTATTTCCGATTTCATTAATTTTTCCTATATTTAGAATAAAAAGTAGGTATATATTTGTTATTTCTCTAAGAAAAAATATTCTAATTTTCATTCATTTCATTTCATTTTCAATTTTAAAATTTATTACCAAAACTAGTAAAACTTTTTTAAAATGAATTTCACAGTGAAATTTTAATATTAAAGTTTTTCAAGTTTTTATTCATTTTAATAGTAAATTTTGGCTAAACTTGCAAATCAGTCGGAAAATTAAAACTTATTACAGGGTGACCCAGAAAAAACAGAACCCAAATTATTTATTTTCCCTTATAACTTGTTTTTGGTTATATTAAATTTAAATTGATTTAATGGTGCAAAAAAGAAAACATTGTTTTTCGTTCATAATTTTCATTATTTTCCTAAGCTGAAAATTTTTTTTAAAAATCATCAGGATTTTTTTTAATGTTTCTTCTTTCAAATGCACAAAAAATTTTCAAGATAATATTTCAAGATAAAAAAAGAATATTTTAAAAATCGTTGAAAACGAATAATCGGTTATTGAATATGTGAATATGCACAAGAAAAAAATTATGTCGAATTCAGCCAGCTATACATTTAAATATATAATTGTCAAAGGGAAATATGTAATTTTTTCTGTCTAGATTTTGACCTGAAATTTACCCTTTCACATGTAATACGGATAGGTTTATTTATTTTTTAAGCTGACAATGTAATTTTTCCCAATCGGATAATTTGATCTTTGATTTAACTGTTTTTCTCTGAAGGGTCGTTACTTTTTTTTTTACGAGATTTTAAAAAAAACTAAGTTAAAAACTATTTACTTTTGTTTATGAAATATAGCTTAAAATGATCACATGACCAGAAAATGGAGGTGCCTAATAATTACTAACGATTGTCTTTTTTCATTTATAGAAGATTTACAGCGATAAATACAAACATGAGTTATCTCTCTTTTTACTTCAAAACCTTCGAATTTTCCATCTGGGAACAGTAACAACTGTTCCATTGCATGTCCTTGTGCTTTTGGTTACTCAGTGTAAGTTTTCTACATAAACTTTTATACTTCTATGCCTCAGTTACAACTTGGGCAAAGTTACTTTTTTTTTCTCAAACAAAAAACATGAGATATTCTGTTCTAACTCTACATTTGAACATCCCTATATAGAAACTTCCCTTATATGTTAACTTTAATAGCAGACCTCAAAGCTTTTACACATTTCTATGGTGAATAAACCTGTGGATAACAATTCTCTTCAGAATCTTTTCTTTGGGGAAGACTTTAACTAAGTGCCATAAATATAATGCCGACTCTTTGAGAAAGATCGGATTGTCTAACCAGGAACATTACACAATGTGAAATGTATTTCTTCATTTCAGCTTTTACACTTTCCTATAGTGAATAAACCTGAGGAAGGTAGAATTGTCTAACCAGAAATGCAACAATATTTATGTCGTCTTTGAATCAGTTGAGACTAATAACAACAGTTCAAATTTCATGCAATTCAGAAATATCTTCATTTCAGCTTTTACACTTTCCTATAGTGAATAAACCTGAGGAAGGTAGAATTGTCTAACCAGAAATGCAACAATATTTATGTCGTCTTTGAATCAGTTGAGACTAATAACAACAGTTCATCTATCTAGATAAAAGTAAGTTCTTTTTTTTGGGGGGGGGTAGAGGGCTAAATGATTGAATGTAAATAAATATATTTATTATTGAGTATAATTTATATATATAAATTACAGACAAATGTAAAACTGAATATGAATATCTGATCATTTGTGTTTCAAATTCTTTTCTTTATATCAATTAAATTTTTTCATTAAAATGTTTTTTCTGTTTACATACCCATTATCTAGATAAAAGTAAGTTCTTTTTTTTTTGGGGGGGGGGATAGAGGGCTAAATGATTGAATGTAAATCGATATATTTATTATCGAGCATAATTTTTATATATAAATTACAGACAAATATAAAACTGAATATGAATATCTGATCATTTGTGTTTTAATGAATTGCAACAGGAATTATAATTTTATACTTGCAAATAACACACACATCTTTCTTTTCTTTTCTAATTTTTTTCAAATAAAATTTCTTTTTTTATTTACAGATATCAATTCTAAGAGGGAATAACAATTTTTGGAAGACGTATGCAACCACATTCCAAATGGAAAACTTATTCTTGTAAAATGTCTGCATTTTCACAGCATTTGTATTTCAATAGTTATATTGAAACACACAAAGAAGACAATTATTTTTTTAAATATTCACATTGGCATTTTTATTGAATTGATATTTTAAAATAAACAGCCAGACACTCACTTGGGAGAAACATTGCTTTGTCAAGTGAATAAATTTTTTTCACAGAAAGTTCATATTTAAATAATTACATCCAAATTTACAAAGGAGACAATCATTATTCTTGTAAAGTCTGTACATCAGCATTTTAACTAAAAGATTTTTTTTCCTGTACATATGAAAATGCCCACTATGATTGACATGTAACCAAATTAGTTTATTCACAATTCTAGATAGAAAATAATCATGCCTACTGAAAGGAAAGCCCATTCTTGTCAAGTATGTGGATCAGCCTTTTCAAAGATTTCACATCTGAAACAACACATTCGGACACACACTGGTGAGAAACCATATTCTTGTAAAGTATGTGGATTAGCATTTACACTAAATAACCATTTAACAAGTCATATGCGAACACACACTGGAGAGAAGCCTTTTACTTGTGAAGTATGTGGGTCAGCATTTTCAGTTAGCTCTAATTTGAAACATCATATGCGAGCACATACTGGAGAGAAACCCTATTCATGTGAAGTTTGTGCATCAGCCTTTTCAATGAAATCAAGTTTAAAATTACACTTAAGAACACATACTGGAGAGAAACCATATTCTTGTGAAATATGCGGATCAAAATTTACACAGGCTGTCGGTTTAAAAATGCACATGCGAACACACACTGGAGAGAAACCATATTCTTGTGAATTGTGTGGAGCAACATTTTCTCATAGTTCAAGCTGGAAAATACATTTGCAAATGCATACTGGAGTGACGCCATTTTATTGTGATCTGTGTGGATCAGCATTTTCTCATAAGTCAAGTTTGCAAACACATATGAAAACACACTCAGGAGAGAAGCCTTTTACTTGTGAAGTATGTGGATCAACATTTTCACTGAAATCATCTTTGAAATCCCACATGCGAACACATACTCGGGAGAAACCATACCCTTGTGAAGTGTGTGGATTAGCATTTTCATGGAATTCAAATTTGAAAACCCACATGCGAATACACACAGGAGAGAAACCTTATTCTTGTGAAGTATGTGGATCAGCATTTTCACTTAATTCAAATTTGAAAAGACATATGGAAACACACTCTTGATAGAGACTTTATTTTTAGGTTTTCAGCAATAATGTGAGGTTACTGGAAAATTATAAAATGTTCATTTAAATGTTTTAAGTCCTACAGTCAATCTCCACAATATTGTTTGTTCAATTGATAATAATAATTTTAGGATCATTCAAAACAAAAAAACATTTTAAAAAATGCTGATGATTTTGGAAAAATCTTTTTCTCAACTCTATCTTTCCCTTTATTTTTTTTTTTGTATTAAAATTGTGAAATAATAATTATTCACCTTTAGATGAATTTATGTTTAAAATAGTTTTTTCTTAAAATATATTAGGCAAAAGGTTTAATGGAATAAATCTTTCTACAGCATATCTACCTTGAAAGTGCTATTCTAAATTAGTCAACATGTTAAGGATTTTCAGTAATTCTCCGCAATTCCTCTTCTTCTTTTTGTACAATTTATCATAGTAAACAGTTTTACGTAAGGTCATTCAAGTGTTTCGCCCAGACGAAAAAAAAAACATAAAAAATTTTAAAACTTTTCTCTAACTTCTGTACAAATTTTATTTCAATTTGTTAAAATAAAAATTGAATAAAACCCTTTTTACTCCATTTAATACAATTTGACTTTTAGTTGAAATAAGAACAAAATAAAATAAAAAAGATGGAAATTTTCCACATGGTTGATGAAACAAATGGCAACTGGCTTTATATAGAGTGCAGACCAGAAGTGAGAGGCATTGTGGGAATGGGGTGGATGACTATAAAAACAAAATGTCTGGGAGAAAATTTTTGATTTCATGAAGGTGAAATCAAGTGAGCATTATGAAATTGCAATAAAGGGATGTTGGACAGAGAGTAATAGAGCTGTGAGAGAATGTGGTTGAGTTTGACAAACCAAGTCAATTGAATTACATAAACTTATATTGAATTGATATGTGATATGCCATGTTTTAAAATGTGTTTCATTTACAATCATTTTTATAGATTACATCAATTCAAATATTATGCAAATTGATATTAAATATTCTTGAAGTGAAAGAAGAAATTTCAGAAATTATATACATCACTATCCCTCATTACATAGTAACACTATATGACAGAAACAAAAATCACAAACATTTTTAACCCTTTCTCAAGTGAATGAATCTATACTTTTATTTAGAACTAATTGATGTAGGTTTTTGTTGATCAGTCCATACTGCTGTGTCCATGTGTAGGGCTCTACTGGAGAACATCACTTGAGTTCGTCCTTACTACTCCAGAAGTTTCCAGCATGTCTTGTTCATCTTATTAAAATGGTTTGTGTGATAGGAGGAAAGTGGTCATACAGCTGCTGTTTTGTGGGGTTCTGCTTCCAAAACAGCACACAGTATCCTTATTTAGTTCCAATCTAGCTTTTTCTCTTTAAGTGTTTCATTAGCGACCAAGTGGTGCAGCCATATAGTAATGCTGACACAGCTACACCTTGGAAGCATTCTTGCTTTATCTTAGTAGAGAGATTAGATTTCCATATGCCTATAGCAGTTCATGCCTTTCTTATGTGTATGTTGAAATCACTTTCTGTAGATAAGATATTACTACCTAGGTATTTGAACTGGTCTACTAATTTCAGAGTCTTAATATTACCTTTTACTGAATCTGATAGATCTTTACTGAACATAATAAAAACAAAAAGATGAAAACTCACTTTTCCTATTTTTCATTCAGTTGTCATTATAAAATGTATGACACAAGTCCACTTAAATCTTTCATATATTTGTAACTGATGCAATTTTGTTTTTAATAAATAAATCATTGGCTAAAGTAAAGATTTCTGTATTTAAATCATTTTTCATTTAATTATCTTTTTATTGCATTAAATTTCTATGAGTGAAGAGAAAAACCAACAAAGTTTTCAAACCTTTCCATACTTCTGTTTAAGTCAATGAATTTTGAACAGTAATGTCTCTTGTTTTTATTTCTTCTTCATTTACAGATATCAATTTTAAGGAAGAAGATCATTTTTTTAAATTAGAAGTCACTTAAAAACAAATACCAAAGAGAAAACATATTCTTGCAAAGTGTGTGACTTTGTATATTTATAGTTTCTTTATAAATTGTTACATCCAAAAACATAAGAAAATAATTTTGATGTATTATGGTGTGTATAGACACAACAGTTTGGCCGCTGTATCCTTCCTCGGGTGTTTCCTGTGTATCCTTCCTCAGGTGTTCCTGTGTATCCTTCCTCGGGTGTTTCCTGTGTATCCTTCCTCGGGTGTTCCTGTGTATCCTTCCTCGGGTGTTTCCTGTGTATCCTTCCTCGGGTGTTTCCTGTGTATCCTTCCTCGGGTGGTCCCTGTGTATCCAAGCATAGTCATGATTAAACACAGTGTCGAAGAATTTTTAAAGTTCTTATTCAAATAATAATGTCATTATTTTTGAACATGTGTCATGAGAAGAACCATGACCATTTAGAAAAAAAAAATGTTTATTGTAAAACTAGGCGTGTAAAATCCAATGACATCAGTCCTATTTTTAAAATATTTTTTATTTTTAAAGTAATTTACTTTAAAAACAATTTGATATAGCCTTTTTAATGATTGGTTCCCATATTGTTATGTTCATCTCTATACTTGGTCTACTCAAAGGGTTTTCTACAGCCCAACATATGAGCTGCTTCTTTGAAATGTCTTCTTTTCTAGTGTCCTTTCTTATTATTTTAACCTTATCCCACAAAGGTAGAAAAAATACAGACAAATAATTTAAAAATTATTGTTATTTAAAAATCTGTAGATGAGCATTCTTACTGAATTGCCATATGAATTAAATTTTTTTATAACAGAAAATGAATAGAAATTTGGGTGATAGATAATGGATATTATACTGGATTGTAATGGATATCACCATAGTATATTGGATATCATACTGGAGTGTAACATTGTAGTAAGCAAGTTCAAAGCCATATACAATTTCACTGTGTGAAAATTAATTATATTGTAGTAATACGTATAAGAAACAAAAATAATAATAACAAAAATAAGCATTCTGCACATAGGATCAGTGCAGGTATATGATGAAAATGATAATTTTGGACCAATCAAAGACTTTCCCACTTAAAAAAGAAGTTTTCAAAAGATCTAATTTGAATCCTAGTAAGATGATATAAATACTACCACTTTCGATTAAACAAGTTCCATCCATATACCGTTTCACTGTGTGTGCAAATTGTTTGTATTAAGAATAATTACTTGAAGGTATAATTGTTTACTATAGATTATTATTATTCATTACTTGAAATTTTCACTGAATTCCTAATTCAAGATACACAACCAGATTCACACTTGCAAGAAATCCTGGCTGTGTTGAGTATATGAATGAATTATTTTGATTATAGAAATTAACAAATAAAGATAAAAATTGATTTAATTTTTTCTATTTAGTTTTCAAATATTTTGTTTCTTGAGTCTTATTTTTTTTTGTTTTTTTTTTTAATGGAAACATAATTTATGAAATTGCAAATGAAATATGTTTAACATATAAAAAATAATTTCTCAACCATTAAATAAATTATGAGGGAGTTCATCACAGGAAAAACATTTTTTTCTTGGAAATTTCAAACTTCTTATTAAAAGTACTGAAAATTGTTAGTAGGTTTAATAGGAATTTTTCTTGTAAAATTTTAAAATCTACAAGTTGTTTTCATTAAACTAATTATAATGTATTATTTCACAGATAGCTTTTAGAAATATCTATTTTTAAACAGCAATGAGCCTGTTCAATACTTAATTGGGTGACCACTTAAGCAACAACATGTACTGTAAGGAATGTGAGTCTTTTGTTAATCAAATTTACTTGATTTGACATTAAATAACCCAAAATGGTTTGATATGCCATTGTTAGAATTGTACATCAAGTTCGATAACCCAAGCAGTTATCTACCTTGAGTAGCTTTTCTTCTTGGTGAAATAAAATTCTTTTCAATTCTTCTTTCCAAGGCAACAGACGTGTTGTTTATTCCTTCGTCTACTCTCACCTAACATTTCTTTATTCCACGATATGGCTAACTCAACAGGTTATGGGCCCAGAAGAAAAGAAATTGGAAATAGAGTGAGCAGGTTACTATTTGACGGAGATGAGACCAAATATGGAATTTGGGAAACCAAATTTTTAGGATACCTCCGCACGTTGGGTCTAAAAGACGCCATTTTGGGTAAAAACCTAAGCGGAGATGAAACTGATACGGAAAGGAACGAAGATGCCTACGCCGAATTAGTACAATTTCTGGATGACAGAAGTCTGTCACTTGTAATGAATGAAGCCCCAGACGACGGAAGAAAAGCCCTGGGGATTTTACGCGGCCATTACGTAGGCAACAGTAAACCAAGAATTATTGCTCTCTACACCACATTAACGGCACTTAAAAAGGAATCCACTGAAAGTGTAACGGACTATATAATAAGAACCGAAGCTACATTAACAGCATTAAGAAATGCCGATGAATCGTTAAGTGACGGTCTTATCATAGCAATGGTATTAAAAGGACTACCTGAAACATTTAATCCATTTGCAATATATATTATGCACAACAGTAAGGAAATAACATTCTCGGAATTTAAAACTCAACTCCGAAGTTTCGAAGATACGGACAAATGCCGAGGATAACGTAATGAAACTCACGAACACATTTTCTAAAATGGATACAAAAGAAATAACATGTTTTACATGTCAAGGAAAGGGCCATTTAGCAAATATATGCCCAAACAACCAAAATAAAAATAAACGGTGGTGTAACTACTGTAAAAGTAAGACCCATGTGAGGGAGTCGTGCCGATACAAGAAGCGAGACACTGTCAACAAAGCAGCAGTAGAAAACTCGTTCGCATTCAAAATAAGTGAAAAGTCACAGGAAACTACTATACGCAAAGGACTCATGGTGGATATGGGAGCTACTCCCCACATAATACACAACAAAAACAAATTTAAAGGGACATGTTATATTTGTAGAAAATATGGACATAGAAGCTTTGAATGTCAAAATAAAAACAAATTTAAAACACAAGAAAACTGGTGTGGAATTTGCAAAAATGGAACTCACGCTACAAAATATTGCAGACGGAAAAAGACAGCAAAATTAACGACGAACAGCATGAAGAGAAATAATCCCTACTTAAAGGTGACTAAACCTGAAAATGTTGTAATAAATTCCTGCAACACACTGAAAAACAGAGAGAAAAATAAACATAAAAGATCTTTACGCACCATTGAAAAGGTAGAAAAACCGACAGTTAAGTTAAAGTACACAAAACTTTCGGCGAAAGCATTCCAAGATGGGAAATGTGAACCGCTGACCGTCCCACAAGGGAGACGATGTACCAGGACCATAGCAGTTCAAACTGATACAAACGAAGCAAAAACAACACAGGAAGGTTTATATCTACTCCAACTATTGAATGGAATGGACTCTCAACAGAGATATGAACCAATAAAAATATTTGGAGACAACCAAGGTGCGATCGCACTATCAAAAGATCCTGTGAATCGACAAAGGTGCAAACATATAGATATAAAATATCATTTCATCAGAGACGCATTACACCAAAGAAAAATCGAAATAGACTACTGTCCAACAACAGATATGGTCGCTGATATAATGACTAAACCCATGACAAAATTAAAATTGGACAGATTCAAAGGACTTTTGTTTGGACTCTAAAAATACTTTTGTATTGTGCTCTCATATTTATGGGAATAAACAAATTATTAATATGAGAGCATGGGAGGGTGTTAGAATTGTACATCAAGTTCGATAACCCAAGCAGTTATCTACCTTGAGTAGCTCTTCTTCTTGGTGAAATAAAATTTATTCTTCAATTCTTCTTTCCAAGGCAACGGACGTGTTGTTTATTCCTTCGTCTACTCTCACCTAACATTTCTTTATTCCACGATATGGCTAACTCAACAGCCATAAAACAAAACAACATCTATTTTCAATATTCACTCTTTCTTTTTACAAACAAGATAAAGATTGTGATAATGAAATTGAACTTTTTGAAAAAATTATTTTAATGAAGTATTTATTTTCCAGGATATTAGCAACTTTTTGGTCAGAGTAATTGAAAAAATTTTTATATCAGACTTAAGAAATTATTTTTACTGAGTGAAAAGGTGTGTGAGGGGGGGGGCTTAGAATACATTGACTGTATTCTAGGTACCACTTTGATCTTTGAATTAACTATTTTTCTTTGTAACAACCCTGTACAATCTTTTTTTACGATATTTTTGATAAACAAAGTTTGGAAATATTTATTTCCGCTTTATTCAAGATGGCCTAAACTGATTGGTGGTCCCTACTGTATTCCCTTTAGAAAGAAACGATATTGCAATGTTCCATGATGGATGTTCTACCAACTGAACTAAACTGGCCCAATTATTAATTCACCATTTATGAATATATTATGATTAAAAATATTATTTCTACAACTAAAGAAATAAAATAAGAAAATATATCATAAATTTGAGTGGATTTTAATTTTGCTGAATAATAATGAAACTTATTGACGGGGAAGAGGAGGCAGAAATTCTTTTTTTTTGCACTTAGCTGAGAATTATCTCCCTTGAATTTGTGTGAAAACATCGATGAAAAATGACGACCATTTTTTTATTTTATTCAACAAGAAAATTTTAGTTCATCAAAAAATTTCCTTTTTTCCTTCTTGTACTTTAATTTTTCATTACGATAAAGAAGACAAACTAGAAAACAAAAACATTAAAAACGTAAGTATAAGTTCACTTTAAATTCATCTTTTTATCAACCTTTGTCTTTTTATTTAGTCTTCGTTAAAAGTGTGGTAATAATAATAATAATAAATAGCTACTGGCAAACTGAGCCTAAAATGCGTTTTTGACAAAATGACTAGCCCATTGATAAATAAACACTGAAGATTTAATTAAAATCCGATAATTCCCTGATTTTTGGTAAATTATTTTTGTAGGGGGGGGGGGCTAAAGTAATTTTGTCAAAAACGCATTTTAGGCTAATTTTGCCAGTAGCTAGTTTAAATATCGAAAATTTCATTAAAATCCGATAATCAGGAAATTTTTTAAAAAGTTTTAGCATGATGTAGATTTGGTTTCTTTCTTTTAATGTAGATACCAACAATTGGGACATCCTAAACGTATTTTACAAAAAAAAATCACTACTCCCAATTTAAAAAATCTAAAAAATCAGGGAATTATCCGATTTTAATGAAATTTTTAGTGTTGATTTATCAATGAATTAATTTTTATAATGCTTCAGTTTCCAAACTTTCTGATTTTTTTCAGGTCACTTTGACCTCCCCTTATTTTGAGGGCACAAAAAATTGTAGATGAAATATAATTTTCTTTTCATTGATAAATCAAAATTAAACATTTCAATAAAATCAGATAATTCTTTTCACTCAGGAGTTGTAATTTGGTGTTGTAAAAAAACGTCTATGAAATTTCAATTGTTTATACAACATTTCTCTTCTAGGCATTTTTCTTCATATTCTTAGCTTAATTTTCTAAGGATGTGGTTAATAAAAAAGAAAAATTTTCAGGTTAAATTTGCATTCATTAAATTCTTCCATTCACTACAGGTGACGGGAATTTTGTTAATTCAAAAATACTGAATAAATAAATTTGACTAAACAAACAAAAAAAAAAATCAGCTCATTTTTCATTGGATGATATTTTTATAGAAAATTGTTTAATTTTCCAAATATTTTAATTAATAATTCAGAATTAATCTAAAAATACCGAATAAATAAATTTGACTGATTAGATAAAAAAAACATTAAATATTTTATTAAATCAATACAAAAACTAAGAAATTAGTTTGTTATTTTTAGAGTCGTTTTTCATTGACAAAATGAAAAATAAATTAACTTTTCTGAATATTATTAATATTAATTCAGGATTAATAGATTATTAGGTCATATTAATTCATATTAAACAAAAAATAAACAAGTGTAATTTGAAATGAAAATATCACAAAAAATCATTTTAAAAGCATTTGTAAAAAAAAGATAAATTTTAAAAATATGTAATTAGAATATCAGATTCAGTAAATATTTTTCTTTCATTAAGGAAGATTAAAAACATAATATTTTCATCACCAATTACTGTTTGTTTTCAATTATGTGGCAAAAGGTAGGTTGATTTTTTGCTTGTTTTTAAATATCAAATTTCATGAAAGACTGAAAGTTGCATATTGCTCTATTAAGTACTGATACCAAAAATTAAATCTTGCACTTATACCAATTCTTTAGGAAAGGGCATCAAATATTGTACACAAAAATGCACTGAAAAATTGATAAGGTGAGGGCAAATCTGGTAAGCCCAGTTTCATTAAGGATTCTCAAAGTTCATTCTCTGAAAATTCTTCTGTGAATGTTGGTTCACAAATTCCATTTTGTGACAGATTTATTAATTGTGTTTAATGCATAGCTTCAATTAATTGTTATTTTTTTTCAGTCTTTTCTTGGCTGGCTTTCCTCTCCTGAAAGAAAATAAAAATCAATTTATTGAGTTATCTAAAAAAAAAAAAAAAAAATGCAATCCGTATGGGGTTATGTTGTTTTGTGCACCGGTTGTGGGGAAGAATCCTTCTTCATGTCCCTGCTGTTTGCATTCGCAATAGTGGTGTGTTGATGGTGTCTGCATATGTCATGAAATCAACTTCATCTCATTTTGTGATATTTAAACAGTTGAACTGATGAAATGAAATGTGGAATGTAATCAAATGGAAAATCTGTCTTAAATTCCCCAATGTTTCATCAAAGTTATAATCCCATGGATGTTTTCGTAAAATATATTTGACATAATGATCATTTTTTGACATTCTAAGTGTCGACAACTGAAGCCTGACCTTCCAGTTATCCACCTCTACATAGAAATCCACTGTGATAAGATCTTTAGACTGTGTAAATTTATGAGAGAAATGTGTTTAAAATACATAAACTTTGTTTTGAGTTCACATATAGGCCAATATATCTTCGCCACGATATACACCAGTAATTCAACTTGGGAAGGTGTATTTGTGAAAGGTACTAGATTATCTGTGTAGTCTGCATCTTTAATAGTTTTGCATACACGACTCAGGTGAAATTAAAATTATGAATAATTGGACAAGGTTAACTATCAATATTACATACTATCACGAGAGTAAATACTTGTCATTGATCGACTGAGGAATTTGGTAGTCTTGCAAATTGATGATTGAGAGTTTGTTTCCTTTTATTTATTCTTTCCTTTATTTGCCGATATCAGTTGTGGAGTAAAATAACATCCACCAATATGAAAATGTATTTTGTGGAATGTGTAGATCTGCAATTTAAAACATTTCATAATTTAAATAGTCCCATACATACAATTATAACTGCCTTACTGTCCAGCTGATGCTGACAATAGGCCACCCTACCAACTTTTTTTTACTTACCTTATACAAAAGCCTTTTTTCTTGTCCAAAAAATCCAAATATTGTATATACTTGCATATCGTGTGACTTTCTAAATTGAGACTCTTAGGAGGCGTCCATGGTGTAATGGTTATCATCATAAGAAATGGACATGGTGACACAAGTTCAATTCCTGGCCAAGGCTGATGGCATATATAGCACTAATTACATTAGGAAAGGTATGAATACACTTATTCTCCCCTAGCTTTGGGTAAATAGTAGAGCTGACTGGGGTCTTTAACCTTGGTATAGCAACCAGTCTAGGAGAAGGAAAACTCTAAATTCAAACCCATTAAACTCTGTTTAAAAATGACCTTGTGTCATATCCTATTTGTGTGGAGGGGTTGGTAAATATATAAATTGAAAGCTTTTGCAGCTGGAAATTGTAGGTATATGAGTTAGCCTAGGCTTAACCTTGGCCAACTATTTACATAAATAAAGTTTGTATCTCACATATGACTAGTTCACTAATTGTATTAAATTTACATTTCTAATTAAACATGAAAACCTGTGAGAGAAATTTGTTTAAAACATATGAACTCTGATTTGAGAAGGCAGCAAGAGGCATTGGCCTCAATATGTACTCAAATCAGAGTATGCATTGAGGCCACTTGCTGCCTTTTCCAGGATGTACAGCAGTGATTCAGTTTGGTCAGGTGTATTTGTGAGAAGCACTAGATCATCTACATAGTCTACACCTGAAATATTTTTTTGCGGGATATCATCTGCTTTTTTCCTTTTTTTTTTTTTAGTGTGAAAACTTTATCCTTCATTAGATCTTGCAAATTGAGAATTAATATCTCGTTTTCTTTCATAATACCTTTCCTTTATTTGCAGGTATCAGTTGTGGAGGAGAAGAGAAATTATCAACTTTGAAATAACATCAACCAATATGAGAATGCATTTGTGCAAGGCATGTAGATCTGGAGTTTGAAACATTTCATAATTTAAATAGTTATTACAAGCAAGTAGAAAATCCTTATTCATATCAGTGATTAGTTCACTAATTGTATTAAATTTACATTTGTAAGTAATCATGGAAAGTTACAATAAAAAAAATCAGTCTTACTCTTGTGAAGTATGTGGATCAGCATTTTCAAATAGTCATAAATTAAACCACCACATAAAAACCCACACAGGAAAGAAACAATATGCTTGTGAAGTGTGTGGATCAGCATTTGTAAATAGATCACATGTAAAAGAACACATGCGAACACACACAGGAGATAAACCATATTTTTGTCAAGTATGTGGATCAACATTTGCAAAAAGTTACAATTTAAAAAGCCACATGCGAACACACACAGGAGAGAAACCATTTTCTTGTGAAGTGTGTGGATCATCATTTGCAGTAAGTTCCATATTAAAACGTCACATGAGAACACACACTGGAGAGAAACCATTTTCCTGTGAAGTGTGTGGGTCAGCATTTTCAATGAAATCCACTTTGAATAGACACATGCGAACACACACTGGAGAGAAACCGTTTTCTTGTGAAGTGTGTGGATCAGCATTTTCACTAAAAACTAAACTAAAAGTACATATGCAAACACATTCAGGAGAGAAACCATTTACCTGTGAAGTGTGTGGATCAGCATTTTCAATGAATTCTGATTTGACAAGACATGTTCGACTACACACAGGAGAGAAACCATTTTCTTGTGGAGTGTGTGGAGCAGCATTCCGACTGAAATTCACTTTAAAACTGCACATGCAAACTCACACAGGAGAGAAACCATTTTCCTGTGAAGTGTGTGGGTCAGCATTTTCAATGAAATCCACTTTGAATAGACACATGCGAACACACTCTGGAGAGAAACCATTTTCTTGTGAAGTGTGTGGATCAGCATTTTCACTAAAAACTAAACTAAAAGTACATATGCAAACACATTCAGGAGAGAAACCATTTACCTGTGAAGTGTGTGGATCAGCATTTTCAATGAATTCTGATTTGACAAGACATGTTCGACTACACACAGGAGAGAAACCATTTTCTTGTGGAGTGTGTGGAGCAGCATTCCGACTGAAATTCACTTTAAAACTGCACATGCAAACTCACACAGGAGAGAAACCATTTTCCTGTGAAGTGTGTGGGTCAGCATTTTCAATGAAATCCACTTTGAATAGACACATGCGAACACACTCTGGAGAGAAACCATTTTCTTGTGAAGTGTGTGGAACAATGTTTTCATGGAATTATGGTTTGAAGAGACACATGCAAACACACACTGGTAAATGACCTTCAAAATAAATGTCTATCACAACAGACCTCAACTACAAAACTCGCAGAAAACTTCAGTGGAGACACATTAAAGAACATTACAGAGGATAACAACAACCCAGCAACCCTGATTGCAAGAAAGCAGAGGGAGGAGTATTTAAAGGGGGAAATGGAGACCAGGAAAGAAGGATGGCAACAAATTAAGAGAGCAGGGAAATTTATGGAAGAACTTAACCAGAAATACATTGACAAGAAGGCTTCACTGCAATGGCTCAAGCATGGCAAGCTACCATTGGATGAGGAATGAATCATTATAGCTGGACAAGACCAGGGCCTACTCACAAATGGATTTAAGAAAATGATTGGAATACAACAATATGATCAATGCAGATTTTGCCACTCAGCCATTGAAAGTCCAAGTCATCTAATGTCTGGTTGCCAGATCCTTTTGCCAGATGGCCACTACACTGCCCGCCATAACAAAGTATGCAAATACCTCCACTGAAAAATCTGTGGAGAAATGCAGCTTGAGAGAACACAGTACATCTGGGAACATGAGCCTCCACCAATAACATCAAATGGAAAGGTGACTGTGTTCTATGACAAAGTAATCCAGACAGGCAGATATATAAAAGACAAAGCCATTAAACCAGATATTGTCATCTGGGATAAATAAAAAAAAGAAAACTGTTCTCATTATTGGTGTAGCTGTACCAAATGATTATGGCCTAAATAGAGCTGAACGAGAAAAGATTACAAAATATCAAGACCTCAAGAATGACCTAAAAACAACTTGGTCATTGAAAGAAATAGATATCATACCCATTGTGATAGGGGCAACTGGGTTTGAAGTACAAATAGCAGTTATCAGTATAAATAGCGCTATCAAAGGAACATGCTCCATCCTAAAAAGATACTTAGGATACAAGTACTATTTATAAAAGAAATAGATGTAAACATATATCAAGAAACCTAAGCTTAGGTTTCTTGATATACATATGTTTACATTTGTTTTGATGACATTGTATCAACCACATCTCACTACAATATCATAATTTATCTAAATTCAATTGGACTGGAGTTTATTTTTATGTTCCTCCTTACTAATAATTTTAAAGATCTTTTTGTGTCCTCATGGATAAACATCTGAATCAACTCAGTTTGGGAAATCATTTATAAAAAATAACAAAGAGAATTGGTGCGAGTACCAATCCTTATAAAATGCTGGACATCAAGTTTTGATTAATTTGAGGACATGTTATTAACTGATACTTTTTGTACCATGTATCTTAAGAAAGTCTGTATCTTTCATTTTTTCCATATGCTTTTAATTTGTCTGATCTTCCTGAAATAAAATCATATTACACTTCTTAAAAATGTTTGTTAATTTTTATGTACTTAAATTTGTGATGAGATATATTAGTATTTCCATAACTTTGTATACGCTGGAAATGAAGCTGATTGGTCCAAAATTTGCTGGTAAACACATTTTCTATTTCTTTTCAAATATTACTGATTTATGACACTTTCAACTTCTGGAAAATACAACATGTATTTTGAATTTTAAAAAATTGGGTGGGGAAGGTGGGTATAAAGTCTGATATTTTGCTGAAGGGGCTAGTTTTCATTTCAGCTAGCAGAACATTGCAAAAGATAGATACCACAGGTCGATCAAATCACTAAACCTCAGAACACCAAGCTTACTATGACTGTAAAAAAACAAACAGACTTTTCACTAATAACACATCTGGGAGACTAACTTGTTAACCATTACACCACAATGGGAACTAACACAATAAATAAAACAAAAATGTTTTCAGCATGAAATAACCCAAGTAGGGTTGACATATTGTAAAATCCATTCATAAATTTCAAAACAAATTTTATTTAATTATAATAATTTCTATGTTAATTGTTAAATCATTTCTATTAATAGCATCAGTCAATAATTATGATAATGACTAATGGATTCATATTAACCATTAGCATTAAATAACCCAACAAGGGTTGACATGGCATGAACCAATGATTCATCAACTAAAACTGTTGCATAATCAATGCTACCCATGGATTATTGGCAACACCCTGTAATTCTACGGGGACAGTTTCTTCATATCACGAGTGGCAGTTTCCATGGAATAATACAAGTAAAACCAGAAACCTCACACATCACTGTGGCGAGAGAAACCACGAACGTAGTAGTTCGAAGCACGACTGTGTTTTGCATGCAGAATGAGATCAGAGGCGAGTGGGGAGATTTAACTCGCATTCTCCTGATTGTGAGTCGTGGCCTGACGCATGGGAATGGCTAAACTATCCAGAGTGGCCAGGATGTGAAGGATTGACACGTGCTGATTAGTGTCGCACGTGCTGCACAGGCAGGTCAGAGTAAGGAGCTCGGATGAGCACTGTAATTGTGTATTTATTTGACCAGCCCTCACAAACCGGGAGAAAAGCTTGCAGTAGCATTTTGGCTGTGGTGACGAGTAGACGAGAGACAAGATCTTTTGATAGTGTTGGTGAGAAGAGTGCAGCATTGCTGGGAGAGTAAAAGCATCGGACTTAACTGTGCCCCCCAGAGAACATTCTTATTAGAATCACCTTATTTTGACTTAGTTAATCAGTTGCAGCGGGGACATGACCCAGTATTCTGGGTGGCTGGACTTATCTTCACATGCGATGTGTTAGTTAGAAAAAGTAAATAAAAGTTTTAAAAAGGCAACAGGCATTGTTCATTGAGCATACCTTACCTAAAAGGTTCTTTCCCACCCATGAGCTTTGGCTTGTGGGTGGGCCCACGTTAAAACGAGGCCTTGTGCCCAGTCCATACAAGTGGGGTATGAGACAAATATCCTTACCCAGAAGACTGGCCAAGCTAGAAAAAGAAGAACTAGACGTAGACATCATGCCAAAATAAAAAGAAGAGATGGAATCCAACATGGCGAGAAGGAATAGAAAAGACTAGAGATCACAAATGGCCAATGAAAGAAAGTAACAAGTTATGCACCTCTGTGCAAATATCTGTCAACCTCTCTCCTCTCTCTATCAAAAGAACTCATTGTTCATATATCCGCAACATGGGTATATAACAAAACAAAATAAGTTAGGGTAGTGTGAGTCAACTGAACTGAGGGATTCAGTCCGCTCGTCCTCTGTAGAATCTTCCCCTTCTTATTCTTCACCATGGGACACGTTCAAATCTTACACCGCTTTTAACTTTCCAAAACTGCAACTCGCTCCTCTTCACCTTCTTCAATCCTCTCGTAATAACGTCGTCCTAAGATTTCCCCACGCTAGCTCAAATCGCTGCTTTTATCGTCCCGGGATTCGTGCATTTTCTCCCATCTTCCCGCAGACAACAAGAAGAAAACAATTTAAAGCAGCGCATCTCTTAACTCCCGGATTTCAATCGTCAACAGAGGGTGAGTACACACTTTTCTTTATATCACAGGTAGCATGGAAATGAAGTCAATGGCACTTGTTTACTGATAGTTTCTCACTTATGCAATTTGGTCAAAAACCACATAATTGAGAAACTGTTAGTAACCAAGTAATGTTGATTTCGTTTCCATGCTACCCTTACTCAGATATAAATGCTTTATCAATGATATCGAACAGAATTACTTATAAATATAGATTATTATATAATCAATATTAATGTGTGTGTGTGTGTGTGTATACATATATGATGGGGTAGCTGCTGGCACAGTACGTTCCCCTTGCCTGTTTCCCTAGGTACAAAATCCTGATTTTTTACCAAAGATATGTGGAGAAACCGAAAGTTCTTACTACGATGATTAAAAGTCAAATGATGAAAAATAATGTTCTGCGCAAGAAGATTGCGAAGCCTGTAAAAAAAAAAGTTGAAATAATGAAAATATTAAATTTTCAACCAATCAGAGACGTTCGCGCCTAAAAAGAAGTTTATCAAATTGACCCCTTTTGGGGCCTACTTATTTCTTATAAATAACAGGATTTTCGGATGCCAAGCAGAAAGAATTTATTTGTCTAAACGAATCCACGTCTTCCAGCGTAAGATAAAATCACATTCAATTTTAAAAGGTAGGAACAATTGTATCTCTCTCTCTCTCTAATCAGCCATTTTCGAGATCAACAATTTATATACGCCTGACTGTTTTGTGACTTTGAAATCTTACCCTTCCTTTCTCACTTCAAAAACTTATAACATCTTTTTCTTACATGTTATAATGAACTTTTAAAAAATTACATTTTTGTACAAAGACTGATGAAAGAACTTTGCTTGGTATTCTGCATTACCTTTTTGTAAATTTAATCTTAATACAAGTTGTTTGTTTTAAAACTGAATTTTGTTTTCTATGCCATGTGCCTACATAATTGAATGTTCTTATGGTGTGTTTTATGTTTTGAATAATATTTCATGAATTTTAACTTTAAACTGGTGACCTCACAACTTACTTCAACAACCCTACCTTAACCACCATAGATAAAACACTGACACAACTGGAGAGAAACATTGAATTGTTACATGGGAGGCCCAGAGAAATATTTATCTATCTTAAAAGCTACAATAGTGAGACACACAGTGAGGATTAAACTCATAAGAATTCTGTGACAAACATGCTAACACTTGCTCCATGGCAAATCCAATATTTTATTTTTAGCCATAGGTCTACCTATTTATCTTAAAAGCTAAAATAGTGAGACACACGGTGAGGATTAAACTCATTAGAATAAAACTAAATTCTGTTGCAAACCTTTGCTCCATGGCTAATCAATTTTGGTGTTTTTTTTGATAAGTGCAACATAAAAGTTTTTTGATAAGTGCAACATAAAAGTTTTTTGATAAGTGCAACATAAAAGTTTTTTGATAAGTGCAACATAAAAGTTTTTTGATAACTGCAACATAAAAGTTTTTTTGATAAGTGCAACATAAAAGTTTTTGATAAGTGCAACATAAAAGTTTTTGCAAGTTTTTGCAACATAAAAGTTTTTTGATAAGTGCAACATAAAAGTTTTTTGATAACTGCAACATAAAAGTTTATATAAAGTAAAGATGGTAAAGTAACTATCAGACAGTTGTAATGGTTAATTGAGAAAGGAACTGCATTTCATTTGATGGAGAGACTTTCAAAGGATTGATATTACCTTGAATTTTTGGACCCTTTCAAAAGAAAAATGGCGGTTGCCGATTGTTCGAGAAAGGGGGGAGTAAATATTCTAAAAATGTAATAACGGAACTAACAGATGCTGAATTCAAAATCGAGCACCAATATAAGAAGTGGGAATTCTAGGAAGGAGGAGATTGCAGTTTTTGAGGATGACAGACAAGTAATCGTCATGCAAACAAGTTAGCTCCATAATCGGGAAGTGAAATAAGACAAAATATGAACTTTAGCGTTCGGTTAGAAACCACAAGGTTCCTAGTTCGATACCCGCCCTCGCTAACTCAGCGTATGAGTAGCACAGGGATCTGTGTGGTAATGTAAGGAGCTGATGGTAGGTGTGGCGCTCCACCTCAGACGCTAAAATAATCTCCTGGTCTAGCGCTAGTGAAAAGGGATAGACTCCCTTGCTGCATGGCTGATACCGACATTAGGCCGCCCCAACGACTTTACGTTTTTACTTTTAAAACAAGAACAAAACGAAAAGGACTTTGCCCAGTATCATGTACTACATTTTGTAACTTTACTTTAATACAAGTTGTGTATTTAAATCCGACTTTGTTGTTTCTCCATTTTGTTGAATAATGTTTGCTGCTAGTGGGATGTGTACTTATATATAGAAAATATATAACACCACTCTACTACAGAGTCTATCCCCTTTTCACTACTGTTAAACCAGGGAGATTGTTTTTGTGCCTGAAGTGAATAGCCACACCTACTATCAGCTCCCCACTTTACCACACAGATCTAAGCTGTGCTACTCATGCACTAAGTTGGCAAGGATCGATATTGAACCTAGAACCTTGAGGTTCCAAGGTGGATGCTCTACCAACTGAGCTAAACTGGACCAATTTTATTATTCACCATAAAACTTGATATTCGTAAGAATATCAAATTTTTACAATGTTATTTCTTGAACCTAAGAAAAAAAATTATATCATAATTTTGAGAAGATCTTAATTTAACTGAATAATGAAACGTAAAAAATATTTAGATATTTTTATTATTGTTGAGATTCTTTAAATTATTTGCCCTTAGCTGAGAATTATCTCCCTTGAATTTGTGTGAAACCATCGATGAAAATGACGACTATTTTTTAATTTAATTCAACAAGAAAATGTTTAGTTTATTTAAAAAAATTCCTCTTTTTCGTTTTACTCTAATTTTTCATTACGATAAAGAAGATAGATTAGAGAAAAAAATAAGTAAGTATAAAGTTAATTTTGAATTCATTTTTTTATCAACCTTTGTCTTTTTTATTTGTCTATGTTAAAAGGGTGGTGGTAAGGGTAACCCTAACTCTCGACCCTTTTAGACATTTTTTTTCGATGCAGGTATCATTGGGGAATATTTACTGAAACATTTCTCGATCCCAAATGATACCTGCATCGTAATATAAGATCGACAAAAGTTAGGACATGGGATTACCCTGGACTAATTATTAGATTTGCCGAAATCTAAAATTTTTGTTTTGTTTTGATGATCTTTGAAGAAAGAAAAAAAAAGAAATATGCGAAAGTATTTTGATCTCCTATGGAATCTAAGAATTATATTGAATTCGCTGAATCTTTTTTTGAAAACTAATTTGAATCGACAAACTTCATGACAAAAAAAACAAAAAAACAGCAATCAATCGAAAAATTTTCCACTAATATTATCCCAGAAAAAATGAAATACAGAATTTTAAAAAACAATTATATTATTTTATTATTTTATTAATTATGAGGTGGCATTTAAAAAAAAAAACTATATTATGCTAAAACTCGTTTTTTTTTTTGTTCTTTAAATATTTTTACCCCATTGTAAAAAAAAACGTCTTTTGATTACTCGCAGCGATTACTAGCAGCGAATAAGGCAATTTAAAATAGGCTAGTTTGCCGGTCCCGGTAAAATAGACAGACATGCTTTTCGAGCTTATTTTACCTAGTAAAATAGACCACAGGCTATTTTGCAAGCAAATATATTTGAAATATATTTAAAACAATAAAAGAATAAAATGGTTGATGACGAGCAATCTAGGATTATCTAAAAGCGTATCTAGCTAGTCGAAAAATCCGGGTTTATACAAAACAACCCCCCCCTCCCACGTTTCAAAATTTTAACCAAAAATCAGGGAATTATCCGATTTTAATGAAATTTACAGTGTTAATTCGCCAATGAATTAATTTTTATAGCGCATTAGGTATTTTATTTAAAAAACCTTTCTGATTTTTTCAGGTCACTTAACTTTGCCCCCCCCCCCTCTTATTTTTGGGGTGGAAAATATCGGTGAGGTTATAATTTTGAAACTAATTACTAGGTATCACCAAAAGGTCACGTGATCAGTTTAGGCCATCTTGAATAAAACGGAAATAAATATTTCCGAACTTTGTTTATCAAAAAATCTTGTAAAAAACAATTAAAGATCATGCAGTGTTGTTTCAAAGAAAAACAGTTTATTCAAAGATCAAATTATCCGATTGGGAAAAATTACATCCTTATCTTAAAAAATAAACAAACCTAACCATATTACATGCGAAAGGGTAACTTTTAGGTCGCAATTTAGACAGAAAAAATACATATTATTAACCCCTTACGATTATACATCTACATATGGTTGGGTGTAACGGACATACTTTTTTTTTTAGCCAAAATTTTACTATTGAAATGAATAAATCTTTAAAAACTTTAATATCAAAATTTACTATTATTAAATAAAAACTTGAAAAATTTAATATTAAAATTTCACAGTGAAATTGACAAAAAAAAAAAAAAAAAAAAGTCTTCGGTTTTGGTATTAATTTTTAAATCGAAAATGAAATGAAATGAAAATTTGAATATTTTTTCTAAGAGAAAAACTGATAAAATAATCAATATATACTTACTGTTTTATTCTAATAGGTCGAAAAAGTTCCATATATTCTAAGAATCACACATTACTATTCATCAATAAAAATTACAAATTCTTTTTAAAATTATTAATATAGCATAGATCGGACCAATTTTTAGTTCACCTGAATTCTAAAATTCATTTATTTAAATATCCATGAAAAGTCGATTTTTTCACGCAGAAAAAAGAAATTATTTAATTTATTTCATGCAGAAAAAAAAATATTTAAGCCACACAAAAAATTGAAAATCTCTTAAAAATTAATTTCTTAAAAAAAAAAAAATTTTACAGGTTATACAGTATACACCTGTAATATTCTCTACAGTTATTGTGTTGTGCTTGCTAAGTGGGATGTGTACTTATATATAGAAATATATATAACACCACTCTACTACAGAGTCTATCCCCTTTTCACTACTGTTAAACCAGGGAGATTGTTTTTGTGCCTGATGTGTATACATATATGATGGGGTAGCTGCTGCACAGTACGTTCCCTTGCCTGTTTCCCTAGGTACAAAATCCTGATTTTTTTACCAAAGATATGTGGAGAAACCGAAAGTTCTTACTACGATGATTAAAAGTCAAATGATGAAAAATAATGTTCTGCGCAAGAAGATTGCGAAGCCTGTAAAAAAAAAAGTTGAAATAATGAAAATATTAAATTTTCAACCAATCAGAGACGTTCGCGCCTAAAAAGAAGTTTATCAAATTGACCCTTTTGGGGCCTACTTATTTCTTATAAATAACAGGATTTTCGGATGCCAAGCAGAAAGAATTTATTTGTCTAAACGAATCCCACGTCTTCCAGCGTAAGATAAAATCACATTCAATTTTAAAAGGTAGGAACAATTGTATCTCTCTCTCTCTCTAATCAGCCATTTTCGAGATCAACAATTTATAATACGCCTGACTGTTTTGTGACTTTGAAATCTTACCTTCTTTCTCACTTCAAAAACTTATAACATCTTTTTCTTACATGTTATAATGAACTTTTAAAAAATTACATTTTTGTACAAAGACTGATGAAAGAACTTTGCTTGGTATTCTGCATTACCTTTTTGTAAATTTAATCTTAATACAAGTTGTTTGTTTTAAAACTGAATTTTGTTTTCTATGCCATGTGCCTACATAATTGAATGTTCTTATGGTGTGTTTTTATGTTTTGAATAATATTTCATATTTTAACTTTAAACTGGTGACTCACAACTTACTTCAACAACCCTACCTTAACCACCATAATAAAACACTGACACACTGGAGAGAAACATTGAATTGTTACATGGGAGGCCCAGAGAATATTATTCTATCTTAAAAGCTACAATAGTGAGACACACAGTGAGGATTAAACTCATAAAATTCTGTGACAAACATGCTAACACTTGCTCCATGGCAAATCCAATATTTTATTTTTTAGCCATAGGTCTACCTATTTATCTAAAAGCTAAAATAGTGAGACACACGGTGAGGATTAAAACTCATTAGAATAAAAATAAATTCTGTTGCAAACCTTTGCTCATGGCTAATCAATTTTGGTGTTTTTTTGATAAGTGCAACATAAAAGTTTTGATAAGTGCAACAAAAAGTTTTTTGATAAGGCAACATAAAAGTTTTTTGATAAGTGCACATACAACATAAAAGTTTTTTTGATAAGTGCAACATAAAAGTTTTTTGATAACTGCACATAAAAGTTTTTTGATAAGTGCTAACAGAAATACTGGGGTGAATCAGTATCTCAGTCGTAAAGGAAGGAGACAAGGCAAATTATAAAGTTTATAATTTGGGTTAACAGTTTTATTTGAGGGTTAGTTACTAAAGTGTGTGTACAATTCTTGTGCAAATGTCTTTAAGTGTTTGCCAGAGAATTTCTACTGGCGGGATATATAAAAGTATATATAAAGGTAATACAAGAGATTTGTGTGCACTTATCTTGTTGTCTCAGTGTTGTCTGCCTGTTGGAGTTGACGTCTTTCTCTAGCGTGCCGATTCACGTCTTCTGCTAGTGCCTGCAGTATTGGTTCTGCTGATTCAGGGTTCTATCCTCAGGCCCTATTGTCCGGACTTCCGGGTGGGCAGATAACCCAATTTCAACAGTGAACATAAAAGTTTTTTGATAAGTGCAACATAAAAGTTTTTTGATAACTGCAACATAAAAGTTTTTTGATAAGTGCAACATAAAAGTTTTTTGATAAGTGCAACATAAAGTTTTTTTGATAATGCAACATAAAAGTTTATATAAAGTAAAGATGGTAAAGTAACTATCAGAACAGTTGTAATGGTTAATTGAGAAAGGAACTGCATTTCATTGATGGAGAGACTTTCAAAGGATTGATATTACCTTGAATTTTTGGACCCTTTCAAAAGAAAAATGGCGGTTGCCGATTGTTCGAGAAAGGGGGAGTAAATATTCTAAAAATGTAATAACGGAACTAACAGATGCTGAATTCAAAATCGAGCACCAATATAAGAAGTGGGAATTCTAGGAAGGAGGAGATTGCAGTTTTTGAGGATGACAGACAAGTAATCGTCATGCAAACAAGTTAGCTCCATAATCGGGAAGTGAAATAAGACAAAATATGAACTTTAGCGTTCGGTTAGAAACCACAAGGTTCCTAGTTCGATACCCGCCCTCGCTAACTCAGCGTATGAGTAGCACAGGGATCTGTGTGGTAATGTAAGGAGCTGATGGTAGGTGTGGCGCTCCACCTCAGACGCTAAAATAATCTCCTTGGTCTAGCGCTAGTGAAAAGGGGATAGACTCCCTTGCTGCATGGCTGATACCGACATTAGGCCGCCCCAACGACTTTACGTTTTTACTTTTAAAACAAGAACAAAAACGAAAAGGACTTTGCCCAGTATCATGTACTACATTTTGTAACTTTACTTTAATACAAGTTGTGTATTTAAATCCGACTTTGTTGTTTCTCCATTTTGTTGAATAATGTTTGCTGCTAGTGGGATGTGTACTTATATATAGAAAATATATAACACCACTCTACTACAGAGTCTATCCCCTTTTCACTACTGTTAAACCAGGGAGATTGTTTTTGTGCCTGAAGTGAATAGCCACACCTACTATCAGCTCCCCACTTTACCACACAGATCTAAGCTGTGCTACTCATGCACTAAGTTGGCAAGGATCGATATTGAACCTAGAACCTTGAGGTTCCAAGGTGGATGCTCTACCAACTGAGCTAAACTGGACCAATTTTATTTATTCACCATAAAACTTGATATTCGTAAGAATATCAAGTTTTTACAATGTTATTTCTTGAACCTAAGAAAAAAAAATTATATCATAATTTTGAGAAGATCTTAATTTAACTGAATAATGAAACGTAAAAAATATTTAGATATTTTTATTATTGTTGAGATTCTTTAAATTATTTGCCCTTAGCTGAGAATTATCTCCCTTGAATTTGTGTTGAAACCATCGATGAAAAATGACGACTATTTTTTAATTTAATTCAACAAGAAAATGTTTAGTTTATTTAAAAAATTCCTCTTTTTCGTTTTACTCTAATTTTTCATTACGATAAAGAAGATAGATTAGAGAAAAAAATAAGTAAGTATAAAGTTAATTTTGAATTCATTTTTTTATCAACCTTTGTCTTTTTATTTTGTCTATGTTAAAAGGGTGGTGGTAAGGGTAACCCTAACTCTCGACCCTTTTAGACATTTTTTTCGATGCAGGTATCATTGGGGAATATTTACTGAAACATTTCTCGATCCCAAATGATACCTGCATCGTAATAATAAGATCGACAAAAGTTAGGACATGGGATTACCCTGGACTAATTATTAGATTTGCCGAAATCTAAAATTTTTGTTTTGTTTTTGATGATCTTTGAAGAAAAGAAAAAAAAAAGAAATATGCGAAAGTATTTTGATCTCCTATGGAATCTAAGAATTATATTGAATTCGCTGAATCTTTTTTTGAAAACTAATTTGAATCGACAAACTTCATGACAAAAAAAACAAAAAAACAGCAATCAATCGAAAAATTTTCCACTAATATTATCCCAGAAAAAATGAAATACAGAATTTTAAAAAAAATTATATTATTTTATTATTTTATTAATTATGAGGTGGCATTTTAAAAAAAAAAACTATATTATGCTAAAACTCGTTTTTTTTTTTGTTCTTTAAATATTTTTACCCCATTGTAAAAAAAACGTCTTTTGATTACTCGCAGCGATTACTAGCAGCGAATAAGGCAATTTAAAATAGGCTAGTTTGCCGGTCCCGGTAAAATAGACAGACATGCTTTTCGAGCTTATTTTACCTAGTAAAATAGACCACAGGCTATTTTGCAAGCAAATATATTTGAAATATATTTAAAACAATAAAAGAATAAAATGGTTGATGACGAGCAATCTAGGATTATCTAAAAGTGTATCTAGCTAGTCGAAAAATCCGGGTTTATACAAAACAACCCCCCCTCCCACGTTTCAAAAATTTTAACCAAAAATCAGGGAATTATCCGATTTTAATGAAATTTACAGTGTTAATTCGCCAATGAATTAATTTTTATAGCGCATTAGGTATTTTATTTAAAAAAACTTTCTGATTTTTTCAGGTCACTTAACTTTGCCCCCCCCCCTCTTATTTTTGGGGTGGAAAATATCGGTGAGGTTATAATTTTGAAACTAATTACTAGGTATCACCAAAAAGGTCACGTGATCAGTTTAGGCCATCTTGAATAAAACGGAAATAAATATTTCCGAACTTTGTTTATCAAAAATCTTGTAAAAAACAATTAAAGATCATGCAGTGTTGTTTCAAAGAAAAACAGTTTATTCAAAGATCAAATTATCCGATTGGGAAAAATTACATCCTTATCTTAAAAAATAAACAAACCTAACCATATTACATGCGAAAGGGTAACTTTTAGGTCGCAATTTAGACAGAAAAAATACATATTATTAACCCCTTACGATTATACATCTACATATGGTTGGGTGTAACGGACATACTTTTTTTTTAGCCAAAATTTACTATTGAAATGAATAAAATCTTTAAAAACTTTAATATCAAAATTTACTATTATTAAATAAAAACTTGAAAAAATTTAATAT
The DNA here is from genome assembly GCA_023376005.1 of Doryteuthis pealeii. Lineage (NCBI taxonomy): Eukaryota > Metazoa > Mollusca > Cephalopoda > Myopsida > Loliginidae > Doryteuthis > Doryteuthis pealeii. Next base: position 64,414,024 of record CM042168.1, read on the forward strand.
TAAAATTTCACAGTGAAATTGACAAAAAAAAAAAAAAAAAAGTCTTCGGTTTTGGTATTAATTTTTTAAATCGAAAATGAAATGAAATGAAAATTTGAATATTTTTTCTAAGAGAAAAACTGATAAAATAATCAATATATACTTACTGTTTTATTCTAATAGGTCGAAAAAGTTCCATATATTCTAAGAATCACACATTACTATTCATCAATAAAAATTACAAATTCTTTTAAAATTATTAATATAGCATAGATCGGACCAATTTTTAGTTCACCTGAATTCTAAAATTCATTTATTTAAATATCCATGAAAAAGTCGATTTTTTCACGCAGAAAAAAGAAATTATTTAATTTATTTCATGCAGAAAAAAAAAATATTTAAGCACACAAAAAATTGAAAATCTCTTAAAAATTAATTTCTTAAAAAAAAAAAAAATTTTACAGGTTATACAGTATACACCTGTAATATTCTCTACAAGTTATTGTTTACTTCTTGCAATTGTTTCATGTGAAACCTTTTTCCTTCATTAGATCTTGCAAAAAAATCATCAATAATTTCCTTTCATAATAACCTTTCTTTATTTGCAGGTATCGGTTGAGGAAGAGATGAGAAACATTTCACACAAGCAAGTGGAAAGTCATTATTGATAATCAGTTCAGTAATTGTATTAAATTTACATTTTTAAGTAACCATGAAAACATGCAGTAAAAAGCAGTCTTACTCTTGTGATATATGTGAATCAGCATTTTCAGAGAGTTGGAAATTGAAACGACACATGAAAACACATACTGGAATTAAACCATATGCTTGTGAAGTGTGTGGATTGGCATTTACAGAGAGATCACATTTAAAAGTACATATGCGAAAACACACAGGAGAGAAACCATTTTCTTGTGAAGTGTGTGGAGTAGCATTTACAAGAAGTTCTAACTTAAAAGTACACATGCGAACACACACAGGAGAGAAACCATTTTCTTGTGAAGTGTGTGGAGCAGCATTTTCACTGAATTGCACTTTAAAAGCACACATGTTAGTACACACTGGAGAGAAATCTTATTCTTGTGAAGTGTGTGGAGACGCATTCCCCATGCATTACGCTTTAAAAGTACATGTGCGAACACACACTGGCGAGAAACCCTTTTCTTGTGAAGTGTGTGGATCAGCATTCATACAAAAGTCTACTTTAAAAGTACACATGCTTGTACACACTGGTGAGAAACCATTTTCTTGCGAAGTGTGTGGATCAACATTTTCACGGAAATCAACTTTAAAAATACACATGCGGAAACACACAGGGGAGAAACCATTTTCCTGTGAAGTGTGTGGATCAGCATTTCCACGAAAATTGACTTTAAAAGATCACATGCGAACACATACTGGAGAGAAACCATTTTCTTGTGGAATGTGTGGAGTAGCATTTTCTCTGAAATCCACTTTAAAAGCACACATGCTGGTACACACTGGTGAGAAATCATATTCTTGTGGAGTATGTGGATCAGCATTTTCACGTAAATCTACTTTAAAAGTACACATGCATACACACACAGGGGATAAACCATTTTCTTGTGAACTATGTGGATCAGCATTTGCAGAAACTTCCAAATTGACAAGACACATGCGAATACACACAGGGAAATAAATACCTCCACAGGAAAATCTGTGGAGAATTACAGCTTAACAGACCACAGTACATCTGGGAACACAAACCTCCACCGATAACATCAAATGGGAAGGTGCCAGTATATCTGAAACTTATCATTATTGTCAGAATAAAATTGAAAACAAATTTTTAGCAAATAATTCTTATTGCTTATCATTCAGATCTTCAAGCAATTTGTTGGTTTTGATTTTACAGTATTTCAGAAAGTGATCTCGTTTCTAATATTAATAAAATGTTGAAACAATCTTTGTCTTTCTGAAATGCTCATGTATCTGTTTTATTTCTAATTTTATTTTTTTATTATTCTCTAAGATGAGGTGAAAGGAAAGTCATCAATAGTGGGAGTTTGAGATAAATATTAGAACTCAAAACTTTTCAAAGTTGATATTTTTAAAATAACTGGTATGCATCCTAGAGAATTCTAAGTTCAAATAATCTTCAGAAAGGCACAAAACCATTTGTTCTCTCCTCAGCTATGGGTAAATAATTTAGAAGACTTAGTTCTTAGTTGGCTTTAGTTAAGCTAACAGTCTACAATAAGGAAAATTTTGAATTCAAAATTGACCTTGAAAAGGGTGTTTTTAAAAATTCTCCACAAGTCTCTTTAAGTAAGGCCAGATTCCTACACCTTAGAATCAGAGCCTGCCTAATTTTCAAAAGTTTATATTTGGCCAACTCTGAAAAATTTGCATTCTAAACAGACTCTATTTGTTTTTACAGGGACCCACAGAATCTATGCACACATTTTTATATGGGAATTAGGATGTTTTTAATTCTATGAAATAAAAATTATGTTTCATTCTTTCAACCTCTTAATAATTTCTTCTTTTTCCTTAATGTTTTTTTTTATGTTGGAATGAATTAATATTCTTACATGCAGTGTCAAATCATGTTCCAATCACATAACGTTTTTAAAAATGAATGTTGGGTTTTAAATGTAATGAAATTCAAACGTATGAATTTTCTTTTTCTATTATTTCCATCTTTCCATTTGTTGTTGGTTTGTGGGTGTGTAATTGTGTTATGTTAATGTAGTGAAGTGGGTCTGAACTTATCTGACTCCAAACATTCTTGATGCTTAATCTGTATCTTCACAGCCACCATCTGTCATTCCATTGCCATACATGGGCGGGATGGGCCGTTTTATTATCCTCAGCAATTTGAATATGTGAGCCACTAGCTCAATAAAAAATGAACTATTCTGAAAAGTAGGCAATGAGATGAGTTGAACACTAAACTTTGTGCGTTTATAATATCTGCATGTACATCAAGCAACTTTTTTCCGTTACATTTTGAACTACTTTTAAAATCATGGGATGTTTAAAAGATAAATGTTTAGGATACATGTTTGCTTGATAGTCAGTTACATCAGGACAATAACCTGAAAAATTAGTCTAAGACATTATCAGTTTAGCTCAGTTGGTAGAGCATCCGCCTAGGAACCACAAGGTTCTATTTTTCAATACTGATCCCCACCAACTCAGTGCATGAGTAGCGCAGCTTGGATAATTTTATTTGTGTGGTAAAGCATATGGGAGTTGACGGCAGGTGTGGCACTCCACCTCAGCAAAAACAATCTTCCTGGTCTAGTACTACCGAAGAGGGGATAGACTCCCTTTCTGTCTGGCTGATACTAACAATAAACCACTCCATTGACTTTTAAATAGGAATATAAAGTTTTAAGATATTTCTAGTGGCAACTAATTCATGATTTTCTATGCAGAAAGTTTTAATGAATAAAAATCAAAAATCCATTCTGACATTGGCTTATATTAAATCATGCTGGACACTGATGGAGAAGTAAGGACAAACTCATAAATGACATTTTCCTTTAGAATTAGCAGCAGGAGCCAGCTTCGTACGCACTTTTGATCTGATTTTTTTTTTCGGAAAAATAAACTTGTTTTTTATTTGAATTTTTAAATAATTTTGTTTAAAACTCTAAATGCCAGTATATTTAGTAATTGTATATTTTTATATATTGTTTGTATATCATACATATTTTCATTTTTGTGGGTTTATTTTGGAAAGAAAATTTAATTCATTTATTTTAAAAAGTTTTCAAATTTTATTATTGAAGAAAAAAAAAGAAGTTAATTCATTGATAAAAAAAAGTTCATTAAGACATGTCAATTGAAAAATGCCCAAAATAATTTATTGTAAAAGAAAATTATTTAAGAATTCAAATGAAAAACAATTTTATTTTCCCGAAAAAAGTTGATGAAAAAAGCTTAGCAGGCTGGCTCCTGCTGCTAATTTTATGATTGCATTCGTTTTTGTTTTTTTTTCTTTTAAAGCTGAAAAATTTGTGAGTGCATACCTTGAAGATAACTGGAATTTTATTTCTATTCAAAAGTTTTAATTTTTTTTAGAAAATTGAGTCTCCTAGTTTATTACTTCAACCTGTTGTCTCAATTTTGATATCTCTAATGTTGAATTTTGTTTAGAATAATAAAAATTAATAAAATCATATGGAAATAGGCCATAGAGACATCAGTAAGAAGGGAAAAGAATTGAAGGGGAGGGATTATGGGAGCAAAAAAAGTGTCAAATTTCTTGCAAAAAAGTATTTTGTTTTATCTTGTGTCATATCCCTCTGAAAAGCCACTGTTGTTTGTTCAATCCACCCTAATCCTTACAAGAAAAGTTTCTTCAATCTCTACAGTTATACCAGGCCCACCAATTATGGTGTTTTTTTCTTTTTTAAAATAAAGTGTCAGCACAAACTTCCCTTAATAAGTTTCTCCAGTGAATGGCGGAGTGTTCTTAAATTTCCAACTCCTGTTGGCAAAATAAAAAAGCATTATGGCATTTAAGCAGATATTCTAGATTCATATCTTTGTGAATTTTTGTGGGGGGAGAGAACAACAAAGAAATTAACAGTTTCAATCAAATTCTTAATCATATAGTTCACTCACAATTGCTTAATGGTATTATTGTTTTTTTTTTAAATGTATAACTATTTACTCAAGTGAAACTGTTGGGAAAATTCAAGAGTGCCAATTTATTGGGGTAAATCTTTGTACAATATTTGTTTTGCTTCTTTTTTTGGGGGGGTGGGGTCAGTCTTCACAATCTTTGTGTTAATTCTTTTTTTTTTTTTCAGTTCTTAACAGCTTAGTTAAAAGAAAAATACAAAGGCAACATTGTAGTATCATTATCATCATCATCATCAAAGCATTTTGATAGCATGGATTCACTTGACTCTCTCTCATCATCCATCCCTATCAGCCATTGCTCTTGGTAAAGTCCTCTAGACAGCATCCAGTATCTTTGCAGAGCCAATGAATGTAAGTTTTTCTTAGTCTGCCAACTCTGGTGTGTCCATGTGTTGGAGTCCATTGTTTATGAATTTGCCCTTACATCTGCAACAAAGCCCAGCATGTCTTGTTTGTCTTACTTGGATGGTTTGTGAGAAAAAAATTATAAGAAAATTTTTTTTTTCATATTTCAAACCAACTATAGCTTCAGGATCTACCCCGCCTCCCACACACATATACACCAACTCAAAAATGAAAAAAAAAAAAATATTTTCAAATTTTTAAGCTTTTGGACAAGTTTTTATTTTTAAGCTTTTTGACATGTTTTTGTTGTCTGAAAAATGTTCTCAACGTTTTCACTCTCTAAGTTTGAAGAGTTACAATTAATTTCATATTCATTTCTACACTAAAAGGATCTTAAATCTGTGAACAATTTTCTCATCTCTTTTTTTTTTATCAATTATTCTGTTTCTGATAAATAAAACTTAGACAAAAAGTAAAAAATTCCTCTGTTTAAATTATATTCTATTTATGTTGAACAATAGTATGAAAATATTTATGACTGAACTTGAATTATAAGACAAAAGTTCATATTTAAATTGTTACATGCAAAAGTGCAAAGAAGAAAAAATAATTTTTGTTTGAATCAACATTTTCCAAGAATTCTACTTTAAAAAGACATGCAGACACATAGAGCAAAAAAGTAATCTAAAAACTTTATTTAATAAAAACTAGTGGCTTGCATAATTTGTCTTCCATTACCAAAATTAAGGCACAAAGCTGAAAAAAGAAAAATACAATAAAAAAAGGTGGTTATGCAAATGGTTTCTAATCACAATTTACAAATTAGAATAAAATAAAACAAAAATGTTAATTTTTTTCTCCTTCCTCTCATCGTCAGTCAGTCTGCCAAATTTTCTCTCCGAGTGTTAATATAAAGGTCACGGCTGCTGCTATCATGATGGGGCCAAAATTCCTGTTGTGTCGTGTCGTTCTTTTTCAGTTGAAAATAAGGGCCAAAGGCCTTTAAATTAAAGAAGCTTCTATGAATAATTTTGTCCTGCACGAAAGATGTAATAATATCTCTATAATAAAATTAATGTCAGCCTTTCAAACCGACATTCAACAATATAAAAAACAAATTTCTTCTCTGAAGAAAGCTTAAAGTTGAATAAAAATATATCAGTTTTAAATTCAAACTTCTAATTTACACAATTCACAATAATTTTAATAATAAAATTTGTGAGCCAAAATGGAATAAAAAAGCAATTCACAAAATGGAATATTTGGGTTTTTACAAATATACAAAAAAGCAATTCACAATTTTTTTTTTTTTCCTAGGGAAAATAAAATAATTAACTCTGTGTGCGAAAATGTAATATTTGTGTTCTCTAATATACAATAAACTAGCTATACCCAAAATGAGACTAAATTGCATTTTTGACAAAATTACACCTAGGGAAAATAATTTACTAAAAATCAGGAAATTATCGGATTTTAATGAAATTTTCAGTGTTTATGTATCAATGAATGATCTTTATAATGCATTACTTATTTTATTTCAAAACTTTCTCATTTTTTTCAGGCCACTTATTTTTGACCCCCCCCCCCCTTATGTTGGGGGCATAACTTTTTTTTTCAAGTTGGTCTTTCTGTTTTCTAATTACAGTATGAATAAAGAGATAAAAGACCAAAGTTATGAATAGAAACCAAAAAAAATTTTTTACGGTGGCTTTTCTATGAGAAAATAAGTACCGAAAATCAGAAAATAAAATGTAAAAAAAAAAATAAATAATTAATTTTTTGGAGATTTCTTTTTTACTCATTTCGATAATTATTTAATTGGCTATTATCTTATAAAAGGAAAAATATTACATCGATATTTTTTCTGCTTAAAAAGGGGGGTGGGGACATTTTCAATAGAGTTTTTCTTCAAAACGTATACTTTTTTCAAAAAAAATAAGGTTTGCATTAAGTAGATATTTATTTCTAGAATTTAAAAATATAACATTTTAAACTTAACATCAGGCTTTTCACATTTTGAATGAATTTTATATATTAATTTTTCATAGCAAAAATACTAAATTAAAGTTGAAATAAAATAACTAATGCATTATAAAATTCATTAATTGATAAATCAATACTGAAAATTTCATTAAAATCAGATAATTTGAGTTGGATCTCTGGTTGCATCTTGCCAAATGCCTTTGGGGATGTTCAAGTCCTTCAGGTTTCTCTTGATGTTTGTTCAGAACAGCAATGTTGATATTGTATTTTTGGAGCTCTTTTGATATTATGGCACACTTTCTTTCTGGTCTATTTGAGTTGGGTTTGTCAAGCATTGTCTAGATATTCCACAATGCAAGTTTGTGATCTTTGTAAGTTTGGACCTTTTACAATCAGTAATTGACATAAAATAATGAATGGACAGCCACTAGCAACAACTTCAGTTCTGGTGATCTTCTGTTGAAGAGATTTTTATCTCAAAATATTAAGAATAAATCACAGGTTAACAAACAACATCATAGCTTCTTTTTCTTTACACTTTGAAGGGCCCAGTCTGCCCTACTATTTAACCCATAGCTGGAGGGAGAATATATGGATTCATACCTTTCCCAAGGGTATTAGCACTATGTGAAATGCCAACAGCTTCGTCTAGGAATTGAACTCGAACCGACGAGTCCATTTTCCACGACTCTAACCACTAGCCCAGGCGCTTCCATATATTGTACATATCTTTATGTTAATGTATTTTTCTTTCTTTATGTTAATGTATTTTATTTGTCAGTTACAAGATCTTTCTCTGTTTTTGCACTGTACTTTTTATGTTGCTCTTAACCAGACTATTTTCTTTACCATACTGATGACATTTTCAGACCCATAGGTCTAATTTCTTGAACCTTATGGTATTCGGCCATCCATGAATCAAGTAACAATCCAATATCTGTCAGATGATTGCTCATCACCATAAACCCACATCTAACATATGCCAGCTCTTATCCAAAACTACATCAACAGTGGTTTGGCCAGGATCCTATTTGGAACTCAACATCCCCAAGGTACTCCATCCTAAATTCACCCATGCAGCCTAGTATTGATAAGAGTAATATACCTAACTGGCTGAAACATCAAGTAATCAAAGCAGCTGGTGGAAACATGAGAATCGCCAACATGGATCATAGTCTGTCTCTGGTGGCTTAGGCCACGGGACCAGCGTAGAATCAAATTAACAACATAATACCAGGGGTCCATTCCCCCAGGCAATACCTGCCCTCTTGATTTAAAGCAGCAGGGCTGGGTTTATTGCCCAATGCCTGAGGTGTCCTCCCTCTTTAGGGGGCGGAGAATGCTGAGGAGATCCATGGATTTTTTTTTGTGTTTGCCATCCTGGTATCTTTGGTTTAAAAAGAAAAGTCATTATCTTTAAAATTGGTAGGGATGTATTTATGTATGAGTGATATTGTGTGTGTCTAATATATATATATATATATATATATATATATATATATATATATCTTTTAAAGAAAGGAAAAACTCAATAAACCATCATTCTGTAATAAATTTATTTCGACCAAAAATTAAAAGCCTTTTAGAAATTTAAAGAAATTTCTAAAACTCCTCAGAAGTTCAGTCTCATCAGACAGATGTCACAGATAAAATGAATAACCCAAAGAAAATTCACTAGAAAATCCATCAAATGTAGGTCAGACAGCAAATATAAATTTACAATCTCAAGCTAAAGAGTTACAAGGTATCCTTAAATTTCCTGTTTAAACGGACATATTCAAAAAATGTATATGTATGATTTTAATATGTAAAAATAGAATAAAAATTTGTTTAGACTATAGTCTAGACAAATTTTTCTATAAAAAAAGTTTTAAAATGATTAAGAAGGGGTGTTTTTAACTTCAACTTAGTCTAAGTAGAATTCAATATATAAATCCAAATTTAAATAATTCTGAATAAGAAAAACAAACAAATATATATATATATATGTGTAGAAAGTTTTGTAGAAAAAACAAGATGTTAAAAGTTTTGCTGACAGAAATCTGTTTCGACATTATGAAGATGTCTTTATCAAAGCAACATTGTAAACGGAAAAACGAAATAAATATATCATTAATCACGAGGCACAGAACACTCTCGATCAGTACCGGAATTTTCAAAAAAATTTTCTAAAAATGCGTATTTATTGTTAAAAATTAATGGTGATGAAAAATGATAACATCAACAAAATTTTTCATTTTTTGCAAACCTCACCAATCATATGAAATTAAAACCAACAAATTGCTTGAATATAGGAAGATCTGAATGAGGAGCAACAAGAATTATTTGCTAAGATTTTTAAAATAAATTTCATGACAGTTCATAGATGTTTCAGATGTACTGGCAGTCATCATGAGGATTGCAAAAGTATATAATAATATACAAGAGTCAATCTTCACAGTCCAAAATATGTTCGGGATGTTTTTAGGTGTCTTTTAGAAACAAAAGGATCTCCTTCCAGGAGCAAACATTTGTTCAGGATGTTTTTAGGTGTCTTTTAGAAACAAAAGGATCTCCTTCCAGAAGCAAACATTTGTTCAGGATGTTTTTAGGTGTCTTTTAGAAACAAAAGGATGAAGCAAACATTTGTTCAGGATGTTTTTAGGTGTCTTTTAGAAACAAAAGGATCTCCTTCCAGAAGCAAACATTTGTTTCAGGATGTTTTTAGGTGTCTTTTAGAAACAAAAGGATCTCCTTCCAGAAGCAAACATTTGTTCAGGATGTTTTTAGGTGTCTTTTAGAAACAAAAGGATCTCCTTCCAGAAGCAAACATTTGTTCAGGATGTTTTTAGGTGTCTTTTTAGAAACAAAGGATCTCCTTCCAGAAGCAAACATTTGTTCAGGATGTTTTTAGGTGTCTTTTAGAACAAAAGGATCTCCTTCCAGAAGCAAACATTTGTTCAGGATGTTTTTAGGTGTCTTTTAGAAACAAAAGGATCTCCTTCCAGAAGCAAACATTTGTTCAGGATGTTTTTAGGTGTCTTTTAGAAACAAAAGGATCTCCTTCCAGGAGCAAACATTTGTTCAGGATGTTTTTAGGTGTCTTTTAGAAACAAAAGGATCTCCTTCCAGAAGCAAACATTTGTTCAGGATGTTTTTAGGTGTCTTTTAGAAACAAAAGGATCTCCTTCCAGAAGCAAACATTTGTTCAGGATGTTTTTAGGTGTCTTTTAGAAACAAAAGGATCTCCTTCCAGAAGCAAACATTTGTTCAGGATGTTTTTAGGTGTCTTTTAGAAACAAAAGGATCTCCTTCCAGAAGCAAACATTTGTTCAGGATGTTTTTAGGTGTTTTTAGAAACAAAAGGATCTCCTTCCAGGAGCAAACATTTGTTCAGGATGTTTTTAGGTGTCTTTTAGAAACAAAAGGATCTCCTTCCAGGAGCAAACATTTGTTCAGGATGTTTTTAGGTGTCTTTTAGAAACAAAAGGATCTCCTTCCAGAAGCAAACATTTGTTCAGGATGTTTTTAGGTGTCTTTTAGAAACAAAAGGATCTCCTTCCAGGAGCAAACATTTGTTCAGGATGTTTTATACCAAAAAGTAGAACCAGCCAAATATCAGAGAACAGAAAGAAGAATACTATATAGAGAGGAATGCTTAAACTGATGCACATGTTTCACTATACATAAATTACTCGATACACTTCATAAGAAAATGGTTTCTCTTCTGTGTGTTTTTGCTTGTGAGATTTTAAAGCGGATTCCTGTGAAAATACTGCTCCACACACTTCACAAGAAAATGGTTCTTCTTCTCTGTGTGTTTGCATGTGTGTTTTTAAAGTTGATTTCTGCGAAAATACTGCTCCACATACTTCACAAGAAAATTGTTTCCTGCCTGTGTGTGTTAGCATGTGACTCTTTAAATGGGAGCTTTGTGTAAATGTTGATCCACATACTTGACATGAATATGGTTTATCTCCTGTGTGTGTTCGAATATGATTTTTTAAAGTCAATTTCCGTGAAAATGCTGCTCCACACACTTCACAAGAATATGGTTTCTCTCCTGTGTGTGTGTGCATGTGTGCTATTAAAGCAGGTTTCCGTGCAAATGCTGATCCACACACTTTACAAGAAAATGGTTTCTCTCCAGTATGTATTCGCATGTGTGTTTTTAAAGTGAATTTCAGTGGAAATGCTGCCCCACATATTTCACAAGAAAATGGTTTCTCTCCTGTGTGTGTTCGCATATGGCCTTTTAAAGTGGATTTTTTTGCAAATGATGATCCACACACTTGACAAAAATATGGTTTATCTCCTGTGTGTGTGCGCATGTGTTCTTTTACATGTGATGTCTCTGCAAATGCTAATCCACACACGTCACAAGAAAATGGTTTCTCTCCAGTGTGTGTTTTCATGTGTCGTTTTAATTTATAACTATTTGGAAATGTTGATCCACATACTTCACATGAGCAAGGGAGCATTTTGTTGGATGTTTTCATGGTTATTTAAAAATGTCCATTTAATACAATTACTAAACTAATCACTAATATGAATAAGGACTTTCTACTTTCTTGTTTGTGATTATTTAAATTTTGAAATGTTTCAAAATGCAGATCTACACACCTTGCACAAATATATTCTCATATTGGTTGATGTTATTTCAAACTTGAAATTTGTTATTTCTTCCACAACTGATACCTGCAAATAAAGGAAAGGTATTATGAAAGAAAACAAAATATTAATTATCAATTTGCAAAATCTAATGAAGGAAAAAGGTTTCACATAAAAAAAAGTCAAGAAGCAGATGATATCCTGCAAAAATTATTACAAATGCAGAATGTACTAACAATCTAGTACCTCTCACAAATACACCTGTCAAATCCCAGTCAATCATTGTCAAGTATCCACTCTTGTGATAATGCATAATATTGATAGTTAAACTTGTCCAATTATTCATAATTTTAATTTCACCTGAATCATGTATGCAAAACTATTACAGATGCAGACTACACAGATAATCTAGTATCTTTCACAAATCCACATTCCCAAGTCGAATTACTGGTGTATATCCTGGAGAAGACAGAAAGAGGTGTTGGCCTATATATGAACTCAAAGAAAACAGAGTTTTTCAAAATATGAAAAAATGGGATATTAATGATTGATTTGCAAAATCTAATGAAGGAAAAATGTTTCACAATAAAGGCAAGAAGCAATTGATATCCTGGAGAGAAAACAGACTATGCAGATGATCAAGCACTTCTCACAAATACACCTGACCAAACTGGATCACTACTGCAGTAAAAGGTATTGGTCTATATGTGAACTAAAAAAAAAAACTGAGTTTATGTATTTAAAAAAATGTCTTTGTGGTTTACCCAATCTAAAGATCTTATCAGAGTGGATTCAAAGGTAGAGGTGGATAAATTAGATATAATTAGATATGGTAGAGGTGGATAACTGGAAGGTCAGTCTTCAATTACAGAAACTTGGAATGTCAGAACATGACCATTATGTCAAATATATTTTATGAAAACATCCACGGGATTATAACTTTGATGAAACATTGGGGAATTTAAGACAGATTTTCCATTTGATTACATTCCACATTTCATTTCATCAGTTCAACTGTTTAAATATCACAAAATATGAAGTTGATGCAGGCACTATCAACATGAAATGTGAGTATTTTAAAATGACTTCCATCACTGAGGCATTATTCAAGTGTTTAATATTTGAAATTGGGTTGAGGGTCACCATTTCAGTTGATTAAACTGAAATGAGACAAAGACAATGTAACATAACAAATTAACTTTAATCAACTGAAAAGACACAACAACAATGGCTGCTATCTGTTGAATTTATATAGTCTCAATCAAGGGAAGTCCAGAAGCTGGGGAGGTTTTACCTTTCTAGAAGATCTGCAGAGACAGTTAGTGGAGTCAGGTTCAGCTAGTGGTGAAGCATGTATCTCATGCTCTGCTGGCTGGGATTGGGATTGTCTATCAATCACTGACTGAGATGGGGACTGCTCATTGATTACTGGAGTAGTTATCTTCCTTAGTGTAATATCTACCCCACTCTTCTCACTCGCAAAAGTCTGCAATGGACAGGGAGCTATATCATGCAGAGAAACAGATGATTCACGGCCATCATTATATCTAATGTGTGCATAGGTTGGATTTACATCCAACAGCTCAACTTCTTGTACCAAGGGATCAGTCTTTGAGTGTCTTACAAACTGCCGTAGATAAACAGGTCCTGTTTTTAGGAGCCAGGATGGTAGAGATACTCCTATAGAGGACCGCTGAGAGAATGAGAAGAAGCGTTCATGGGGTGTTGCATTAGTGGCAGTCAACAGAACAGATCTGATACTGTGAAGAGCTTGAGGTAGTACTAATTCCCAGCAAGTTATGGGCAGATCTTGCGATTTGAGTGCCAGACAAATGGTTTTCCATATAATACCATTATACCTTTCCACTTGGGCATTGCCTTGCGGATGATAAGATGTTTTACTGGAGGCGACTCCATGTTGTTAAAGGTATTCCTTTACATCATGACCCAAGAACCCCAAGCCATGGTCTGAGTGGATATAACTTGGTGACCCACATAGGGAGAAGATTGAGTGCAAGCATTGAATAATAGTTTTAGATGAGATATCCTTCCATGGAATTGCAAATGGAAATCTAGAATATTCTTCTATTGCAACAAATAGGTATCTATTAGACGTGCTAGATTGTAAGGGTCCCTTGAAGTCCACACTGAGGCGGTCAAAGAGTTGAGTAGCCTTGATTAATTTACTGTTAGGCAAAGAAGCAAACCGTGGTTTCAATTCAGCACAAGTTTTGCAGGATGAGCAAACTCCCTTCACTTCTTCTGTGGAAAAGGGCATGTTTTTAGACCGGTCACAGAATATCACTCTGTAGCAAAGTTGCAGGAGAATGACAGTATGAATCTTAAATATGATTCAACTCTGCTACAAGAATCAATATCCTCAACAACATCCACAGTCAAAGGGATTCTGCACCTCATCAGTGCAAAAAGCAACACAGAATACCCAGCACCTATATAATAAGAACAGACAGCAAAGAAAACACTCAGAAAGTCTGGTAGCAACTTTCTTCCCAACTGAAAGTCAGAGTATGAGGCAGTAAAACTTGAGTGTCTATTCTGTTTGGCTACAAATTGACACTGCCCCATACATAACACTTATCTTCAGAGACACTATGGAAAGACACAGAAAAGCCTCAACTACAAGACATGTAATATGGAGCATTTGCAATGTTCTGTCCAAATCTTCAGCATTCAAACATGCTCTGCTCAAGGCAACTTGAGAGAGAACAATGACATGTATAGATATATAACAAAAATTTAAAAAACCTTCAAGAAATTCTCCCAAATGAATAAAACTCACACCATAAAATAAAACAAACAAAAAACAGACAATAACTACAACCATTAATCCCCCGGAAGATGACCATCGACATGGATGAAAGTGCTTGTGTACAAAATATGGGGTACCTTCTCTACCATATGGACCCTGATATAAAAAAAATGATATGAAGGTTTCAACATATACACTTTCATCATTAAGATCATTAAGAAAAACATTTCATGGTTTTTAACAAAACTTCCTTAAATAATAACTTGCTATCTCTATCTTTCTTTCTCTCTCTCTATCTCTCTCTCTCTATATATATATATATATATATATATATATGTGTGTGTGTGTGTGTGTGTATTTACCTCATATATATATGTGTGTTTGTGTGTGTGTGTTTAGCCTTTTATTTTTGCCACACAAGAATAAAAATTAGTAATTGACACAACTGATAATTATTTTTTTAAATCTTCCTCATTTTTAATTAAATAAAATCTTTACTTAGCCTCATATTCTAATTACACATTTTTAAAATTAACCTTTTTTCTTTTTTTTTTTTACAAATTCTGTTAAAATGATTTTTTGTCAAATTTTCACTTCAATTTACACTTGCTTATTTTTATGTTTTAATATGAATTAATAGGCCTCATATTCTATCAATCCTGAATTAATAATAATAATAATAATAATAATAATAATAATATTTGGCAAATTTAAACTATTTTCTATAAAAGAAAATATTGTACAATCAATGAAAAACAAAAACTAAAAACAAAATAATTTCTTAGTTGTTTTTTTTTTTATTATTATTTTTAACAAAATACTTTTTTTTTTAATTGTTGAATCAGTAAAATTTATTAATTAAGTATTTTTAAATTGAATAAAAAATAATTATCAATCCAATCAACTACAGTAAAAAAGTAAAAAAGGGAGATAATAAAAAATATATAAAAAATGAGGGAATTGTCCAATTTTAATGAAATTTTCACCAGTTTATTCACTAATGAATAATCTATTTTATTTAAAAAAAGAACTTGAATTTTTTTTTTTAATTAATTCAGAATGTAGTGTGTGGGTGTGGTGGGTATGACCTGTGGTCATTTGCAGGAAAGAAATTGTCCAGGCCTTAATTTTGACATTTCTAGAAAGATCTTAAAAGATATAAAAAGATTTTTTGACATCGTAGTGGTGCAGCACAATCATTAAAAATAATCAAAAAGAATTTCTTAGAGAAACAAAATTCAATATTCGCCACAGTTTCTCAACGACCTGGAATTTTCGATAGACAACAAAATGTCATTAAACAAAGAAAGCAAATATATATCATTCTAAATCTAAATGAAACCCTTTTAAAAGTGTCTACCACATGACAAAAATGTCTTCTTTTTTACTTTAAAAAAAAAAAAAAATTATTATTTTCCTTATTATTAAGCAGCGAGGAATTTAAAAAAAAATGGGTTAGGCTTAACTTGTCACGTAAATGTTTATCTATGGGATGGAGATATTTAAGTGGCAAATTTTTAATTTATTATTTGTAATATTCTATAGATTCTATGACATATCACAATTAATAAATTAGAAATATAATAAAAGAAAAATATAATTATATTTTAAAAATTCTGTATTTTATTCTTCCTAGGATATTAGTGGAAGATTTTGCGAGTGATTTTTTTTTGTCATGAAGTTTGTCGATTCAAATTAGTTTTCAAAAAAAGATTCAGCGAATTCAATATAATTCTTAGATTCCATAGGAGATCAAAATACTTTCGCATATTTCATCTTTTTTTTTCTTAAAAGATCAAAAACAAAACAAATAAAACGTTTGCATAATAATTTAAGATTTCGGCAAATCTAATAATTAGTCCAGGGTAATCCCATCTCCCAACTTTTGTAAATCTTATTTTTACGATGCAGGTATCATTGGGGATCGAGAAATGTTTCAGTAAACGTTCCCCAATGATACCTGCATCGGAAAAATATGGTGTAAAAAGGTCGAGACATCGGGTTACCCTTACAACGCTTTTAACATAGACTAAATAAAAACACAAAGGTTGATAAAAAAAATGAATTTAAAATGAACTTTATACTTACTTTTTTTCTCTCTAATTTGTTTTCTTTATCGTAATGAAAAATTAAAGAAATGGAGAGAAGAGGAAATTTTTAAATAAACTAAAATGTTCTTGTTGATTAAAATTGAAAAATGGTCGTCGTTTTTCATCGATGTTTTTAACACAAATTCAAGGGAGATAATTCTCAGTTAAGGGCAAATAATTAAAAGGATAATTCGCTGATTTTTGGTAATTTTTTTCTTTGCAATCACAAATGCTACATTTATTTTTTAAACACAGATTTTAAACTGTTTTAGGCCATACATTATTGAAATTGACCGAAAAAATTGTTTTAAATGTATGGAAAATAAATTACATGCGTAATATTATTTTGCTTTTTTTACTGATGCTCATTATGTTACTACTTTTCGACTTAGACAAAAATTTGACCATAAATAATCAATTTAATTAATTTTAATTTGTTTTTAATATGAAAAGCAGCCGAATGTTTGGGTATACCTGAGTCACACTGGTCCTCACCAACTCAGCACATCAATAGCACAGCTTGGATATGTGCAGTAAAATGGGGAAATAATATCTCTTTTTAAAATTTTCTTTAGTTCAATAAGCAACATTTTTAAACTTGATATTCATAAATGGTGAATTAAAATATATAATCTTTTAAAAGGGTTTTGTAATTTGCTTGAATATTTTGCTGCAGTTATAAAAAAAAAGTTGGCCTTGCCATGGTTAGCATGTTCGTCACAGAATCCATTTTTATTCTCATGAGTTTAATCCTCACCGTGTGTCACACTATTGTAGCTTTTAAGATAAATAAATACTTTTTTCGGACCAACTTTGTTTCCCTCCCGTGCATTGTGTTAGTGTTTTATATTTGGTCAAAATCAAAATTTCAGATTTCTTTTTGGTAAATAAAATTTGGGTAAAATTTCATATTCTTATATTTAAATCATATTCCATTTAATTATTATTATTATTACTAATTTTGACTAATATTTTCCTTCATTCATAAGTTTATTTTGTTAAGTCAAATGTTTACACTGCTTCTATTCTTGACAAAGTAATATTTCTCTATTTTCTTTAAGTCATTTTAAATTATTTAGGTAAATCTACTTTACTTCTTGGTGACTAATTCACAAAAATCCAATATTACTGTAGCAGGTGACTACAGAGACTGAACTCTCAACCTCCTGGTCGTGAGTGGAGGTTCATAGTCAGACTATTGTCACCCCTGTTGGCTGAAGTAGTTCAGCCGTTGAGAGGCATAAATGCAGAGGCGGTCTCTAGAGAGGGAGGAATGACTGTTTTCAGTAGAGTCAGTACCAGTCTGACAACACCGCCTGCAACGTTGGATGATATAAAGACCCAAAAGATTTCTGTTTTCTTTTAAACTCCCCATCGACCATTTATATTTGAGTGCCATTGGTGACTTTTAAAAGAATATCAGAACTGGATCAACATGCTGTCATACACAAAAAAGATTGGCCATTTATAATTGACAGGCATTTGCGATGGGCCTGAAACTGGAGGACATTTTCGATGGCCCATAGACTGGTGAGCATTTGTATTGGACTGGAGACCATTGGTCATTAGAGATAGACCGGAAGCTGGAGGGGTTTTGTGATGGGCTGGAGACTGGGCAGCATTTGCAATGGCCCGGAGACAGTGGGCATTTGCAATTTGCTGGAGATTGGAAGGGAAATTTGCTATGGGCTGGAGAGCAGTGGGCATTTGTGATGGGCAGGAGACCAGTGGGCGGGAGACTTGTCGACATTTGTGATGGACCAGAGACTGGTAGTCATTTGCATTTAGACAGCTGTGACAATACATCCCAAGTAAATGTCAGCAAAACTATGGGAAGAGCCCATGTGACAACCATGTTCTAGAGAGATGTTGCTGAAAATTCAAATTAATCCCAAGCAGAATTGGTTTTCAACTATTGATCAATATCATTGGCTTGTATTTAAGTTGGGTATCTCTTTCATTCTCTTGGTAATTATATACAAAACCCATTGCTTAAAAATTGACTACTCTCCAATTAGGTGTTGTAAGTGTGTGTTGTTAAGTGATAATAGCAATAAGTATTTACCTGAAATGGTATCTTATAGACTAAATGATTTAAGTCTGCAATCCCATCTAGTATGAAAGCAGAGAACAATGGAGTCAGACAGTTAACCAAATGAAAGCTGTTACTTTTGTAATAGTGAGATCAGAGGGGGTAGTGTAGTGGTGGACTACAGAGACTGAAATTACAACATCCTGATCGTGAGCGGTGGCTCATAGTCAGACTACTGTCACCCCTGTAGGCTGAGGTGATTCAGCAACTGAGAGGTATAAATGCCAAGGTGGTTTCTCTAGAGGGGGGGGGATGACATTCAGTAGAGAGAGTACCAGTATTGGGACAATATGAAGACCTGAGAGATTTCTGTTTTCTTTTAAACTCCCTACAAATACCATTTACAAAGGATCAACTTGGGTATCATGAGAGCCATCACTGTACCTCAAAGCACATTCAGGATTAGGTGTTATCTTAACTGGCCCAGATTTTTGTCAAAAGGTTTTTGCTGCATGAGGTTACATAGGAAAGGAAGATATGGTTGTAACTTGGTCTCATTTGCTGCACACTAGTAATGTGGGAACAATAGTATTAGGTTATTTCCTATAACTCCAACATAAAAAGGGGAACCACTCTAACTGACTGATAGATTATTTATTTATTTATTGATCTACTAGGAAAAAAGAAGACGGGGTTAGGGTATAGGGTTTAGGGTTAGTTTAATGAGAAAAATAATAGGTAGATTAATTAACAGATAAAATTCATTCAGAGTGGTACCCTTTTTTATGTTGAAGTTATAGGAAATAACCAGTATTAAGAATGGGATTCAATGGTCAGTTCCATAATCATAGGTTTGGTTTGGTTTGGTTTATATTGAATTCATTCTTAATGGATACTCAATTTTGTTTATAAACACATTTTTCAATCTAACCCATAGATGGGACCCTAACAAATACTACCACTCCGGGTCAGAGTGGACCAGGGTGCAATGGTAATGAAGGGGTGCTCCACATTCCCCAGCCCTCCAAAACTGGAACCTCATCAACTAGAACCTTTAACATCATTCCCAGGACATGTAGACCCCCAGTCACTGCCTTCTAGCACCCATATGATAAAAAGGGTTGGGGCTTGCAATAAGGGCAATAGGGTTGGGGCAATCATATAGGTGCTAAGGCTTGACGTGAGCAATTCATTGGAGGCAACCTCTCCAACTGCCTGTCTATCCCAAGTAAGAGCCTAAGTGGAGTGTTGCATGTCATGGACTGCTTAGCCACCTGGATTCCATCCTTAAGCATCACGAGTTGATGTTTCTGACATGAGTGTAATAGCTGCTGAAAGAAAAGTACAGAAAGAAATAGAAAGAGAGGAGACTTTCTTGTGTACATCAACCTATGGGCGGTTACAGATATCACCTAGGTAACCTCCTAGAATCAAAACTAATCACTTCTACAAAATATCAAACTTTATTCCCACCTTCCTCACTCAATGTTTTATTCAAACATTTTACATTTTTTAATTTCAAAGCCCAAGGTGGAGAAGCCTACAATCATGGGAGGGTCACAGTTCTAAGGGTTATGGTTCCCAGCAGTTGAAAGGGGCATAAATCAGGGATATTTCAAAGAAAGGGAACATACCTACCTGAAAATTTTGGATATGATCCACCAGCAATCTGAGAAAACTTTGCATATGTGTGTTACATAATTGTTAGTATCCTAACACTTATGTACAGTTAGTGTAGAAACCAAAATGGCTGTTATAAGTTACGGCTAGCAGCCTTTGAGTACGATGTCATGGAGGATAGAGTGACACGTCTTGATCTCACCTTGATCCCTCTTTTCTGGTGGATACCGTGAGAATCGGTGGAGAAGGCCCTTTTCCGGTTTAGATTAGTTCAGTATCGGCCGAACCACAGAGTGAGTAAGTTGCATTAAGCACTGCCGACTCAATCTGCGCAGTTGTCTGTTGGGGATTTTGGAATAAAATATGATCTAAAGCAAATTGAAGTCTTGGGTTATTATCTAAAAACTACCAATGACCCAGGGCTTATGATAGATGAGAAATCCCCAATAGGAGACCAGACATGAAGTCCCCAAGACAAGTTCCAGATGCTAGAAGAACATAAGAATAAAGACAATCAGAAGAATAATAGAATAAAGAGAGTATACAACATATACGTTTATTGGTATATAACATGTGCAGATTTACTCTCACCATGTCTCTTGGCTTTGAGATTGCGCTTATTTAAATTTTAGTACCAAGGCAGTCATTTTCCATTTTCAGTCATCCTGCAAACCAGAGAGATTCACACATTCTTTGCTCCATGAGGCAAGTCTCCCCTCTTGCTACATGTATTGTTGTAAATTAAATAGTTATTTCCCTTTAAATAACCTTAACTCCTAATTATCTTCCCTGCCCTGATTCAAACAGATATATAGAAACACGGACATTTTGTACAACGATAACTAGTGTAATTGTTTGATTTTAAAACCTATCCAAACGGTTTATCAGTCTCGTCATTCTATTCTTTCAATTCCATATCATTATACTCTTTACTTTTCACATCATGAATTATTTTGAGTTTTCAACTATAGGTTAGAACAACAATAGAGATGAACACAATACAAGAACCATAATTGAAAAGGCTACATTAAATGGACCATATAACCTTTGGGCACCCCTTTTTGTGATCTTGATTGGTGGGGACTTTTTTTCAATTCACACCATCAAAATCCGGTAATTTTTAACAGATGATTTTGAGAGTTTTTTTTTTAATTATAAAACTAACCCCTAACAAAAAAAAGTTTTTGACAGTGTAAATGATAAAAGTGTCCTTGTGATCGCGGAAGGGGTTCCTAAAGGTCATATGGTTCAATTAAAGTGTTACTCTGTTGATCTGTGCCCATCAATCCCAAGTAAGGGCCAAAGTTTAGTGTTTTACATCATAGACTGCTCAGCCACCAGGATTCTATCCTTAAAATTAAGTTATTATACCCACCTTCCCCACTCATTGTTTTATTCAAACATTTTACATTTTTCAATTTCACATCTCAGGTTGAGGAGGCCTACCACCATGGGAGGGTTAAGATTCTAAGGGTTATATTTCCCAGCAGTTTAAAGGGGCATATATCAATGATATTTCAAAGAAAGAGAAGATGTGTTTACCAGCAAATTCTGAACCAATCAGGTTCATTTCCAGTGTATACAAAGTTATGGAAATACTAATATATCTGATCACAAATTTACGTACATCAAAATTAACAAACATTTTTAAGAAGTGTAATATGATTTTATTTCAGGAAAATCAGACAATTTAAAAGCAAATGGAAAAAATGAAAGATACAGACTTTCTTAAGATACATGGTACAAAAAGTATCAGTTAATAACATGTCCTCAAATTAATCAAAACTTGATGTCAAGTATTCTGTAAGGATTGGTACTTAGACCAATTCTCTTTGTTATTTTTTATAAATGATTTCCCAAACTGAGTTGATTCAGATGTTTATCCATGATGACACAAAAATATTTTAAAAATTATTAGTAAGGAGGAACATACAAATAAGCTCCAGTCCATTTGGATTTAGATAAATTATGATATTGTAATGAGATGAGGTTGATTCAATATCATCAGGACAAATTTAACGATATGTTTATTGAAAAACCTAGTATTAATAGAATGTTTGATAGTTTTGAAAAAAGTTGATTTTATATGATTTTAGAAGTAGAGTTCTATTTACACTATAAATGTGAAAATGTCTCTCACTTTTTAACATGCATGTATTTACACAACCCTTTCATCATTAAACTCAAGATTAATTTTTAAGTGGAAAATATTTTGAATTCAGAATTTTTCTTTTCTTAAACTGTCTAACTAAGGTCAACTAAGATCTAAGTCTTCCAAATTATTTACCCATAACTGAGGGGAGAATAAATAGATGTGTACCTTTCTGAAAGCATTAGCACTTAGAAGTGAAACACAGTCTCATACGAGAATTGAACTTGGATCACATTCTCTAGCATGCATACCAGTTATCTTCCCCTTATATCTAAAATATCAATTCTGAAAGGTTTTCAGTCCTAATATCCATCTCAAACTCCCTGTTGGGGATTTTCCCTCTCCTTATCTTAGATAATAATGAAAATAAAATTAGAAAGATAACTGGTATATGTACATCTCAGAAAGACAGAGATTATTTATAAAATCAAAAATGTAAAAATTGTTTGAATATAGGAATATCTAGATGAGAAACAACAAGAATTATATGTTTCAGATGTACTGGAAGTCATCATGAGAACTGCTAGAGTATATATCAATCTATAAGTGTCAATCTTCATGTGACAGAGAACAAAAATACTACCATACTGTAACAGAGAACACAAGGTGAGTGGTGAACGTCAAGGCCTGCCGTATTCTCGAAGGAAGCGGGCTAGGCTTTGCCTGACATGTAGGACTGTAGAATCGAACCCACTTCCTTCAGAATGCAAAGATCGGCACCGAAGTCGAGAAGCCACAGTCACGGATGTAAGCGTCCGTTGCCCAGATGATAGCTATGAGGATTCCGGCAGCCGGGTTTGGCTCAAGAATCTCATGTGTGGGGCGCAGACACCCGGATGTTGAGGAGAAACTAGTATAAGTTGAAGTGGGGTGACGGCAGGAGTCGAGTTGCGATTTAGAGTTGCTGAAGATTTTACGACGACAGATTTTTTTCAGCTGCTGAAGATTTTTTTTACGGCGACGACATTGTTGCCCCCCCCTTTAAAAAAGTCGAATATTTATTTTTTCCCCTCTATTTTTTTTTTCATTCTAGACTTCACAGTCAAAAATATGAATATATACGAAAATAGTCAATAAAGTGGGTATTAAGCTGAAGAAAAAAGAAGAGGCAACAATTGGGACACTATCCCATTGCTGGGTGGCTGCAATCGGCAAGCACCTATGTGATAAGAAGAGCCAGTGGGGTAGCCTGGGAAAGTAAAGTCGATATTGAAACTGTTGCTGTGATAGAGCGAGAAACCTGAAGAGGAGTCATGAGGTATGCAGTCATGGAGAATAGTAGTTTGGTGTTGGAAAATGCAACATGGCTGAGGAAAAAAGAAAATTATTCTCCAGTATGTGTCTTTTCCAATTGGAATTCTATAAAAATACTGCTCCACAAACACCACAAGAAAATGGTTTCTCCTATTTGTGTATTTGCATGTGTCTTGTCAATCTGGAACTGTCTGGAAATGCTGCTGCACACACTTCACAAGAAAATGGTTTCTCTCCTGTGTGTTTTCGTATGTGTACTGTTAATGTATCTTTCCGTGAAAATGCTGATCCACAAACTTCACAAGAAAATGGCTTTTCTCCTCTGTGTGTTCGCATGTGTTTTTCTAAACTGGAAATTGCTGCATATGATGATCCACACACTTGACAAAAAAATTGTTTCTCTCCTCTGTGTTTTTGCATGTGTTCTTTCAAAGTGGACTTCAGTGGAAACGCTGCTCCACACACTACACAAGGCAATGGTTTCTCTTTTGTGTGAGTTAGCATGTGTTCTTTTAAGAAGGATTTCAGTGAAAATGCTGATTCACACACTTCACAAGAAAATGGTTTCTCACCTCTGTGTTTTAGCACGTGTTTTTTCAAAGAGGATTTCAGTGTAAAGTCTGCTTCACACACTTCACAAGAATATGGCTTCTCTCCCGTGTGTGTTCGCATGTGTGATTTTAAAGGGGATTTCTGCAAAAATGCTGCTCCACATATTTCACAAGAAAATGGTTTCTCTCCTGTGTGTGTTCGCATGTGACTTTTTAAATTGGAACCTTGTGCAAATGTTGATCCACACACTTGACAGAAATATGGTTTATCTCCTGTGTGTGTGCGCATGTGTTCTTTTACATGTGATGTCTCTGCAAATGCTGATCCACACACTTCACAAGTATATGGTTTCTCTCCAGTGTGAGTTTTCATGTGTCGTTTTAATTTATAACTATCTGAAAATGCTGATCCACATACTTCACAAGAATGAGAGCGTATTTTGCTGGATGTTTTCATGGTTACTTAAAAATGTCCATTTAATACAATTACTAAACTAATGATTGATATGAATAAGGACTTTCTACTTGCTTGTTCGTTACTATTTAAATATGAAATGTTTCAAATTGCAGATCTACACACCTTCCACAAACTCATTTTGGTGGATGTTTTTTTCATCTAAAATTGTTATTTTACTCCACAATGAATACCTGAAAATAAAAGAAAGGTATTATGAAAGAAAACAAGATATTAATGATTAATTTTAAAAACAACTCCCACACAATTTGGTAGCAACGTTCATCCCCAACTCAAAGTCAAACCACAAGTAAAACTGAGTGTCCATAAATGACATCTCATCTCAAAGAAACTATGGAAAACAATAGAACAGACTCAACTAACATGTACAAATGTCATCATGTGGAGAACTTCTAGATGTTGTATCCAGACCAGAGACTAATTCAAACATTCTTCACAAATAACCTAGAATACTACAACTCAAACCATTTTCCAATCTATATGCTGTATTACATCAAACAAAGCTGAAACTTTATTTACTCTATCTAAAATTGTAAGTTTAAAAATGTGCAATTGTGCATATCTTCTGAGATTTTTTTATCTATTTAAAAAGTTATTACTAAAAATAGTTTTTTCTTTATGGATTATCAAATGTATTGAAAAAAGTTCTCTCCTTGGTGACCCGGATTGATGAAATAAACAGTATGATTTTACTGTATATATAGATTTTTACTTATTTACACACAATAATCTAGTCAATTGCACTCAATTTATATGTATTTATCTCCCTTGCACACTGTCAATGAATGTCCTTATTCAAAAGGAACCTTGGCTAAAGAAAAGGTTGTTTTTTTTTATTGTTTTAGAAAAAATTCTCTTGAGTGCAATTGATTAAGCAGCAAAGATTCTAATTAAGAAGAATTGTGATGGGCTTACTAATTTTTCTTTGGAAGGGGGGTAGGTTTTTTTTTCCATATTGTAAAATATTCGCTAACCAGTGCTATTCTGGTATAGAGTCACTTATATTGACTACTGGTGCAGTACCATTAGCAATTATTGGGATATTAAAGTAAGTGTGCCCTGCAAATTTAGTTGGAGAACGAAGTGTAA
This sequence comes from Doryteuthis pealeii, assembly GCA_023376005.1. NCBI lineage: Eukaryota > Metazoa > Mollusca > Cephalopoda > Myopsida > Loliginidae > Doryteuthis > Doryteuthis pealeii. Next base: position 64,439,574 of record CM042168.1, read on the forward strand.
TGGCTAGAGTCGTAGGAAATGGACTTGTTAACTCGAGTTTAAATTCTGGACAAAGCTACAGTTCACATACTATTGGAATCATACCTTTCGCAAGGGTATTACACCCTTGGGAAAGGTATGAATCCAACTACTTTTCTTCCAGCTATGGGTAAATAGTAGCGCAATCAGTCTAGGAGAAGGAAAAATCTGAATCCAAACCTGTTAAACTCTGCTTGGGGTGGTCACTACTAAAATAGGCCGTCCTAAATAGTGATCTATTTTACTAAGATATTAATAATATACCTTCTGGGTGGGCTGGGTGGGAATTACCATGGTTCTAAAAATAATCAAAATGAAATTTTTATTAAAAAAATTCAAAGCCTGGAAATTCAATAAACTTAGGATTTTCAATAAATACCAAAATGCCATTAAACAAATATATATATATATATACCTTGAAAAAAAATCTCTTACTTATTTTTTACAACCAATTTTATACAATTTTTGCTTAAATAAAATAAATTAATTTTCCTTTTAAATATTTTTTAGTCAAATAGGAAAAATAATGAGAGATGTAATTGAATTAAAATCAGATAGATTTGATATTTTTACTTTTCATAAATAAATGTTATAACATTTTATCTTTTAAAAATCAATAAAAATTCATACTTATTTTTCAATATCTAACATTTCTTAAAAAATTTCAAGCAGTACAAAACAATTTATTTCTCAAATGAAACTCCATACTTATAAAGTAATAATCTTTTTATACTTTTTTGAATTAAAATGTATTCATTTTTTTAATAGTATTTAATTCTATTTCTAATAACATTTTTTGAATTGTGAAAACTAATTTTTTTTTTTTTTTTGAGAAAATAATATATTTCATTATTCAGATTAATATGATTTAAAAAGGGATTTTTTTAAAGTAGTTATTAAACCTTAAAAGACTAAAAATTAATAAAAATCCATAATTTTTTTTTTTTAACATTTTACCTTTTTGTCTACATTTCTAAATTAATGTCTATCACAATTAATAAATTAGAAATATAATAAAAAAATATAATTATGTTTTTAAAATTCTGTATTTTATTATTCCTGGGATAATCGTTAGGTACCACCAATTTGACCTTGTGCAATTTACCCCCCCCCTCCCGCTACATTTAACACAATGAAACTTGCAGAAAATTTAATATTTTCTTGAAAAAATTTTTTCGAAAGAAAAAACATTAAACAAACTCATGATGATATTTTAAAGTTTTTATCAGCTTAGAAAAATAATGAAAATTATGATTGAAAAACAATGTTTTCATTTTTGCACTGTTAAATCAACTGAAATTTAACGTAGCTAAAACCAAGTTACGATAAGAGGATTTTAAAAAAATTCTATGAAAAATCAATTAATGGTCCGATTTTCACAAAAATTTCCATAAATGTTTACCATTAGATGTAAATACATCTGAAATAGTTTTTTTCTAAAAATATATTAGGGGAAATATTTTTTTACAAGGTCTATCACCCCCGCCCCCTATTTTATTTTATAAAATAAAAAAAAAATTTTGTACTTTTTTTTCTATAAAGATGAGTCTGAATAACTATATCAATGAAATTGTATAATGTACCGAGCAATATTTTTTTAGGAAAAATTAATGAAATCAGAAATAAAAAGTGCAAAAAAATGTCATAATATTAATATTTGAAAACTTTTTTTTGCTTATGTAATTGGTATGTACTATATTCTATTAGATTGTCAACAAAATTTATTTTTTTTAAGAAATTAATTTTTACTTGATTTTCAATCTTTTGTGTGATTAAATATTTATATTTTCTGCATGAAATAAATTAAATTTTTTTTTTCTGCAGAAAAAAATCGAATTTTTCACGGATATTTAAAAATATGATTTTTAGAATTCAGGTGAACTAAAAGTTGGTCCCATCCGAGCTCGATTAATATTTTTAAAAGAATTTGTATTTTTTATTGTTGAATAGTAATGTATGGTTCTTAGAATATATGGAAGAGCAAAACCGACATATTTGTTTTACAAAGAGACGAGACGAGATGCTTCTGAGTAACAACCGAAGTTTGTTTTTCTTTGTTCAAAAAAGTTAGATAAAATAATTTTTTACGCTATTAAAATAAAAAGTAAGTATACGTGATTATTTTATCAGTTTTTCTCTTAGAAAAAATATTCAAATTTTAATTTTATTTTCGATTTTAAGAATTAATACTAAAACCGAAGACATATTTTAACGTCAATTTCACTGCGAAATTTTAAGATTAAATTTTTTCAAGTTTTTATTCATTTTAATAGTAAATTGTAATATTAAAGTTTTTATAGATTTTATTCATTTTAATAGAAAAAAATTGGCTAAAAAAGTTTGTCCGTTGCACCCATCCGTAGTTAGATGCATAACCGTCAGGGGGTAATAATATGTATTTTTTCTGTCTAAATTATGACCTGAAAATTACCCTTTCGCATGTAATATGGATAGGTTTGTTTATTTTTTAAGATAACGATATAATTTTTCCCAATCGGATAATTTGATCTTTGAATTAACTATTTTTCTTTGTAACAACCCTGTACGATCATTTTTTTACGAGATTTTTGATAAACAAAGTTCGGAAATATCTATTTCCGTTTTATTCAAGATGACCTAAACTGATTGGTGGTACCAAATAATCGTCTTCTGATAAAGTAGAGTTTTTGTTTTTTTTCGAGTGAATTATTTTTTTTTCTTTTGTAGTGAATATTGTCGATTAAAATTTGTTTTGAAAAAAAAAAAATGATTCAGCTAATTTAATATTTCAATATAATTCTTCGATTCCATAGGAGATCAAAATACTTTCGCAAATTTCAAAAATATTTCATCATTAATTTCTTTTCCTTAAAGAAAAAAAGAAAATATCCGGTTACTCTTACAACGCTTAGACAAAAAAAAAAAAGACAAAGGTTGATAAAAAGATGAATTCAAAATGAACTTTATACTTACTTATTTTTGTTTTCTAGTTTGTCTTCTTTATCGTAATGAAAAATTAAAGAAAAAGGAAAAAAAGGAAATTTTTAAATAAACTAAAAAATTTCTTGTTGAATAAAATTAAAAAATTGTCGTCATTTTTCATCGATGGTTTCAACACAAATTCAAGGGAGATAATTCTCAGCTAAGGGAAAATAATCAAGGAATCTCAACAAGAATAAAAATGATCTGAATATTTTTGACGTTTCCTTGGTAAAATTAAGATCGACTCAAATTTATATGAATTTTTATTTTATATCTTTAGTTCAGCAAATAACATAATATTAGATTATATGATCTTTCATTGCAGTTATAAATTCTCCAAAAATAGTTGGATGTGCGATGGAGCAAGCGCAAAAATAATCAAGGGAAGTAATAAACTTAAAAAAAAATTAATTTTTAAATAATTATAGTTATTTCTATGTACTAGATACCACCAATTTGACCCTGTGCAATTTAACCCCCCCCCCCTACATTTAACACAATGAAACTTGCAGAAAAATTAATATTTTCTTGAAAATTTTTTTCCATTCGAAAGAAAAAACATTAAACAAACTCATGATGATTTTTTAAAATTTTTTATCAGCTTAGGAAAATAATGAAAATTATGATTGAAAAACAATGTTTTCATTTTTGCACTGTTAAATCAACTGAAATTTAACGTAGCTAAAAACAAGTTACGATAAGAGGATTTTTTAAAAATTCTATGAAAAATCAATTAATAATCTGATTTTCACGAAAATTTCCATAAATGTTTACCATTAGATGTAAATACATCTGAAATAGTTTTTTTCTAAAATATATTAGGGGAAATATTTTTTACGAGGTCTATTTCCCCCCCCCCCATTTTATTTTATGAGATAAAAAAAAATGACGCGTCAGAAAATTTTTGTTTCTTTTTTTCTATAAAGATAAGAGTCTGAATAACTATATCAATGAAATTGTATGAATGTACGAGGTCTAGTTTTTTGAGGAAAAATTAATGAAATCGGAAATAAAAAGTGCAAAAAAATGTCATAATATTAATATTTTAAAACTTTTTTTTGCTTTTATAATTGGTATGTACTATATTCTATTAAATTGTCAACAAAAAAAAAAAATTTTAAGAAATTAGTTTTTAAGAGATTTTCAATCTTTTGTGTGATTAAATACTTTTATTTTCTGCATGAAATAAATTTTTTTTTTTTTTTTTTTTCGTCAAAAAATCGAATTTTTCACGGATATTTAAAAACATGAATTTTATAATTCAGGTGCACTAAACATTGGTCCGATACGAGCTCGATTAATATTTTTAAAAGAATTTGTAATTTTTATTGTTGAATAGTAATGTGTGATCTTTAGAATGTACGGAAGAGCATTGCTGACATATTTGTTTTACAAAGAGACGAGACGCTTCTAAGTAACCAAAGTTTGTTCCTGTTAGGCTGACAGTATTAGCGTGAAAAAATTATTTTATTTAACTTTTTTCAATAATTAAAATAAAAAGTAAGTATAATAGATTATTTTATCAGTTTTTCTCTTAGAAAAAATATTCAAATTTTCATTCCATACTTTTACGGGTTAATCGTAAAAGGGAAATAATTTGTAACTTTTCTGTCTAAATCGCGGCCTGAAAATTACCCTTTCGCATGTAATACGGGCAGATTTGTTTATTTTTTAAGATAACGATGTAATTTTTCCCAATCGGATAATTTGATCTTTGAATTAACTATTTTTCTTTGTAACAACCCTGTACGATCTTTTTTTTTAGGAGATTTTCGATAAACAAAGTTCAGAAATATCTATTTCCGTTTTATTCAAGATGGCCTAAACGGTTTGGTGGTACCTACTATGTACTGAGCCTAAAATGCGTTTTTGACAAAATGACTTTAAAATAATTTACCAAAAATCAAGGAATTATTGGATTTTAATGAAATTGTCAGTGTTTATTTATCAATGAATGATCTTTATAACGCATTATTTATTTTATTTCAAAATTTTCTCATTTTTTCAGGTCACTTAATTTTTACCCCCCCCCCTTATGTTGGGGGCGTAACTTTTTTTTTTTCAATTTGGTCTTTTAGTTTTCTAATTACAGTATAAATAAAGAGATAAAAGACTGAAGTTATGAATAGAAACAAAAAAAAAAAAAAATTATGGTGGCTTTTCTATGAGAAAATAAGTACCGAAAATTGAAAAAAAAAAAATGTAAAAAAATAATAAATAATTAATTTTTGGGAGATTTCTTTTTTACTCATTTCGATAATTATTTAATTGGCTATTATCTTATAAAAGAAAAAAATATACATTGATATTTTTTCTGCTTAAAAAGTGTGTGTGTGGGGGGGTACATTTTCAATAGAGTTTTTCTTCAAAACTTATTACTTTCATCTAAAAAAATAAGGTTTGCATTAAGTAGATATTTATTTCTAGAATCTGAAAATATAACATTTTAAACTTAACATCAGGCTTTTCACATTTTAAATGAATTTTATATATTAATTTTTCATAGCAAAAATACTAAATTAAAGTTTTGAAATAAAATAACTGATGCATTACAAAATTCATTAATTGATAAATCAATACTGAAAATTTCATTAAAATCGGATAATAACCTGATTTTTGGTAATTTTTTTTGAAATCGTGAATGTTACATAAAAATTGTAAACAAGTGCGTAAAACCATTGAAAAATAGACAGAATGGCGGATCTCGTCGAAATTGACCAAAACAAATCATTTTAAATGTATTAAGAATAAACTGCATATGTAATGATATTTTTCTTTTTTTAAAAGCGAATTAAAAATAATTAAATCTATTATTTAAGGTCAAACTTTGTTTAAATCGATAAGTAGTAACATAATGTTACTACTTATCGATTTAGACAAAGTTTGACCTTAAATAATAGATTTAATTATTTTTAATTCGCTTTTAAAACTCCTAGCAGACGATTTTATTGACAGTAACTAGTTATTTCCTATAAGTTTTACATAAACAAAGTGGAACCACTCTTGACTAATAAATTATTTATCTATTTTCCCATTAAACTAACCCTAAACCCTAACCCCAACCCCATTTTCTTTTTTCCTAGTAGATCAATAAATAAATAAATAATTTATCAGTCAAGAGTGGTTCCCCTTTGTTTATGTTAGACTTATAGGAAATATTCACAATTATCAAAAGTCTGGGAATTGTTAAATGTTAATGAATTTTTCACCAAAATGTTAACCAACGATCCAGTTTTATAATGAATAGCTTATTTTATTTTAAAAAAATTGAAAAAAGAATTTTTTATCAATTTAGAATGGGTGGGTGGGTGACTTTTGTTTATTTGAAGAAAACAAATTCCTGGTACCTAATCTTTAAATTTTTAGAAAGATCAAATCCTCGGGACGTCCAATCAATTTTGTGTAATAAGTGTACACATAACGGGAAAAGTTACAAAACGTTTATAAAAGTTATTTTATTTAAAAAGATCTTTGTATTATCTGAAAGAAATAAGATTAAAGAAAACACCAATATTTTTTATTTATTTTTCATGTAATAGAATTCCTGAAATTGTGTTTTAAATTCATCTTTACGTTAAATAAAAGTGATGTAAAAAATACCATTAAAAATTAGAAAATCAAATTTTCGTCCAAAAATATAAGTAAAGAAAAAAATCTACATAAAATCAGGTAATTGTCCAATTTTAATGAAATTTTCACTACTTATTTGTTTATAAATAATTTTAAAAAATAGTTTTGTCTGATAAATATTATTAGAAGTATTTTTTTAATGTTCGACGATAGACACCCTCCTTTCTTTTTCTTAATCAATAATTTAGATTCTTGTTAAGATAGATTCCCTAATAATTTAAATCAGTTGAGTTATTTAACATCCCTGATATAGTTTTCTCTAAAAATTGGCCTAAAGTAAAAAAAAAAACAAAAAAAAAAAAACAAACACATATAAGGAAAATTAATTTATACAGTTTAACTATTCATTTTATTAAAACATACTCCTAAATTTTGAAATGTGAAAAAATAAAAAATAAAATGTTGAAAAAAGATTTTGAAGGATTTTTATTAATTTTACAATTTTAAGATTTTATTACAACTTTTTCGAAAATTCCTTTTTAAATTATATACAACCGAAAGTCATCATATATCATTTTCACAATAAAAAGAAAATAATAGTTTTCACAATTCAAGAAATGTTATTTTTTTTTTAAATCAGAACATGTTTTAAAAAAAAAAAATTTTTAATATTTTTTAATAAACCAAAAAAAAATTGTTTTTCTCTTTTTAAAGTAAGGTCTTCTGTATTTGTAACAATTCCTTCTTGGCTCGTTTATTTCCCTTCATTTATATTAATTCAGGTTATATATCCTTAATGAGACATATTCTTTGCTTGCGATGAATTGCATCAAATTTTGATTTATTTTATTATTATTATTTTATTCTTTTATTTTTAATTTATTTTTTTCAACAGATTTTAAGTCCATTTCAATAAAAGTAACCCTTTCAATTGGTTCTTATTTAAATGTTTAAATAAATAAAATATATGGAGTTACATTTTTGGATGAAACATAAAAAATAACAAAAGTAGGAAATTTTTATTGTAATTTAATGAAACAAAACATTAATAATTTTTTATTTCATTTCTTTAGTTCAAGCGTTTTTTAAACTTGATATTTATAAAAGATGAATAAACAAAATTGGACTGGTTTAGCTCAGTCGGTAGTACATCTGCAGTGGAACCAATAGGTTCTGGGTTCTGATAATGGTCCTCACCAACTCAGCATAACTTGGATCTGTGCAGTAAAGTGGGGAGCTGATACCTTTTTCATTTTATTTCAAGAAATAAGATTTTTAGTGTCCTAGGTATGATGTTAAACTGCATCTAATTGTGAAGTTTGAATTTTAGAGCTCCGGTGAGTGTAGAGTACCTCTTCATCACCATTACCCCCAGGTCCACTCCGACCTGGAGTGGTAGTACCTGTTTGGGTACCATCTATGGGTTGAGTTTTAAAAAGATGTATTAAAAAATTGAGTTTTAATTAAAAAAAATTTTGAATACCCATTAAGCATGAATATAACAAAATGTCTTCACATAAAATAACCCACCAGGTGTTGACATGCCATAAAATCCACTAAACCAAACCAAATAACATTATACAATCTTAATATTCATAAATTGTGAATAAATAACATTATACAATCTTTTATGTTGAAGTTATGAAAAAAGGATTTACCATGGAGCAAGGGTTAGCATATTTGATACAGAACCCATTTTTATTCTCATGAGTTGAATCCTCACCATGTGTCCAACAATTTTAGCTTTTATGTAGATTGACTTTTGCCTAAAAATAAAATGTTGGATTTACCATGTTGTGTCGGTGTTTTATCTTATTTCCAATGTCCTCTTGGTAAATAAAACAATCAAAATTCTTTTGTGCATCATTTTACCATTCTTTGCATCATCCATTTACAATCTGCTAATTGTCTATAGAATGTTGCAATCTGTTATTTAAGATTATTAAATATCAGATTATAACATTTTTACATTTTCAGAGTCCAGGGTGGAGAGGTCTATAATCATGGGGGGGGGGGGTCAGGGTTCTAAGGATTAGAGTTGCCAGCCGTTGAAAGAGGCATTTCAAGGAAAGAGAATGTGTTTAACTGAAAATTTTGGATATGATCCACCTGTAATATCTATCCCACTTGACATGACTAGCTGATTGATTAGAGTGGGACCTCTTTGTCTGCCCATCTATCCCAAGTAAGGGCCAAAGTTTAGTGTTTCATGTCATAGACTGCTCAGCTATCCTTAAGATTAAGTTATTAAATATCAAATTACAACATTTTACTTTTTCAGAGACCAGGGCCAATAGGCCTACAGTCATAGTAGGCTTGGGGTTCTAAGGTTTAGTGATTTGATCGACCTGTGGTATCTATCATACTTTAATGTCACTCTTTTGCACTGTTCCACTATGTGCACTGAACGTCCAGAAATGAAAACTACTCCCTTCTGCAAAATATCAGACTTATAGAAAAAATGAAAGATACAGACTTTCTTAAGATACATGGTACAAAAAGTATCTGTTAATAACATGTCCTCAAATTAATCAAAAGTGATGGCAAGTATTCAATAAGGATTGGTACTTACACCAATTCTCTTTGTTATTTTTTATAAATGATTTCCCAAACTGAGTTGATTCAGATGTTTATCCATGATGACACAAAAAGATCTTTAAAATTATTAGTAAGGAGAAACATAAAAATAAACTCCAGTCCAATTGGATTTAGATAAATTATGATATTGTAATGAGATGAGGTTGATTCAATATCATCAGGACAAATTTAACGATATGTTTATTGAAAAACCTAGTATTAATAGAATGTTTGATAGTTTTGAAAAAAGTTGATTTTATATGATTTTAGAAGTAGAGTTCTATTTACACTATAAATGTGAAAATGTCTCACTAGTAAGAAGGAACATAAAAATAAACTCCAGTTCAATTGGATTTAGATAAATTATGATATTGTTACGACATATGGTTAATACAATTGTGGTCTTATGTCAGTCATGGCACTTGATAAGATGACTTAGTTCCATGACTACCACGTATGTCTCTAGCTAGTTGCTTTGTTGTTGCATTCTGCACCTATGTCATGTTCGTTTGATCCACAGAACTGGGATTGATACAACTTGGTTGGAGTGTCTTTGTGACTGGTCTGAAGATCAGTGGAAATGCGTTGCCATAGTTATTGGCAACTCTAAGAACAAGACAACACACCATTAACGATATCAACGATTTTATTAATATATATAACAGAGAAATATGTTTTGCATACTAGGTCAGAGAGAAAAGACACGGTGAGGAGCTTTGTCTGGCGTTTTGTTCCATGCTAATTAGCATTGGCGTAATTCCATGTCAAATCAGCCAGAATAAAGCAAAATTGTTCCCCCACCCTCTTCAATTTTTCTGAAGTTTTTTCCAGGTGTGGACTATGTTAATGTTAGACAATCCCAAAATTTGAGCTTCCAATTCCAAAAATTGGTGGAGTTATATTGATTTTTAGCTCTCTAAATTTGGTGGGGTTGGCAAAAAATGGCGACTTTTTGTAATCTATTTCTGTCTGTAAAATGAGTTCTAGAGCTTCCCTAATACTAAAAATTGGTTTATGGAAGCATTTTGGCCAAAGGAATCCAAAACTGCTATAAAAAAATCTTAGTTAACAAATTTTAGGTTATTGATGAATTCTGATTTTTTCCTAGCGAGATCAATATCCCGATGTGGCACTGAATCTATGACAAAAATTTTCTATTAATTATTTCACATATATTGAACATTATTTGTACTAAAAAGATAGTTTGATAGAAAATACCCAAATATTAATTTTATCTGATTCTAGAAGTGGATTCCTGTTTACACTATGAATAGTATGTCAAGATGTCTCTCACTTTTCACAATGTATTTATACAACCACTCCACCATGAGTAGGATTAAACATGAGGTCAATTTTTAAGTGGAGTAGTGCTATTTTGAATTCAGAATTTTTATTCTTCTAAACTGGTTACCTAACAGAGGCCAAAGAACCAGTCTTCCCAATTATTTACCCATAGCTGAGGGGAGAACAGATAGATTCATGCCTTTCTGTAGAGCATTAGCCCTTTGAAGTGAAACACAAAGTCTCATCCAGGAATTGAACTTGAGTCACATTCTCTTGCATGAATACCAGTTATCTTCCCTTATTTTTATAATTGAATATGTTGAATAAAATCAATTTCTTTGTTGGGTCGTTCACAAAGTGCTTCATCGCTGACTGCTATCTTGTATCAGTCAACTGCTTCTGCTAACTGCCCAGCGCTCCACTAACTTGGTTTTTATGGGCACAGTCCCCCAACATCCAGGCACATCAATTGAACCTTGCGTCCGTGCAATGCACAATTCATGTGCATTTGGATGGACGCGTGTAGGTGCCAACATCCAGGCACCTGAATTGTACCTCGCATCCATCCAGTGCCTAAATCGCATTTGTTTTTGCATGTGGGAGGACGCGGGTTCGATCCCGGCAGGCAAGACAATGTCTTGCTCTTTTTCTAAAAGAGTACAGTAGTACTCATTCTCCGTCACAAATATCAACTTTGAAAAGTTTTGATTTCTAATATTTATCTCAAACTTTCACTATTGAGGATTTTCCTTCTCCTCATCTTAAAGAATAATAAAAATAAAACTAGAAAGATAATTTTTTTCCTGAGAGTGCCCAGATGTTTCAAATGTACTGGCAGTCATCATAGGGATTGCTAAAGTATATAATAATCTACAAGAGTCAATCCTCACAGTCCTAAATATGAGGTTAAGTAAACAAACAAATGTGTTTATTTTTATATGGCTTTAAACCGACTATTTTTGGAGGATATGTGCTTAATTGAAGTCGTACCTAATTTTGAAAATTAATTAGTTAATAATTAATTAATTTTAGGCGGGCATATATATTCAAATGTATGGCTAAACGAATCGAGAAAATGTCAATCCCTGAATGTACATTTCGACCTATTAGGTCTCATCAGCAAGGTTATAGACATGGGAGACTGCTCCGTGTGTGACTCGAAGCCTCGACTGTCAAGCTGACAGGCGAAGTCTCTAACCGTTACACTAGCTTGCCAATTCCACATTCTTCGTTCATTTTGAAACTTATTTATATTCCACTTTTTATTGACTTCTTACACGACAGTATGAGGTTAAGTAAACAAACAAATGTGTTTATTTTTATATGGCTTTAAGCCGACAATTTTTGGAGGATATGTGCTTAATTGAAGTCGTACCTAAATATGAATATATTAAAAAATAGAACCATCCAATCAAATATGAAGTTTACAAAATCATCAATGTAAAGAAAGAAGAATACTAAATAGAAATAGGAGAAGGTGCATTAATTTCCTCAACATTTAGCCCAAAGCTTAGCTATGACGAGAGGAATATTTGGTCAGGGTTTACCTGTGTGTGTGTTCGCATGTGTGTTTTTAAAGTGTATCTCCGTGAAAATGCTACTCCACACATTTCACAAGAAAATGGTTTTTCTCCTGTGTGTGTTCGCATGTGGCCTTTTAGAGTGGAATTTAGTGCAAATGTTGATCCACACACTTGACAAAAATATGGCTTATCTCCTGTGTGTGTGCGCATGTGTTCTTTTACATGTGATCTCTCTGCAAATGCTAATCCACACACTTCACAAGCATATGGTTTCTCTTCTGTGTGTGTTCGCATGTGTACTTTTAAAGAGTATTTCCATGAAAATGATGCTCCACACATTTCACAAGAAAATGGTTTCTCTCCTGTGTGTTTTGGCATATGTCTTGTTAATTTGGAACTGTGTGAAAATGCTGCTCCACACAATTGACAAGAAAAGGGTTTCTCTCCTGTATGTGTTCGCATGTGACATTTTAAATGGGAACTTTGTGCAAATGTTGATCCACACACTTGACAAGTATATGGTTTATCTCCTGTGTGTGTGCGCATGTGTGCTTTTAAATGTGATCTCTGTGCAAATGCTGATCCACACACTTCACAAGCATATGGTTTCTCTCCAGTGTGTGTTTTCATGTGACGGCTTAATTCATAAATACGTGAAAATGCTGATCCACATACTTCACAAGAATAAGACTGCTTTTTACTACATATTTCCATAGTTACTTACAAATGTAAATTTAATACAATTAGTGAGCTAATCACCAATAAGAATAAGGACTTTATACTTGCTTATATGTGACTATTGAATTATGAAAGGTTTCAAAATGCAGATCTACACACCTTGCATAAATATATTCTCATATTGGTTGATGTTATTTCAAACTTGAAATTTGTTATTTCCTCCACAACTGATACCTGCAAATAAAGGAAAGGTATTATGAAAGAAAAACGAAATATTAATTATCAATTTGCAAAATCTAATGAAGGAAAAAGGTTTCACATAAAAAAAGTCAAGAAGCAGATGATATCCTGCAAAAATAATTACAAATGCAGAATGTACTAACAATGTAGTACCTCTCACAAATACACCTGCCAAATCCCACAGTCAATCATTGTCAAGTATCCACTCTTGTGATAATGCATAATATTGATAGTTAACTGATTCTGCCAAAGACGACCTCGTCACATCTCACCTTCTCTGCTTCCGCCCACACACACAATAGGCCACTCACTATCTCTTCGACTGACAAACTGTTGTTGGCTCATCACAGGTTTGTGGGTTTTGCTGTTCGATCTCACTACATTAACCTTGTCCAATAATTCATAATTTTAATTTCACCGGGGTCATGTATGCTCAGGGCAGAGTAAACTGATTGTCATTTGATGCAGTTCCTGACCACACTCTGAACTTCCTCCCTTTTTACAAGAGGATCAACTTTTTGCATCAAATATAAAGTTTTATAATTCCCAAATGTTCATTCTTCATGTTAGACAGTAAGTTCTTCCTTTATAGTACACCAGCTAATACCACCATACTTTCTTTGCGACATATAACTGACTAGTGTCAGTGTTAAATGCTATTTTATTTGTTAGTGTTTTCATTTTTATACAAATTGCCCCAGGATTTCTAGGCGTTTTTTCTTTCTATTATTTTTATAGAAGATTTTATTATTGTCAGTGAGCATTATACATATATTGGAAGATGTGAATTTGTCAGTGCTATTGCTATGTTTGGCACTAGTGTCTAAGACAATGGGAGAGGCCAATGTAGGTATTAATTTTTAAATTATTTTTCAGGAGGCACTCTCAAAATGGGCTGGTGAATTTATAGATAACATTAGTTTGTTTTAGGAAGATTTTATGGAAGTTTGTGTTATTTTTTACTTAGTTTGATGTTTTAAATCAAGTGAGGAAGATAAGTTTTATTTGTTTTGGTTGTTTAATAGGTTTAATGTGTCTTTATATAATATTGCTTATTCCTTTTTCATCTAATTTGTAGTTATTGTGCATTTGATTCCTTTAATATAAATAATTTTTGTTGTTTTTGTTATTCTTGGATGAGGAGATGTAAAAGGCTCTATGGATTAAGTTTTTTTTTTATTAAGGTTATTTTATATTTTCCTCATATTTTTTTTGTGGTGGTGGTGGTGGGAGACATTGGCTATGGTAGTTAAATAAAGTGGAATTGTGACTAGTTGTTTTTTTGTATAGAAATGTAATGAATTTGTTATTGTTGCTGGAATCAGTCAGTTTATCTAAGAAAGGGATTTTTTGTTAATGTTGATTTCAGTAGTAAACTTTAGTATGAAATATTTTTCAAGGGTTTGCTATACATAATGAACATCAGTAAAAAAAAAAATAAAAAAATGATATTACACATGTAATTTATTTTTAATATATTTTATCCGTCAATTTTGCTCAAATATGGCCGTAAAGACTGTCTAAAGATGACATAAATCTGTATTTTACAAAATAAATTTAACTCACCTGATTAAAAAAATTATCAAATATCAGGGAATTATCCGATTTTAATGAAATGTTCTGTGTTGTTTGTTGATTAAACAATGAAAAGAAAATTATATTTCATCTACAACAGACTAATTAAAAATATACCAACAAATTTTTTTTGCTTTAAAAAAAATAAAATAATTTTCAGATTTTGAGAATCTATTTTCTTCCAAAATCTTTCATTCAATTTTTTTCTATTCACAACTTTTCTTTTCACATTTGTCTTTTTATTTTAGTTTCAATTAACCACACTAGGTACCACCAATTTTCCCTGTGAAATTTACCCCCCGCCCTGCTATATTTAACACAATGAAAATCAATGTTTATATTTTTGCACCGTTAAATTAATTGAAATTTAACATAGCCAAAAACAAGTTATGACTACCGGCTATTTAAAAAAGTTCTATGAAAAATCAATTAATGGTCCGATTTTCACGAAAATTTCCATGATTACTTACCTTTAGATAAAAATCTATCTGGGATAGTTTTTCCCTAAAATATAAGGGGAATTTTTTTTTTTTTTTTTTTTTTTTTACGAGGTTTCTCCCAGTCCCTATTTTATTTTATGAAATAGGAAAAAATGAACCGCCAAAAAACGATTTTTACTTTTTTTCTATAAAGAGTCTGAATAATTATATCAGATGATTTTTATAAGTTTCAATGCCAGTTTTTTGTAAATGAACCACGAATACTGAATTTACCTAAAAAAAAAATCAAGAAAGAAACTGACGCTGTTGTAAGAAAAAACGGACTGTTTTATTTATTTTTCAAGATAACAGTGAGTAATTTTTCCCCAATCGGATAATTTGATCTTTGAATTAATTGTTTTTCTTTGTAATAATTCTTTATGTTCGTAATTTCTTTTTGCGAGATTTGAAAAAAAAAAGTTAAATATGGCCTAAACTGATCACGTGACCTATTTTGGTTGTACCTTATATAGGGACTACCAAAAAAAAAAAAATCGGATACTACGAGTTTTAAAAGCGAATTAAGAATAATTAAATCTATTATTTAAGGTTAAACTTTGTCTAAATCGATAAGTAGTACCATAATAACCATCATTAAAAAAGAAAAATATCATTACATATGCAGTTTATTTTTAAAAGATTTAAAAGTATTTGTTTTGGTCAATTTTGTTCGCCAACGGCATTTTGGCTGTTTTTAAATGGTTTTAGGCGCTTGTTTACAATTTTAACGTAACATTTGGGATAAAATTTTTTTACCGAAAATCAGGTAATTATCAGTACTATTGATTTAACAATTAATGAATTTTATAATGCATCAGTTATTTTATTTCAAAACTTTAATTTAGTATTTTTGCTATGAAAAATGAATATATAAAATTCATTTAAAATATGAAAATCCTGATGTTAAGTTTAAAATGTTATATTTTTAGATTCTAAAAATAAATATCTACTTAATGCAAACCTTATTTTTTTAGACGAAAGTAATAAGTTTTGAAGAAAAACTCGATTGAAAATGTACCCCTCCCCCTTTTAAGCAGAAAAAACATCGATGTATAATTTTTCTTTCATAAAATAATAGCCAATTAAATAATTATCAAAATGGGTAAAAAAGAAATCTCCAAAAAATTAATTATTTATTATTTTTTTACATTTTATTTTTCGATTTTCGGTACTTATTTTCTCATAGAAGCGCAACCGTAAAAATTTTTTTTTTGTTTTTATTTATAACGTCGGTCTTTTATCTCATTATTTATACTGTAATTACTATCAGTCAAGGACCAACTCGAAACAATTTTACGCCCCCAGCATAAGGGGGGTCAACATTAAGTGACCTGAAAAAAATGAGAAAGTTTTGAAATAAAATGAATAATGCATTATAAAGATCGTTATTCGATAAATAAACACTGAAATTTTCATTAAAATCCGATAATTCCCTGATTTTTGGTAAATTATTTTCTGTAGGGGGTGGGGTGCTAAAGTCATTTTGTCAAAAACTCATTTTAGGCTCAGTTTGCCAGTTCCTAACCTTATAAATCAACACTGAAAATTTCATAAAAATCGGATAATTCTCTGATTTTTTTGTTTTTTTGTTTTTTTTTCTAATTGGGAGTAGTGATTTGTTTGTTTTGTTTTTGTAAAATACGTTTAGGACGTCTCAATTGTTGGTATCTAAAGAAAGAAACCAAATCTATATCATGCTAAAACATTTTTTTTCAATTCCTAATTATCGGATTTTAATAAAATTTTCGATATTTAAACCAAAAAAAGATAAGCTTTTTTTCGGGTGATTTTTTTTTTTTTTCTCTTTTATTTTTTCTTTTGTTTTTGTCGTGATGTTTGTCGATTAAAATCAGTTTTCAATAAAAAATTCTGATAATTCAATATAATTCTCCGATTTCATGTCAAATTTCAAAAATACTTCTTTAAATTTTTTTTTCCTTAAAAATAAACTTCGGGTTAGGGTTTACCACGCTTTTAACCAAGACTAAAAATAATTAGACAAAGGTTGATAAAAAGATGAATTCAAAATGAACTTTATACTTACTTTTTTCTCTCTAGTTTGTCTTCTTTATCGTAATGAAAAATTAAAGAAAAAGGAAAAAAAAGGAAATTTTTAAATAAACTAAAATTTTCTTGTTGAATAAAAAAAAAAAAATAGTCGTCGTTTTTCATCGATGGTTTCAATACAAATTCAAGGGAGATAATTCTCAGCTAAGGAGAAATAATTAAAAGAATCTCCTCTTTCTCCGCGTCAACAACAAGTTATTATTCAGCAAAATTAAGATCTATTCAAATTTATGATACATTTTCTTATTTTATTTCTTTAGTTCAAGAAATAATATTTCTAATTCATAAATGGCGAATAAATAAAATTGGATCAGTTTAGCTCAGTTGGTAGAGCATCCACCTTTGAATCACAAGATTCCGGTTTCTCATACTCACAAACTTAGCACATCAATAGCACAGATTGGATGTGCGCAGTAAAGTGGGGAGATAATGTTTTTTCTATTTTATTTCTTTAATTCAAGAAATAACATTTCTAAACTTAATATTCATAAATGGTGAATTACAATTACAAAAAAAAAAAAAAAAAAAAAAAATGTTTTATACCTCTTCAACAGAGGCGGTTGAGGAGGTATAAAAAAAATATTACCTTACGCAGTTACCTCCCTTTGACCATTGCCAAACACAGAGTCCATGGGTCTTTTAGCCATCACCTGATGAGAAACCCCGTAAGAAAAGTAACACAGCGGCAGTACTCCGAGGTTTGACTGGAGTTAACCGCAAATGTGGCAGACGAGTTAAGAGTTAAAGAAGTAAAACAACGACAAGATAAGAATAAAAGACTGTATTAAATATAAAGTTGCAAACTTTAGTCTCGTTTGCAGTCAAATATATAATATGTATACAATATGTATATAATATGTATATAATATTTATATAAATGTCACTTAGCTGTTTATCCTGGGATATGGGGTATTAACGGAGCCCCTTGCTACGGCCTTCTGTTTATATTTCGGATATATTTGGACTTCTGTTTGCGTCCGACTGCGGTTCTGTGTAGTATAGTAGGAGCGACCTTTGTACGGTCCGATCCCTTTCATTGCTGGTGCAGAAGAGGTGGAATGAGTCTGCACTTTGGATTTGGTGCCAAAGTATGCTGGCTCATGATTGGTTGGTTTGAAACAGAGGCTCGCAGACAAGGGACGATAACCCATACCCCAGAATTCTTAATAACCCCGTACAATTGGCTAAGGGCCTTTCAAAGCACACGTTACTAGGCTTAGTTTGGCCGCCAATTTCAAGGGTTGATACCATCAATCTTCCTCTTTCGCTGCGACCGCCATTGAAGAACGACGTGCTTTTTTTAAGCCAACTTACGGAAGGGCCGGTGATGCATAACGACAAACTACTCTATCAAGAGACATTCCTACCAGAGACAGTTAAGTTCCACAAAGCATTATTTTGCAACCAAACCCTACAACCTTACACCCTACACTATTCAATTGTACAATTATAACACATTTGTAAACCTCACACACATTTTGTATCTCACAAGTTACATATTGTATATTGTCTGTTGTATATGAAAGTTGTTTAATAAACGCATTTCGTTTTTTCTAAAGCCTTGAGTTGTGTTCGTTACCTGTTGACTTTATCTGTCTACATAATTAACAGCATATTTTCAATAGAGGTGACTCATCATAAGCATCCTATCACCCCTCTTGGTTGGAGTGGTCTGGCCAAGGACCTGACAGTAATTGCAATAAAAAGATTCTCTACACCACTCAGAGCTCCAGAACTGGAACCTCACCAAATACAGTTGTCCTTCTAAAGGGAATACAATCAATGTATTCTAAGCCCCACTTTTTTACTTAGTAAAAATAATTTCTTAAATCTGATATAAAACATTGGTTGTCATTGTCACAATTCTTGATACATACTGTAAATATCATTTAGTTAAAAAATAAATTAATATAAAATTGAAATAGATAAAAATGTTTGGTTTGGTTTGGTTTGTTTTGTTTTACGGCATATCAACCTCAGTGGGTCATTTAATGCCGATAAAGTTTTGAAATAAATCAATTCTTAATGGATAATACAATTTTTTTATAAATACATTTTTCTATTTAACCCATAGATGGGACCCTAACAGGTACTACCACTCCGGGTCAGAGTGGACCAGGGAGCAATGGTGATAAAGGGGTGCTCCACATTCCTCAAACCTCCAAAACTGGAACCTCACCATCAGATAGAGTTTAACGTCATTGCCAGGACATGTAGACCCACAGCCACCGCCTTCTAGCACCCATATGATAAAAAGGGGTTGGGGCTTGCCATAAGGGCAATAGGGTTGTGCCAATCCTATAGATGCTAGGGCTTGACGTGACCAGCCGATTGATCGGAGGGGGCCTCTCCGACCGTCCATCTAGCCCAAGAAATAGATAAAAAAGTGCATTCTATTTATATAAACTTAAAGTTTTGTTGAATTATAAATTTCATCATCAACATGTCACACTAGTAACATGGATATCTATGACAATCTCTCTCCAACTGTCCCTATCATTCATTGCTCTTGAGAGGTCCTCTGCACAGCATTGAGTATCCACACAGACCTGGTCAATGTAGGTTCTTGCTAGATGGCCCACACTGGAGTGCCCATGTGCTGACTTTCATAGAGAACATCACTTATGAGTTTTCCTTGCTTCTTCAGCAGTGCCCAACATGTCTTGTTTGTCTCACTCAGATGGTTTGTGTGATAAGAGGCAAGTGGTCTTACAGATGCTTTATTGAAGGACATTGTTTCCATAATTTATTTAAGACTGCATGCAGCATTCTTGTGCACGTTCCACCTATCTTATTCTCTAGTTGCTTCGTTAGGGTCCAAGTGGTGCAGTTGTACAGTGATAATCTTTAGTAAATAATTATACCTTCAAGTAATTATTCTTAATATAAACAATTTGCACACACAGTGAAACGGTATATGGATGGAACTTGTTTAATCGAAAGTGGTAGTATTTATATCATCTTGCTAGGATCCAAATTAGATCTTTTGAAAACTTCTTTTTTAAGTGGGAAGGTCTTTGATTGGTCCAAAATTATCATTTTCATCATTTCTATATTTATTTTATACCCGCACTGATCCTATGCGCAGAATGCTTATTTTTGTTATTATTATTTTTGCTTCTTATACGTATCACTACAATATAATTAATTTTCACACAGTGAAATGGTATATGGCTTGAACTTGCTTACTACAATGTTACACTCCAGTATGATATCCAATCCATTATCTATCACCCAAATTTCTATTCATTTTCTGTTATAAAAAAATTTAATTCATATGGCAATTCAGTAAGAATGCTCATCTACAGATTTTTAAATAACAATAATTTTTAAATTATTTGTCTGTATTTTTTCTACCTTTGTGGGATAAGGTTAAAATAATAAGAAAGGACACTAGAAAAGAAGACATTTCAAAGAAGCAGCTCATATGTTGGGCTGTAGAAAACCCTTTAAGTAGACCAAGTATAGAGATGAACATAACAATATGGGAACCAATCATTAAAAAGGCTATATCAAATTGTTTTTAAAGTAAATTACTTTAAAAATAAAAAATATTTTAAAAATAGGACTGATGTCATTGGATTTTACACGCCTAGTTTTACAATAAACATTTTTTTTTTCTAAATGGTCATGGTTCTTCTCATGACACATGTTCAAAAATAATGACATTATTATTTGAATAAGAACTTTAAAAATTCTTCGACACTGTGTTTAATCAAGGCAAAATATTAAAAATGATTTTCCAGGTTGGGTCATGACCATACTTGGATACACAGGGACCACCCGAGGAAGGATACACAGGCCAAACTGTTGTGTTTATACACACCATAATACATCAAAATTATTTTCTTATGTTTTTGGATGTAACAATTTATAAAGAAACTATAAATATACAAAGTCACACACTTTGCAAGAATATGTTTTCTCTTTGGTATTTGTTTTTAAGTGACTTCTAATTTAAAAAAATGATCTTCTTCCTTAAAATTGATATCTGTAAATGAAGAAGAAATAAAAACAAGAGACATTAATGTTCAAAATTCATTGACTTAAACAGAAGTATGGAAAGGTTTGAAAACTTTGTTGGTTTTTCTCTTCACTCATAGAAATTTAATGCAATAAAAAGATAATTAAATGGAAAATGATTTAAATACAGAAATCTTTACTTTAGCCAATGATTTATTTATTAAAAACAAAATTGCATCAGTTACAAATATATGAAAGATTTAAGTGGACTTTTTTTAAAATACTGTTTATGGCACAAAATATTTTGAAGTAAAATAAAACTAATTTTCATGCAAACAAAGACTTGTGTTTAATTTTCTACCAGAATGTATCATTCAGATTTATACCCCTTTATCAAACCTCTTCTCACGATCAGAATAAAAACTGGTCCTTAGCAACCACTTATCCTTTCTATTTTTGTGTTTGTCATGTATTTATTTACCAAAATCGTCTGACATGAGTAGGATGTGACACAAGGTCAATTTATTAAGTAGAGTACAGCTGGTTTGAAATTAGAGTTTTCCTTCTCATAGACTGGTTGCCTTACCAAGACATAGGAACCCAATCTTAAAATATCAAAAAGTTTTAAAGTCAATCAATTTTAAGTTATTGATGATTTCTGATTTTTTTCATAGCAAGATTAATATCTTCGCATTGCACCTATGACAATTTTTTTTCTATTATTATTTCACATATATTGAACATTATTTGTACCAAAAAGATAGTTTGATATTTGCACAGAATCAAAGCTCCAACATCAGTTAAAATTTTGATAGCATTTTTGGATTCTTTAGGCGAAAATGCTTTTATAAACCAATTTTCACAAGTAGGGAAGCTCTAGAGCTCATTTTACAGACAAATAGATTACAGAAAGTCAACATTTTTCCCGACACCTAAATTTGGAGAGTTATGTTGATTTTTAGAATCAAGTTAAATTTTGGGGATTGGCTAACTTCAACATAATCCACACATGGGAAAAATTTCAGAAAAATTGAACTGCAAAATTTTAAGAAATATTTGTTTTTCAGATGAATCAGTCTTATTCAGACCACTAGGGACCTCCAAAACAAACTCACATGATCAATTTTTGCTATTTTGATACAACTATCAACATTTCAACTTTTTACACCCCCCCCCCACCCCCCTTAAATTACCAAAATAAGAAGTTGTTAAAGAAAGTTAAAGATCAAATCATCTGATTGAGAAAAAATGACTCACTTATCTTGAAAAAATATGAAAATTAAAATTTGGAAAAAAATTGATTTTCACACACGATGTAAATTTCAAGTTCCAATAGTAAATTACTAATTTCTTGATATATTGAGGAAATAATTCCAAATTTTAACATATCGGTAAATTACTATATTTCGTGTATAGAGGGTAAACTTTCAAAATAAGTTATCACAACTTTTTAGTTTGGATTGAGAAAAAGATGAAAAACTAAGACAGAACAAAAGTATAGATATATAACAATTTTAATACAAAGAACGTTAAGATTTGTCACGTATAAAAGACAATTAATTTAACAATTTTAATACAAAGAACAATAAAGGGGGAGATAGATTTGAGAGAAAGATGTGGCTGCAAATTTTGTTGAATATATAGCTGCAGAGTCCTGATAAAAAAAAGTTCTTGTTTTTTTATGTCGTTTGAATTGAGTTCTTTGAAATCATACAATCAAAATAAATCTTGTTCAGATTTCATGAAATGAAATAAAGGTGGGTTCGAACTAGTAAAAAAATATTTCCCCTAATATATTTTAAGAAAAAACTATTTTAAACATAAATTCATCTAAAAATGAATAAGTATTGAAATGTCCATGAAAATTTCACAATTTTAATACAAAGAACAATAAAGGGAAAGATAGAGTTGAGAAAAAGATTTTTCCAAAATCATCAGCATTTTTTAAAAATGTTTTTTTTCCTTTGAATGATCTTAAAATTATTATTATCAATTGAACAAACAATATTGTGGAGATTGACTGTAGGACTTAAAACAGTTAAATGAACATTTTATAATTTTCCAGTAACCTCACATTAGTGCTGAAAACCTAAAAATAAAGTCTCTATCGAGTGTGTATTTTCATATGTCTTTTCACATGTGAACTATGTGAAAATGCTAATCCACATACTTCACAAGAATAAGGTTTCTCTCCTGTGTGTATTCGCATGTGGGTTTTCAAATTTGATTTCGCTGAAAATGCTAATCCACACACTTCACAAGGATATGGTTTCTCCCCAGTATGTGTTCGCATGTGGGATTTCAAAGATGATTTCAGTGAAAATGTTGATCCACATACTTCACAAGTAAAAGGCTTTTCTCCTGAGTGTGTTTTCATATGTGTTTGTAAACTTGACTTATGAGAAAATACTGATCCACACCGATCACAATTAAATGGCTTTACTCCAATGTGCATTTGCATATGTGTTTCCCAGCTTGAACTATAAGAAAATGCTGCTCCACACAATTCACAAGAATATGGTTTCTCTCCAGTGTGTGTTCGCATGTGAATTTTTAAACCAACGGCCTGTGTAAATTTTGATCCGCATATTTTACAAGAATATGGTTTCTCTCCAGTATGTGTTCTTAAGTGTAGATTTAAACTTGATTTCATTGAAAAGGCTGATGCACAAACTTTACATGAAAATGGTTTCTCTCCAGTATGTGTTCGCATATGATGTTTCAAATTAGAACTACCTGCAAATGCAGATCCACATACTTCACAAGTAAAAGGCTTCTCCCCAGTGTGTGTTAGCATATGTTTTGTTAAATGGTGAAGTAATTTAAATGCTGATCCACATACTTTACAAGAATATGGTTTCTCTCCGGTGTGTGTTCTCATATGACGTTTCAATTCTGATGGTGCTGAAAATGCTGAACCGCATACTTTACAAGAATAGGGTTTCTTTCCAGTGTGTTTTCGCATGTGCATTTTTAAACTAGAAACCTGTGAAAAGTCTGATCCACATATTTCACAAGAATATGGTTTCCCTCCAGTATGTTTTCTCAAGTGTAATTTTAAACTTGATTTCAGTGAAAAGGCTGATGCACAAACTTCACATGAATAGGGTTTCTCTCCAGTATGTGTTCGCATATGGCGTTTCAAACTAAAACTAACTGAAAATGCAGATCCACATACTTTACAAGTAAAAGGCTTCTCTCCAGTGTGTGTTCGCATATGACTTGTTAAATGGTTATTTAGTGTAAATGCTAATCCACATACTTTACAAGAATATGGTTTCTCACCAGTGTGTGTCCGAATGTGTTGTTTCAGATGTGAAATCCTAGTAAAGGCTGATCCACATACTTGACAAGAATGGGCTTTCCTTTCAGTGTGTGTAGGCATGATTATTTTCTATTTAGAACTGTGAATAAACTAATTTGGTTAAATGTCAATCATAGTGGGCATTTTCATATGTACAGGAAAAAAAATCTTTTAGTTAAAATGCTGATGTACAGACTTTACAAGAATAATGATTGTCTCCTTTGTAAATTTGGATGTAATCATTTAAATATGAACTTTCTGTGAAAAAAATTTATTCACTTGACAAAGCAATGTTTCTCCCAAGTGAGTGTCTGGCTGTTTATTTTAAAATATCAATTCAATAAAAATGCCAATGTGAATATTTTTAAAAATAATTGTCTTCTTTGTGTGTTTCAATATAACTATTGAAATACAAATGCTGTGAAAATGCAGACATTTTACAAGAATAAGTTTTCCATTTGGAATGTGGTTGCATACGTCTTCCAAAAATTGTTATTCCTTTCTTAGAATTGATATCTGTAAATAAAAAAAGAAATTTTATTTGAAAAAAATTAGAAAAGATGTGTGTATTATTTGCAGGTATAAAATTATAATTCCTGTTGCAATTCATTAAAACACAAATGATCAGATATTCATATTCAGTTTTATATTTGTCTGTAATTTATATATATAAATTATGCTCAATAATAAATATATCTATTTACATTCATTTAGCCCTCTATCCCCGCCCCCCCAAAAAAGAACTTACTTTTATCTAGATAATGGGTATGTAAACAGAAAAAAACATTTTAATGGAAAAATTTAATTGATATAAAGAAAAGAATGTGAAACACAAATGATCAGATATTCATATTCAGTTTTACATTTGTCTGTAATTTATATATAAAAATTATACTCAATAATAAATATATTTATTTACATTTAATCATTTAGCCCTCTATCCCCCCCCCCAAAAAAAAAGAACTTACCTTTATCTAGATAATGGGTATGTAAACAGAAAAAAACATTTTAATGGAAAAATTTAATTGATATAAAGAAAAGAATGTGAAACACAAATGATCAGATATTCATGTTTAGTTTTAGAAATTCTAAACATTTTCTCAGTAAGTATAATTAAATTTTATGATTTAGTTGCAAACACTGCTATGAAAATTCAGATATTTCTGAATTGCATGAAATTTGAACTGTTGTTATTAGTCTCAACTGATTCAAAGACGACATAAATATTGTTGCATCTCTGGTTAGACAATTCTACCTTCCTCAGGTTTATTCACTATAGGAAAGTGTAAAAGCTGAAATGAAGATATTTCTGAATTGCATGAAATTTGAACTGTTGTTATTAGTCTCAACTGATTCAAAGACGAGATAAATATTGTTGCATCTCTGGTTAGACAATTCTACCTTCCTCAGGTTTATTCACTATAGGAAAGTGTAAAAGCTGAAATGAAGATATTTCTGAATTGCATGAAATTTGAACTGTTGTTATTAGTCTCAACTGATTCAAAGACGACATAAATATTGTTGCATTTCTGGTTAGACAATTCTACCTTCCTCAGGTTTATTCACTATAGGAAAGTGTAAAAGCTGAAATGAAGATATTTCTGAATTGCATGAAATTTGAACTGTTGTTATTAGTCTCAACTGATTCAAAGACGAGATAAATATTGTTGCATTTCTGGTTAGACAATCCTACCTTCCTCAGGTTTATTCACTATAGGAAAGTGTAAAAGCTGAAATGAAGAAATACATTTCACATTGTGTAATGTTCCTGGTTAGACAATCCGATCTTTCTCAAAGAGTCGGCATTATATTTATGGCACTTAGTTAAAGTCTTCCCCAAAGAAAAGATTCTGAAGAGAATTGTTATCCACAGGTTTATTCACCATAGAAATGTGTAAAAGCTTTGAGGTCTGCTATTAAAGTTAACATATAAGGGAAGTTTCTATATATTTTATTTAAAATGAAAAAAAAAGTTCAATTTCCAGCATTAAAATTTATTGTAATAAGCAATTGACATTTACCTGCCCTATTTCATTGTTACCTCCTCTATTGTAGAACTATGTAGGGAATACTAGACTATATAAACTCTCAGTAAGTGTACCAATTTTTATAAATAGAATAAAGCTTTCCAAAGTCTATTGGTGTTATCGTTTGTCATTACATTCATAGTTTTAGATTAGAAAAAAATATTTATTAAATAACATATTAAGATTTGTCATGTATAAAAAAAAATTAATTTAAATCTTAGTTGAAACTGAAAAAAAATAATAAATATAGAATTATTTTTCTGAAAGTAAAATAAAATTATATTTCTGAATAATTAAAAAATTTCAACAAAATTTAAAAAAAAAAAAAATTCTAATATTCGATTTTTAATTTTTAGGCCTATAATTATAAAATTTAATGTAGAAAACTTACACTGAGTAATCAAAAACACAAGGACATGCAATGGAACAGTTGTTACAGTTCCCAGATGGAAAATCCGGAGGTTTTGAAGTAAAAAGGAGGATAACTAACATTATCTGATTAGTTCACAAAAGCTTGCCTTCCAAATAACAACTGCCGACTGCCAAAAGATTTGGCTTATTTATGACTCCACTCCACTCCCACCAACCCCCTCATTTCCGGTCTGTACTCTTATAAAAAGAAAATAAATTGCGGGCGCCATTTTCTTCCCAGCCCAAGTTAAGACGAGTTTCATTTTTTATCTTAAATTACACGCCCCCATGATCTTAAGATCATTTCACATAATGTAGTCTCGTGTCCAAATTGGTGCATTACGCTCTCTTTGCGGTCGTTGCGTCGGTAGGGGTTCATTCATCTCGCTCTGATGTTCATCTTCCATATCCTCATCATTCGCATGTAGTACTCCCCTTAAGTCTAAGATATGCCGTGGTGTTCCGTTTACAATCAAGTTGTTTGGTGACTGGCTCCATGTCACTACTCCTCTCCCCCACTGCGTTGTGCACCGGACGTTTGGTGGTTTCACCCAAACCTCTTCACCTATTTGGATTCTGGGTGGTCCTTCGTCAACATCTGGGAGTTTATTTTTTGGGTGTCTCCACTTGTACAAAAAAATTGACCGTTGGGGTACGGTTTCCTCTCTCTGACCGACCTTGGGGGCCATATTGTACCAGAATGTGGCCCCTATCGGTGTTATTCCTCGTCTTTTGCTTTTATGGTTCTGTGGTTTCGTTCCACTATTCCATTGCCCTATGGTCTGTAGGCTGCTCTATAGTATTTTCGAATGTTCCATTTTTTGAAAAGTGCCTGGAGTATATCTGAGAGGAAGACTGTACCATTGTCCATTATCACCTCCACTACTGGACCTCGTTCAAAAAACACCAGTTCTGCTGCAACAATGGCTGCTGATTCTACACGCAACTCCCTCCATATCTCTAGTTGCCCTGGTCCACAGTAAAACATTGACAAATATGCACGCCTGCGATAATTGGTTATATCAATGGTTAACTTTGTTTTGCCAGGATCATGTATGGTTGGGGCAGGTTCAATTGATTGGCATCTGGTGCATTCCTTAACTACCCTCCGGACTTCCTCCCTTTTAATAAGCGGGTCGACCTTTTGCACTAAATACAGAGTCCTATCTACTCCCATATGGTGCATGCCATGCAACTCTTCCAATTTGTTAATCCCTAGACAGCATGTTGGAAACTCATTCTCCTTTTTGATCAACCAGTTTTTATTCACTTGTGTTAGCGCATCCACCTTGTTTTTCTCTGAAGGCACAAATACTGCTTTTATTTGTAATTCGAATTCATCTATCAGTTGTCGCAGTATTCCTAATCTCTGCTTTATTATAATTTCTCCAGCACCCTTCGACCGTATTCTTCCGCTCTCCTCCACTGCAGAGTTTATCCAGCTGTAGCTGAATCGGTTCTCACTTCCATTTCTCTTAATCCCCACTTTAAAGCCAAATTTACTCCCTTTAACACAGCCTCTAACTCAACCACATTAATGTGGTTAAAATCATCTTTTTTCCTCAGCCATGCTGCATTTTCCGCCACCAAACCATTGACCTCCATGACTGTGCCTATGGCGATACTGCTCGCATTACACCACACAACTCCTGTTTTTGTTTTAGGGATGTGCCAAGTCCCTGTCACGGGGTCATTTCTTTTTACTTCAGCCAGTATCTCTTGTATCACAGAGACAGTTCCTTGGTCAACTCTATCATCCCAATTTATCCCACTCGCTCTTCTCTTTACATAGCTACATGCTGGTCGTAGCCACCCAGCAATGGGATAGTGTCCCAACAATTTTCCACTGATCGAAAACAACTCCCACCTACTCATATCTGCTGTTATCTGTGGGATCTCGTTCCCTCTTCCAAATACCAGTTCACCATTTTTTCCTTCCTTCTATTTAAGGCCCAATGCTGCCCCAAGTTCCATGGGTTCTGGTGGTTTTGTTGTTAGTCCAAATTCCTTCAGATGATCGACTACTTCCTTCATCGATACCTTTGTCACGTCTATGGGTATATCGTCGATATACGATTCAGTGGCCCCTCTCATTAGTACAGTTTTTAGAACTGCCGCCATAATTTTTGGTGCAACATTGAGTCCAAATCCCAACTGAGTCAGACAGTAAATTTTGCCTTTATAGCACACTAGTTGGTATTGCCATAGCCTTTTTGCAATATACAATTGTAGGTAGGCCAACTTAAGGTCTACTATCACAGTTCCTCCCACCAACTGTCTCCATTTTCTCATATTTTCATCACACACATTGATGATGTCGCTTCCAGTATAGCACTTGACATATTTGTTTAGCTCGCAAAAGTTTAATACTGGTATGACTTTTCATTTAGTTGCCTGGACTACTGCCATCAAAGGTAAAACTCCTTTGACTTTACCTCTCCATGGTAGGAGAATTCCCTCCGCAATCCACCTTTCCACTATTTTTCTCATATTCCACTCTTTCTCGGTCCTCTAAGGGAGTTTTGTAATATTCCACTTTATTTTCTAACACCGCCATTTTACAGTCCATTTTTTTCCGTCAATCTCTGCTTTAAAATCTTTGTCCTCAATTTCGCAGCAATTCTTCTCTTCGGCAGTTACAGCACAGTGTGTCTCTCCGAACTTAACTTCGCCGTTTTTCACAGTTAACCCTCCCAGTCTGCAAATAACATCCATCCCAATGATAATGTCTATATCATTGATTAGACGTTCCATGATAATTGCCTTTGTTGTCAACCTTTCTCCACCTAATTCTATTTCTATCTGTCTGGTTCCTCTGCATTTCACCTCAGTTCCGTCCACTGCTCTTATTGTGGTCCTACCCCCACCACATCCATGAGTGAGACTGGGACTGAGTAAAGTAGTAGTACAGCCGGTATCAATGACAGCCATCACCAGTCACTAACACCTCTATGATCGGGAGAAACCCATACTGCACCCTCACTCCGTTGAAGGGGCAACTGCTGGCGCAAACGCTTCCCCTTGATCGTTTCCCTAGTTCCGGGGGTAGTATCTGGCAATATGCCAGAACTTTTCACATTTGTAGCACATCGTTCTAACTCTTGGTGGTACTTTGCAATCTCTGAGTCGGTGTGACCCCTGACATCTGTAGCACCAAATAGCAGATGATGACCTCATTGCATATTTTTCAGTCGGTTCTTTGCTATATGCAACCGCTCACACCGTCCTGGAATTCTGACTTTGTGTTCTTGTCAACACTCCCACAGTTGGTATAAGATCCGCGATTTCCATTGTATTTATGCTGGGTAATCGTTGCAGCATCATTGATATACTATCCAGGAAACCAGTTATGAAGGCCAATTTCACTGTTTGGTCCAGCCCTCGTCCTACATATCCAGCTTGTCCAGCCATCCTCTTGATACTGTTGGCATATACGTCTACCAACTCCCTGGTCCACTTAAACTTTTTAAGGTTTCATATGCCTCAAAGGGCCCTTCCGTAAATTCCTCCCTTAGCCTCTTATCAATCATTCTTTCATCAGCTCTAGTTCACTCATCTCCACGTAGAGGGCAAGCGCATCTCCCTCCAGAAAAAGTGGAATAAAACTTGCCAAATCAGAGATCTTCTGGAGTTCAACCACTAGCTTTAGCTTTTTCAGCCATGCCACTAAATCCCCTCGCGCCATTAAATGGCTTAATCATTCCCTTCGCCAGTTTATCCATTTCTTGCCGAAATAGCTCATTATCAGATAAGCTCACAATAGCTTGCCTTGCAAATAACAACTCCCCGACTCCCAAAAAATTCAGCTTATTTATGACTCCACTCCACTCCCACCAACCCCCTCATTTCTGGTCTGTACTCTTATAAAAAGAAATTTAAATTTTGGGCGCCATTTTCTTTCAAGCCCAAGGTAAGAGGAGTTTCATTTTTTATCTTAAATTACACTAATGTTCGTACTTATCACTGTAAATCTTCCACAAAGGAAAAAGAACAATTGTTAGTAATTATTCTTAAATATATAAAGATCTTGTAAAATATGATGTACCAAATTGGGCATATATAAACTTACATTTTTCGATTAAACAAATTTTGATTTACTGAGTGTAATGTACCACCTTCCAGAGGTTTGAAATTGATAATTAAATTTTTAAGTGAATCAAAATAGGCCAATTGAATCAGAGAAAATACTTTTCTGCATCATCTCAAAGAAAAATGTTTTTAAAACTATATAAAAAAAATAAAGAAAACAAAAAAAGAAAAAAGAAAAAAGAAAACAACAATACAAAATTTTTTTTTGAGTTTCAAGAAATAACTTTTAAATGTTGAAATAACATTTTTCCTATGTTGAATTTTAAAAAATTCTGTTTTATTTTATTTTTCCTGTGGTCTTCATAATCTGATCTTTCTAAAAATGTAAAAATTAGAGATTGGAATTTTTTA
The DNA here is from genome assembly GCA_023376005.1 of Doryteuthis pealeii. NCBI lineage: Eukaryota > Metazoa > Mollusca > Cephalopoda > Myopsida > Loliginidae > Doryteuthis > Doryteuthis pealeii. The sequence continues at coordinate 64,470,691 of CM042168.1, forward strand.
TTCAAATAACTAAAGGTTGAACCCCCTTCTACAACTATAACTGATAAAAACATTTTTTCAAGTCTTTTTTAAATAAAATCAACTGTGGACATGATCTTCTCTCTACGCCAGCTACAGGAAAAGTGCCAGGAACAGCAGATGCCACGATATACCGAATTCATAGACCTGACAAAGGCATTTGACCTAGTCAACCGAAGCAGATTTTTTAAACTGCTACGGAAGATAGGCTGCCTGCACAAACTTCTGGGAATCATCAGCTCTTTCCACACAAACATGCACAGCACAGTCTGCTTTAATGGTGCAACATCCGAGGCTTTTCCACAGCAGAGTAAAGCAGGGCTGTGTCCTTGCACCCACACTGTTCGGGATATTCTTCTTCCTGCTCCTCCAGTACATTTTCAAGGACAGCAGCAAGGGTGTCTACATACACACCAGAACTGACGGCAAGTTGCTCAACATCGCCCACCTCAGAGCTAAGACCAAAGTTAAGAAGGTTCTCATTCGGGAATTGCTATTTGCTGATGACGCAGCCTTAACATCACACTCTGAGCAGGGCCTGCAACAGCTTGTCAGTCGACTCACACAGGCTTGCAAGGAGTTTGGGCTTACCATAAGTCTAAGCAAGATAAAAGTCATGGCACAAGATGTAGACAAACATCAACATCAACGGGCACAGCCTGGAAGCAGTGGAGAACTTAAAGTACCTTGGGTCTACCATTGCTAATTCAGTCTCCACCAACGATGACATTAACAGCAGAATTTCAAAAATGCAGCAGTCATGGCGAAATTGAGCCAGCAAGTATGGGACAATGCCAGCCTTACCAAGAAAACCAAACTGCGTGTCTACAGAGCGTGTGCTCTCAGTACTCTCCTATACGGCAGCAAAGCCTGGATCACATACTCATGTCACATGAAGAAACTGGACAGCTTTCAGCTCAGATGCCTACGCTGCATTCTACGCATTTGCTGGCAGCACAAAGTGCCCAACACAGAAGTGCTGGAATGAGCAAACATAAACAGCATGCCCGCCATCATCTGCGAGAGACGCCTGCACTGGCTTGGCCATGTCAGGAGGTTGGACAAAGGCCGCATCCCCAAAGACCTACTGTATGGTGAACTAGTGGAGGCCCCCCGACCGGCAGGGAGACCACGCCTACGCTTCAAAGATGTCTGCAAGAGAGACATGAAGACATGCAACATCAACATAAACACATGAGAGGCATGTGCAGAAGACCATGCAACCTGGCGCCTCCTCATCAAACAAGGAATGAGAGGGGGTGAAAAAGAGGGGAAAGAAGCTGCCACAGTAAAGAGAGCTAAAAGGAAGGAGAGACAACAGCATTACCAACTCCTACAAAAAGCATCAGCTTTTGTTTGCAATCACTGTACCAGAGACTGTCATTCAAGGATCGGTCTGTTCAGCCACTCATGTAGCTGTATGTAAAAAAAAGAAAAGAAAGGGGACACTACGTTATCGTCTTAAATAGACGGAAGGTTGCCAACAAAACTATTAATTATAAAATCAAGTCATCAAATTTTTATTACCTATTCTTAGCATTTCTAAACATTAGGCACTACCAATTTACCCCCCACCCCATATTTAACACAATAAGGAGCTGATGGTAGGTGTGGCGCTCCACCTCAGATGCCAAAAAAACAATCTCCTTGGTCTAGCGCTAGTGAAAAGGGGATAAACTCCCTCGCTGATTGGTTGATACCGACTTTAGGCCGCCCCGACGACCTTACTTTACTTTATTTATATTGTAATTAATTTCACTTTTATATACCCCCCACCCCGATATTTTGTGCTCCAAAAATAGGGGGTATAAATTTAAGTGAACTGAAAAAAATCAAAAGGTTTTGAAATAAAGTAACAAATAAAATTCATTCATTAATAAATCAACACTGAAAATTTAATTGAATTGATTTTGTAAAATACGTTTATGACGTCATTTTTTTTTTTTTTTTTTTTTTTTTTTGTAGATATTCGTTTTAACGTTTGAATTGTTTGTCCCTAAAATATTAGATTTCTATTTTTTGTAGATTTCGTCGGCGGAATATACTGGACAATACCGAAATAAGAATTTTATTTGTAAAGAAAGAAATAAAGAAATTAAGAATTAATACTTACATCATTTTAAATACTTTTTTTTTCTTATCCGGTTCAACGCAACATGGAAAAAAGATGCTGTCAAATTACTTCTTTCTGTCTTTTTTTTTTTTTTCTCTGAGAATTTCTTTTGGGGAATTCAATATTTCAGAGGGAAAAAAAAGAAGAAAAAATAAACTGCCGTTTTCGTACTTGAATTAAATGAACAAACAAATAAAACGACAGATCAAAACAAAAACAAAACAACAGGAAACGATGTAAAAATATTTATGAAGAAATAAACTAAAACAAGGGGAGATAATAAATAGAAATATACGATTTTTTTTTATTCAGATTTTTTGGGTGTTTTGGAGAAAAATAATTCTTCAATAAATAAACAGGAATTGACAGTACAAGTGTTTGTATGAAGGAAGGCGTAAATCCGGGTTGAGGACCATAACAAGAAATACTACTACTACTACTACTACTACTATTACTACACAATCTACTACATAGTTGCCTCCAACGGCAGCCACACCCTTCACAGTCAGTTGTGACGTATTAATGGGGTAATACTTTTTTGGTACGATCAACTGTCACTCGCTCGAGTCCAGCCTATTAGACACGCTCACAGATCTTTATGAAAACAAAAAGTACAGCCACTACCGCAGGACCAAACAATTATTTTACTTTTAAAACGTAATATTTTTAGCTTAGAAAATTGAAAGTTTTGAATAAAAAACAACAACTTTGAATCATGTAAATTTTGGTTTCTACAAATATTTTTTCTTTAGTTACGAATTTTATTTTATTTACATTTTTATTTATGAATAAAACGATTCTATATTTTTATATCAATTTTTATTAAGAATTATTTTAATATGCACGAATCTTTACATTTTCTTTTTTTTTTTTTTAGAAATCAAACAATGATTTCATGTTTCCCTCCCCTCACTCAATACATTTTAAGAAGATATTTGAGATCTTTATTAAAAAACAAAACAATAAATAAATAAATTACGGACGTTTCTACTACGCACTGTCAATAATTATTATTTACAGTGCGTATTAATAAGAAAGGGTTATTTTCTGTCTCTATGCTCACCCAAAATGAAGTGTTTATTTATCAATGAATGATCTTTATAATGCAGACCGGAAATAAGGGGCATTGTGGGGGTGAGGAAAGGGAATATAAAGTCGAATATCTGGCAGAAGGTGGAGCTTTTCGTCAAGACGAGCGAGAATAACGAGTTATCCTCCTTATTTTGTTCAGGGTTGTTTTGTTTTTAAGGTACTTTTACCGTTTTACACCGCTTCCGGACAGACACGTGTTATTTTAGCGGCAACTACGATTTGTGTTAGCAGGCAAAATTGAGACGAAAAAGAGGTAAGAAATTCGCTCTGTATTTAGTAAAAGTATTGTCTTTGTGTATGAAAGGTATGTTTATTTGTAGTAACACATTGAAGAAGCCACAGGTGTATTATCTGATTTTGCGAATAAAACAATTTCTTAACCAGTCGTTCTCTGGAATTTTCATTTTTGCTCGTTGCATGAACATTTTTCAGCTTTGTGTTATTTACGAATAATAGCCAGCCATAAATACCAAACCACCACTTAAAAGAACACCGTGTGTAAAAATATGAGCCACAAATTATTTTATTACCGTTTATTTTTCAGTTGTCGCAAATATTTTTGTGAACATTTCTGCGAATTTTATTTTACTAGGTGCAAATAACTAGGCGGACCTGAGCATCTAAAACTTTTGTTTTTAATTATTTTTATTTTTCTTCAATGGATTATTATCGATTACACACCAATCTATCAGATTGTAAAACAAAATTCTAAAAAGTTCTTTATTTTTCGAGTTTTCAGGGGTGCTCTGCCCCCCCCATAAGTTTATAGTGAATCGAACCCCCATATCGGAACTACTTTAAAAAAAAATTTCTTTTGTAATTCTTTTTCTTCAATGGATTATTATCGTTTACACACCAATCTATCAATCTGTAAAAAAAAAAAATTCTAAAAAGTTCTTTAGTAGGACCTGAGCATCTGGAACCCCTCATCTAAAATTTTAGATGGGGGAGGGGTCCAGATGCTCAGGTCCGCCAATAACTCTTATGTCATGTATTTTACAGTACCAAATCACTACTCCCGACTGAAAAAAAAAAAAAAGAATTACCAAAAAATCAGGTAATTATTCGATTTTAATGAAATTTTCAGTATTGATTTATCAATTAATGAATTTTATAATGCATCAGTTATTTTATTTCAAAACTTTAATTTAGTATTTTTGCTATGAAAAATTAACATATAAAATTCATTTAAAATATGAAAATCCTGATGTTAAGTTTAAAATTTTAGATTCTAAAAATAAATATCTACTTAATGCAAACTTTTTTTTTTTTTTTTTTTTTAAGTATACGTTTTGAAGAAAAACTCGATTGAAAATGTACCCCCTCCCCTTTTTAAGCAGAAAAAACATTGATGTATAATTTTTTCTTTTATTAAATACTAGCCACTTAAATAATTATCGAAATGAGTAAAAAAGAAATCTCCAAAAAATTAATTATTTATTTTTTTACATTTTATTTTTCGATTTTTGGTACTTATTTTCTCATAAAATAACAACCGTAAAAAAATTTTTTTTTTTGTTTCTATTCATAACTTCGGACTTTTTATCTCTTTATTTATACTGTAATTAGTATTGAAAATGACTAACTCGCAAAACATTTTACACCCCCAACATAAGGGGGGTCAAAAATAAGTGACCTGAAAAAAATGAGAAAGTTTTGAAATAAAATAAATAATGCATTATAAAAATTATTCATTGATAAATAAACACTGAAAATTTCATTAAAATCCAATAATTCCCTGATTTTTGGTAAATTATTTTCTGTAGGGGGGGCTAAAGTCATTTTGTCAAAAACGAATTTTAGGCTCATTTTGACAGTAGCTAATTTTATCATGCATCAGTTATTTTTTTTTTCAGGTCATTTTACTTTGACCCCACCCCTTATTATTGGGGTACAAAATATATATATATATATATATATATATATATATATATATATATATAATTAGTAGGTACCTCCAATTGGGTCACATGATCAGTTTAGGCCATCTTGAATAAAACGGAAATAAATATTTCCGAACTTTGTTTATCAAAAATCTCGTAAAAAACAATTAAAGATCGTACAGGGTTGTTACAAAGAAAAACAGTTAATTCAAAGATCAAATTATCTGATTGCGAAAAATTACATCGTTATCTTAGAAAATAAATAAACCTATCCGTATTACATGCGAAAGGGTAATTTTTTGGACGCAATTTAGACACAAAAGTTACATTTTATTTCCCTTTTTACGTTTATACAACTAAAAGTATGGCTAGCTCTAATTGACATTTTTTTTCTTGTGCATATTCAATAACCGATTATTTGTTTTCAACGATTTTTAAAATATTCTTTTTTTTTTTAATCTTGAAATTTTTTGTGCATTCGAAAGAAGAAACATTTTTTTTAAATCCTGATTATTAAAAAACAAATTTAAAAAAAATTCAGCTTAGGAAAAAAAAATTGAAAAACTTTAATATTAAAATTTAGGTTAAAGATGCAAGGGTGACCCAGAAAAAACAACCCACAAATTTTTTAATAAAAATGTTAATTTTAACTAGGGGTTTAGGGTTGGGGTTGGGGTTTAGGGTTAGTTTAATGGGAAACTAAATAATTTGAATTCTGTTTTTCTGGGTCTCCCTGTAATATGTTTTAATTTTCTGAACGATTTGCAAGTTTAGCCAACATTTACTATTAAAATAAATAAAATCTTTAAAAACTTTAATATTAAAATTTACTATTAAAATGAATAAAAACTTGAAAAAATTTAATATTAAAATTTCTTAGTGAATTTGACATTAAAATAATGTTTTCGGTTTTGGTATTAATTTTTAAAATCGAAAATAAAATGAAAATTTGAATATTTTTTATAAGAGAAAAACTGATAAAATAATCCCATATACTTACTTTTTATTCTAATAGTGTAAAAAGTTATTTTATTTAACTTTTTTGACCAAAGAAAAACAAACTTCAGTTACTCCGAAGCATCTCATCTCTTTGTAAAACAAATATGTCAGTTTTGCTCTTCCGTATATTCTAAGAACCATACATTACTATTCAACAATAAAAATTATAAATTCTTTTAAAAATATTATTCGAGCTTGGATCAGACCAATTTTTAGTTCATCTGAATTCTAAATTTCATATTTTTAAATATCCGTGAAAAATTTGATTTTTTAGCGCAGAAAAAAAAAATTAAATTTATTTCACGCTGAAAATAAAAATATTTAATCACACAAAAGATTGAAAATCTCTTAAAAATTAATTTCTTAAAAAAAATTTTTTTTTTGACAATTTAATGGAATATAGTGTAACTGCCGCTAAACTGGACAATTAATCCTATCTTAATTTTTAAATACATAATTTTTGTTTGTAACATTAATTAAACCATAGTGTCCAATTTTAATAGTTTGATGGATTCATCACTCCCATTTTCTGTAGGCTGTTATTCCCTAACCCAGAAGCTGGTAAGGGCAAGACTTATACAAGGTCCCTTTAGATTCTGCCACTGGCCAATACGGATGACACAGTGAGTTCTCCGACATTCTTCAAGTCTTTTTGATTCTTAGAAATGTATTTGCAGTTATACATTACTTCTTATTTGGCAAATTATTCGCTGTCATTAAATGTTATTTTTGTTTGTAGTTTCATGGTGTTTGTTAAATAAAGTTAATGACATCAGTAAAGAAGCATCCCCTTTTTATTCAAAAACCAGTGGGCAGTTACAGTGAAATGTACTCCAACCTAGGGGCCTGCAGTCAAAGTGCGTCCTGTCTGTGAGTAAAAAATGTTTAAACAATTGTGTATGGAAGTCTTCCTTTTAATGAATGAAACTTGTTTCATTCTTTTATAACTCATGTATACATTGCAAGTTTCGTAGAAAAAACAAACCCAAAACGAATTTTATTCCATCCGTACGTGTACATTTTTGTTTGCCAAACGAACTGTATTAGTGGCCACTTGTTGTTTTTTGTCTATTGAAAGGAAAGTACTATATCACCGGTTATTATATTTTGCCTTTGAAACAAAACAAAAAAAATACACACACACACATGAGTACTACAATTCTTATTTGCTCTCATTAAAACCGGCTTTTATATTTTGCCTTTGAAACAAAACAAAAACAAAAAAAGATGACATAACACACACACACACACACAAAACATTACTCCTGCTCATTACTTGTTCTCTTGAAAAGACTCTATCAACGGCTATTATACAAATAAATAAAAATAAAATGTCGGCGAAAAGCGGAACTTCTTCTCAGAGTGGGTATTTGCCAGGCCAAACCAATTTTCTGGAGGAGGTGGTTGCCAGGCCAAACAATTTTCTGGAGGAGGTTTTCTGGAGGAGGGGTTGCCAGGCCAAACCAATTTTCTGGAGGAGGCGGTTGCCAGGCCAAACCAATTTTCTGGAGGAGGCGGTTGCCAGGCCAAACCAATTTTCTGGAGAGGCGGTTGCCAGGCCAAACCAATTTTCTGGAGGAGGCGGTTGCCAGGCCAAACCAATTTTCTGGAGGAGGCGTCAGGAGTTTTAGACTCCATAGAGAAAGGAAATGTAGCACATGCTGCTGAAACAAGGCCTGAAGCCAGAAAATCCTGTCGACAAAGACACCCATCACAGAAAATGACGGAGCTGCTTGAGCACAAAGAAAATAGAAGGAAGGTTCACAGTGGCCTATGGAAAATGGAAGGCATATGTCAAGGAAGCTCGCACAAAATTAAAGTATGAGTGCTCCAAAAATGACATAATCGACGAAACTGAAAGACTTGAGTCAGAGGTGGGAGGACTGTATGCACAATTGCGAAAAAGAGTGACACCTAGTCGGAAAACTCGCCGAGATATGGACGCATGCACAGCAGTGACTGCAGAATTGCTGAAATTAATGAGGTTTCGCGGCGAGGGAGAGTTTGATGCGGAAGCTGGAAGACATAGGTTGCGTGCGCTGCTAGACTGTGACTACGCAAAGTCTATATATGGATCCGCAGTCTCAAGAGTCAGTGCACGCAGCAAACGCTCCAACCATCACTCCGAAACGCAGAGGCAATTGCAGAGTTGGCTGCAAAGAAATCAGAAATTGAAACGCAAACTGCAATTAAAACTCATCGTCAGCAAATCAGAGAACTGGAAAATAAACGAGATATGAATGCTATTGAGGCTAAACTGAGAGCATACTCAATAGCGACATCACGTGTATCAAGCGAGTGTGAATCTGTCAAGTTCAAGACAAAGAATCAAATTCGCCCCCTTACAAGCACAAGGGAACAGGAAGATTCTGTACACATGCTACAGAATTCCATGTTTCTTTTGCGACTTCCAGCCCCAGAACCCCCAATATTTTATGGTGATCCACTACATTTTGTGGAGTGGAGCAGGAGCTTCAAAGCTATAGTCGAGAGAAGATGCCTGAACTCCACAGACAGGCTGTTTTATTTACAAAGATATATCGGTGGAGAGGCCAATTCTGTTCTCGAGGAAAGCTCCTCTAGAAGAGACGATGAAGCATACAGCCAAGTGTGGGACAAGCTCAATGAGAGATATGGACATCCCTTTACACTACAGCGCGCCTTCAGGCAAAAACTGCACAAGTAGCCGAAAATTGGTCCTCATGAGAACCTTTGGCGACTTCCTGCAGTCATGCAGCGAAGCTATGCCTCACATCAAGGGATTGGATAAATTAAATGATTGCGAAGAAAACCAAAAGCTGCTGTCCAAACTTCCAGAGTGGCTAACACGTCGATGGAATAGATACGCAACAAAGCTGCTGGACCAAACGGGAGACTATCCCAGCTTCAGTGAATTCAGTGTATTTATTTGTAAAGAAGCCAGAATAGTATGTAATCCAGTGTCATCACCCCTTGTGATGAAGTACTTGGAAGGAAAGCCAGCAGGAGAACCAAACCGCCCAAAAGCAAACACCATCGCTACTAACATAGCCTCTACCACTGGTTGTACAGGTGATGAACTATCCAACCCAAACGTGAGATGTATATGTTGTGGAAAATATTACTCTCTATACGAATGCCAAAAGTTAGCAGAGAAGTCTACCGAAGAGAAGAAAGAGTTTGTGTTAGCCAATAATCTGTGTTTTGCATGTCTGAGGAATGGACACCATTCTAAAGACTGTAGAAAAAGAGCCACGTGCAAATTGTGTAAAAGGAAGCACCCAACCTCACTTCATGAAGATCATCCCTCAGCAACTGATTCGCAGAGCAAATTGCGGAGTGAAGAAAGTACTTCATCGCTCTCATGCTCCATGGATGGAGGTGGTGGAGAGAGCACTTCCATGAGTCCCAGTATGGATCTCATCACCCAGCACTTCTACTTCGGAGACTCTAGCATATACCCTGCTAGATACACAAAGCAGCCACACCTGCCGGGGATTACAAACAAAAATGGAGCCGGTGAAACTGAGCCTTTCAACCCTGGTGGTACATAATTCAGCCATACCAAACAACCGAGTCACCGGTTTAAAAGTAAGAGGGTTCCACTCAGATGTCTGCATTGACCCCCCCCCCCCCGGCTTACACGAGAGAATTCATACCAATTGAACGATCTCACATTCCCACAAGCAAAACAGCAGCAAGGTGGAAGCACCTTGCCACAATCACACAAGAGATGCACCCCCTTAATGGACTGTAGTGTAGGACTGTTGATTGGATATGACTGCGTAAGAGCACTAGCCCCCCTGGAAGGTCATCGCGGGGTCGGATCAGGAGCCCTATGCTATCAAAACTGATTGGGAATGGAGCATTGTGGGAAATGCAACAGACTGTGTAAAAACAAGTGTTACTGGCCTGTGTCACCAGATATTCGTCAAGGAACTTCCATCTGTAGCGCCATGTCACCACATATCTCTTGTAGAAGAATCCGTCGACAACCAGAGGAACGGCATATGGCCGATCTGCCAAAGGAACGTGTCACATACTGTGGTATGGACTGTTTTAGGCTATACCTCGTTAAAAAGGCTCAGAATGAAATTAAACACTATGGTCTCCTCTTTATGTGTCTCTGCTCCAGAGTGATTCATATCGAAATGTTGGAAGATATGACAACTGATGCCTTCATCAATGCCCTAAGATGCTTTATCGCGATAAGTGGAACAATTCGGTCTGACCAAGGATGTAATTTTGTTGGAGCTAGGAATGAGTTCAAGAGAGCTCTACAAGAAATCGATGAGAGCAGAATAGCTCAATACCTGGCAGAAAAACAGTGCGAGCTCTGTATGAATACACCGGATTCCAGTCATGCTGGTGGCGTATGGGAGAGACAAATCAGAACAGTGAAAAATGTTCTTTTCCTCAGCATTAGCAGATAGTGATGGAAGATTAGATGATGCTTCCTTGAGGACACTGTTTTTTTACGAGGCTATGTCAATTGTAAATAGTTGCCCACTCACCGTGGACACAATTAATGATCCCAGAAGTATGGAACACCCAACCACCTGCTCATTATGAAATCCTCCATTCCACTGCCTCCACCTGGAAAATTTATTAAAGAGGATGTTTACGCCAGAAAGTGATGGAATCAACCAGTCAACTCAACATCCAGTGTCTGAACATAGCAGTTGTTTGCAAGTTTTTGCTCGTCTGTCAACACTGGTGTGTCCATGTGTAGGAGTCCACAAGAGAATATCACATATAATTTCATCTTTACTTTTTGAGCAGTGTCCAGCATGTCTTGTTTGTCTTACTTAGATGGTTTGTGTGAGAGGAAGTAAGTGGCCATACAGCTGCTGTTTTGTGGGGTGCTGTTTCCAGAATTTGTTTGTGTTCTGGGTATGATGTTAGACTGCATCTAGTAGTGAGGTTCCAATTCTAGAGCTCTGGGAAATGTGGAGTATCCCTTCATCATTATTACTCCCAGGTCCACTCTGACTGTCAATGGTAACACCTGTTAGGGTCCCATCTATGGGTTAAATAGATTAAAAAAATGAGTTTGAAAAAAAAAATTGAATACCTAACAAAAATGAATAAAATAAAAACTTTTCCGGCATAAAATAACCCAAGGATTGACATGCTGTAAAATCCAACCAGCCAACCAACCAGAATTTGTTTAAAACAACATGCAGTGTAGTTCCCATATACTGTTTTAGTACTAGTTGATTTGTTAGGCAATGTGTGCTCCAAGAAGAAATGTATGGGTTGGTGATATTGTGATCATCAAAGATGTACATTCCTCATAGTAAATGGAAACTGTAAGTGTATCAAGATAGTGATGGTCTTGTACGAAGAGCCAGAATACAGACAGGAGAAAACTATAACAATCTATCCATAATCTAACGACCCATCCAGAAGCTTGTGGTTCTTATCGAAGCAACTTAAGTGTTAAAAATGTCCTGTCACATTCTCAAACTTTACAAATCAATTCCCCAACCCCTTTGACATATCCCAACTGTTAGGGAGAGTTATCTCCCTTTCACATATCCCAACTAATCAAAATATTCAAAATGAAATATGATTAACACAACAAAAAAAATGAAAATGTTAACACCTTAGTTAAACCAGCTTCAAGAGAACAATCCATCTATTATTGGAATTTTATTATGTTACTATCTTCGGTCTACACCGGTACCTTAGCCCTTAGGGGACAGGCATCGGGTTTCACCGACACACATCAGCAGCAGCCTGCCCTAATCCTTTTGGTCATGTGAGGTTCTTTATAAAAGGCCCTCACAGTGGCTACTACGACCTCTTCTGATAGCATCCCTTAAGGGGATCACTTCCTTTTCTACCCGCATCTCCTTGGGGGCCAACTGCTGGCTAACCCCGGCAGACCCATGTGGTTAACCCTTGAAGGATTCTGACACGTTCCCGGCTTCTAGACTTTAGAGTTTACTATCTCATACCCTTGAAGGCCAATAATAACTACCTTTATTCTGCCCAGGAGGAAACAGAGGAGCACTCGATAAGATGCAACCTTCGAACAAGCTTCCTCCCATTGATACCTTCAGTCAGAGACTGTAGCAGGATTTATTCTTGCAAACCTAACTGTTATAATATGATAAGTTACCTCCCTTCCACCGTGAATTGTTTGAACAACAGAAGAGCAGTACGCATGCGCGGTAGGCTGACATATAAACATTTTGGTAAATACCACGGACAGACGTGTATAAGCTGTGTGTATAAATACGTAATAAATATCCTGTTATATATTAATACTGAGTGAAAGTTATCATTGAAATAACACCAACATATATATAAAGGGATACTACAATACTAACCAAATAACTAAACTAATTACAGCTATACCATACCTCTCTTTGCTGCTGTTTAACTTGTTGAACTGAACTTAAATAAACTACCTGGTCGCTTGTCCGACCTAAACTATGAACATTCACCATAACACTACCTGTTGTATCCACTTTAATGTGATTTTATTATTAAAACTGTTGCATTCATTTATCGTTGTATTGCTTGTTCCTTGACTTGATGTTCCCATGTATTCTCTCTGCACTTTAATTTTTATAAATATTCTACATCGATCTTTTCATTTCAACCGCAAATCAATTCATGAATCAAACCAAGAATAATAAATCATATTTACAAATATCGATTGATTTTTATCATTGATTTTTTTTTAGCTTTTGAACAAATTTCTTGCTTGGAGTTTTTGTGGTTTTCATGGTTGAGAATAAAATGGTTGATTATGAATTGGTTGTCAGTATCTTTATCGATTCATAAGACGAACAGAAGATAAGAAAGAAATCGATCTCGAAATCATTACATGTAAAAACCCAAAAGAAATTGATTACAGTAAATCTTATATCAAAAGAAAATAATTTACTCTGCATGTATGTATGTATGTGTGTGTGTATATATATATATATATATATATATATATATATATATATATAATGTGTGTGTGTGTGAAGAAAAGGAAATGAATACGACGGTATGTAGTATATTAAGAAAGATTGAAAAAAAACACAGGTTTAAATGAGTTAAGTGGTGAGTTCATTGGCCGACGCTGCAGTGTATTTGTATTCGGGAGCCATCACAGTCCGACAAGAAATACCTGAAGAAGGCTGGAGGGTATATCGCCCGAAACGTTGTACAAATAACAATGAAGATGGGGACAATAGTCCGAATAACGCTAATAATACTAATTACGGCTATACCATACCTCTCTTTGGTGCTGTTTAACTTGTTAAACTGAAATCAACCAAACTAACTGGTCGCTTGTCCGACCTAAACTATGAACATTCAATTTTAATGTGCTTTAATTATTAAAACTGTTGCATTCATTTATCTTTATATTGCTTGTTCCTTGACTTCATGTTCCCATGTATTCTCTCTGCACTTTAATTTTTATACGATGAAGGTAAGAAACAACAAAGGACAGAAAGTATTAGAGAAAACTTGTAGATAAATTGTCAATAAAGTTATTGATACACTATCCAATGCAAAACATTATTTGACTTTACCTAATGATAAGTTGAGTAAAGTTAGTGAGACACTTGTGCTTCATGTTAAAACATTTAACACATAAACTTCATAATTATGTTTACATGACAAAAGACACAGAATTGAACATTCACAACACCTGAAAATAGTAAAATTACCATCGATCTACACAGTTAACTAATAATTCATGGTAATTTGGTGCTGCTAAACTGGACAGTTAATTCTATCTTATTTTATATAGTTATTTTTTGTTTATAAAAGTAACTACAACCACAGTATCCAATTTTAGTAGTTTGATGGGTTCATTACCCCCATTTTGTGCTAAACATTATTTTCTGCGGGCTACTAAATGGAAAATTGGTAAGGGGAAAACTTATACAAGGCCATTTTTAGATTAGGCCGCTGGCTAAAACGAATGACACGGTAAGTGTTTCGACATTCTGCAAGTCTTTTAATTCTTAGAAATGTATTTGCTGGTATTAAATGTTATTTGTAGGGCCCCCGATTTTCCGTTTCAAATTTTTCTAAATTCCGTTTCCACTTTTAGTCAATTCCGTTTTTTTTTCCGTTTCCACTTTTGGTAATTCACATTTTTATAGTATTTTGTGAAAAAAATTGAAATAAAATTTGCTATAATTATTAAAACTGAAAACAAAAGCATAATTCGAAGTTTTATTACATATAAAGAAATAGCAAATGTCTACAATTCTTTTTGAAATTGTGAAATGAAAGTCCAAAAATAAATTATATGTAAAAATAAATATGTAACATGACTAAACAATGAAATGTTGCAGTGCATAATTATCTTTGAGGTAGAACTTCCTTCAGCAAGGAAGAACACATTCAGATTGTTTTTGTGTTTTTAAGTAAAGGGATCCATATTGATTTATAATCATTGATTCGCAATATTAAAATTAACAGAAAAATCACATTTAAAGAATGAACAGCAAATAACTTGCATCTTAACAATAAATATCTGAGAAAGTCAAACATTTTGACTAAAATTTTACGAAACAGGAATTAAACCATAATAATTGAATCTTTGTAACAAAATATAAAAAACAAATTTAATTTAAATTTTGAATTAATTTATCAAACAACTTATCTCAAGTTGAAATACTCCTGAAATTTAAAATTGGATATTTCCCAAATAAAGAAATTAGCAATCTTCAAATCTCTTTTGTAAATCTCCATTGTAATACAACATTATAAGTTGCTTGGTGTTTTCAGGAGTAAGACTTTCACGTTGTTTATTTAGTAAATGTTTATATTGAGAAAATGAACGTTCAACAGGCATCCATATGACCTTATTGGCAATCTGTTTCAGAAGGGGAAATCTACTCTTATTTGCATTCCAAAATGCTGGGATGCAAAAAGGATTTTGGTAAGTCATCTTTGTAATTCACATAAATTTGGAATTCTTCAAGAAGATCAGTAGAAGGATCTTGCAAGTCCTTAATGGCTGCAAAACTATCAATGTCATGGCTTATACAAGCTAGATGTCTAGGATCAAACAGACGAGATGCCTTGTAAAAGTTATATACAGGGTGAGCATCCAGGTATTTATTCAGTTTTGAAAAAGATGTGCTGAACAAATCTTGGAAATTTGAGATAACTCTCTCCCTCTTTGTATTTTCTAGTTCAGACAGAAGACAGTCAGTTTCTACACCAAATGTTGATTTTGATGTACCAGTATGCAAATACTGTTTTACATCCTCCATCATGTTATAAACAACACATGCAAGTGGAGACTTGGTTTCTTCTAAGCTTGTCAAAACTGTTATTAAACGGATGCAGTTCTCTTTTATAAAATGCAGATTCAAGCGCAAATTATGGTAAAAGGCATGATGTAGTCGACCATCATCTACTAATTCCAGAATCCTATCTACTGCAAGGCCATGGCTCTTTTCTTGTTTAAAGAACCCTTCATAAAATTGCACAAAGGATGAGTGATATTTGGCTGCATTAAACCAGGAATTCCATCTGGTTGCCACTGGCACAGGGAGTAATTTCATATGTTCCTTAGGCAAGGAACCTTCAAGCCATTTAAGGTATCACTTTTTTTCAACTAGCCTTTTTAAAAAAAGGCTGACTTGATGAATGTAATGAGCTGAGTAACATTATCAAATGCTGACCAGTGTAAAAATACTTCACCAACAAGATTTATGATATGGGATAAGCAAAACACATGGTAACTGTTAGAAAATTTGATAACACTTCCCTATGAGCTTTTTTACAATAAGCTGCAGAATCAGTTACAAATGCAACAATATCATCAAATGCAATATCCACGTGAGTTACAGCTTGGATGCATGCCTGACTTAAGGTTTGATAATTGCATTCTCCCAAGGTTACAACATCAATGAGAAATGACTTCCCACAAATGCTTGCAATCACATTCAAAATGCTGTGGTCACGACAGTCAGTTATTTCATCTGTTATGATGCTAACAGACTGATTAGCAAGATTAGTTTTCAGGGCAGCAAAATGAAGAGCAAACAATTTTGGCAGATGAAGTTGCCTAACACAATTGACACTTGGAATTGCACCACCTTCCTTGCAATGATATAATATGAATGGCCTCATTTTGTGTAGGGGAATGTCAGACAAAGTAAACATTTGAAAAAAATCAAGAACAAAATTATCCCGTACTTCTTTAAACAAAGTTGTAATTGTCTTCTGTTTCAGTTGAGAAGACTTTGTTGCTAAATGATTTTTGGATTTTATATGATCTTTGATTGTGTCAACCCTAAAAATGTCAACACTATGAAGATATAATTTGCAAAATAACATATTTTCTTCCGCATAAAAGTCATCAGGAAATTGCTCTACTTTAGCTTTAGCACAAATTTTACATACTGGGGTCATTTAAAAAAAAAAAATTTTTTTATAGGAGCAGGTCCAACTTTTGAGGTCGAAGGTGATTCACTATATTGATTTGATTCGGCTATCTTGGCAATTTGTAGTTTATTCATACAACTGGTTTTGAAAAATAGGTAATATATGGAAAAATAATAATTGATAGTTAATGATATTAGAGGATTTTTTATTCAATTTAAATTTGTTTTACAATGGTGAAGTGATGCAATTAGAATCCCTGTGTAACGGTAAGCTTCAGAGTAGACAAGCCAGTTGTTTCATAATATGGCGTTTGAGAAAGTTTTTTCTTTATTTCTAAATTGTATGGTCACGTGATAGTAGCATTTACTTTTCTTTCATCATATTCATAAAACAAGGTTACAAGTTGTTTAGAAGCTTTTACTTGGAAATTTTGTAAAAAATCAAACGGAGCTTCGAGGAGGCTTCAGCCGGGGTCCAGTGAGTTTCGTCCGCTGGACCTGCCAGAGGTTAAATTATAAGCGTCGATCCCAGGGGGCTATTCCCCAGGCAATACCTGCCCCCTTGATTTAAAGGGGCAGGGCTGGGTTTATTGCCCAGCGCCTGAGGAGGAATGCCGACTGGATTGACACAGTTTTTCCACCTGCCACCCATAAGTCTCAGATTATGGATGGTCCCATGTTAATAGGGCCTTGTGCCTAACCCATACAAGTGGGGTATGAGGTAAATATACGAGGAAATGAATTTGTTAAACTTTTTGATCTTAGTATCTCCCTATTCCAATTTCTACATGTCTACCTTCCCATTTCCACTTTATGAGGACTGACCGACTTTCATCTTACATTACAGTTTCTTAGAAAAATATAAGATTAATCAATTTCATCAGAAAATCTACGACCCACTTTTCTTTTTTTTTAGGTAAAAACTTTTGCCCTTAATTCTTTTTCGGATCTTAAAAGGAAAAATAACTCATATTTGTAAAATCAATTTTAAAGGAAACTAGGTTATGTTATGTTCTATTTATTAAAACGTTAACAAAAAAATCGGAGAGATAGTCAAATTTTGAAAGAATTAAAACGAAAATTTGAAAACCCAAAAATCAATTTATTTATTGAAAATTTTGTTAAAAATCTCAGATTCTGTTTCAGATTAACGATTCCGCAATTCCGTCCGCGATTCCGTGATCGTGGAAAATTGGTCCCCCTATATTTGTTTTACCTTGTACAATTTCACGATGTTTATTAAATAAACTTAATGACATCAGTACAGAAGTGTCCCCCTTTTTATTCAAAAACTAGCCAACAGTAGCAGTATTATGGCCTCACCTAGAACATATAGATAATTCAATTCCGCCATAAGATAAAAAAGTGGTCTTAGTAGTCCCTTGATATAGGTAAATTTATTTTCCAAACTTCCTGTGAAATTTATGGACTTATAAGACTGTATTTGTCGCATACCCCACTTGTATGGACTGGGCACAAGGCCTTGTTTTAACGTGGGCCCACCCACAAGCCGAAGCTCATGGGTGGGAAATAACAAAAATTTTGTCAATCCCACCGGCATTCCCCCTCAAGAGGGGTGCCTCAGGCGCTGGGCAATAAACCCAGCCCTGCCCCCAAAAGGGGCAGGTATTGCCTGGGGGGATGGCCCTCTGGGATTGACGCTAATAATTGTACTTTAACCCGGCCCAGTGACAGAAACACACTGGACCCCCTGAATAGGGCAGGGAAAAGAGTTATGGACTTATAAGACTTCTTATTCTAAAAGTATTAATTATTGTTGAAAGTACAAGGAAATTAATGTTTATTCAAACATCAGTTGAGACTTTTGTTTTAATTTTCTACCAGAAGCATCAAGGAACTACTATATTTGGAATCATCATTTGTTAATAGGTATTTTTACCCAGTAGTGTTTCAGCCAATCACATTTCTTCATTGAACACTGAATCAAATTCTGTGAGTAGATCCTTCAATTTTAAATGATCTTCTTCCTCTGTTAAAGCAAACCTAATTATCCAATCCAACTTCCCATTTTGCAACCAGTTCCAACTTATTAGCATCAACACATTCCTCTTCATCATTAACAATGGCAAATGATAATCTGTATTTTCAAAGGGATGACCTCACAGGTAGCATCACCCCCTCCCCCTTTTATTTCTGCCATTTGATGTAAGGGTAATTCCATGTCAAATCAAGAATGAATTTATTTCAAAACTGTGTCGGCATTAAATGAACACCCGAGGTTGATATACTGTAAAATAAAACAAAAACAAAACCTCCAGCCAATGCAGTTTTTCTCTACACATAATGTATATTCCTTTTCTTTTTATCACAAATAAAATGATTTTCCTAATATTTTCACTTATCAGTTGGTTTCATGGGTTATCGGGTACATGTAGATGATCCAAGACACAACATGACAAATGAGCAGTTCATGACATGCAATACTCCACTTTGGCCCTATCTTGGGCTAGACAGGCGGTCGGGGAGGCCTCCTCCGATCAATCGGCTGGTCACGTCAAGCCCTAACACCTATATGATTTTCCCAACCCTATTGCCCTTATGGCAAGCCCCAACCCCTTTTTATCATATGGGTGCTAGAAGGCGGTGGCTGCGGGTCTACATGTCCTAGGAATGACGTTAAACTCTATCTGATGGTGAGGTTCCAGTTTTGGAGGTTTGAGGAATGTGGAGCACCCCTTCATCACCATTGCTCCCTGGTCCACTCTGACCCGGAGTGGTAGTACCTGTTAGGGTCCCATCTATGGGTTAAATAGAAAAATGTATTTATAAAAAAATTGTATTATCCATTAAGAATTGATTTATTTCAAAACTTTATTGGCATTAAATGACCCACTGAGGTTGATATGCCGTAAAACAAACCAAACCAAACCAAAAACAACATGACAATGTTGAATAGTGGCTGGACCTTACAATCACACATAAATCAAAACCACACAATTTCATCCTGTACAGTTTGTGGTTTGCCTATGGCCCCCAAGAAGATCATCAACACAATAATGGAATGTTTAGGTGGCTTCTGTATTGCAAGTTTACAATCAAGGTTTACAAGCTGTTACATCATCAATCATTGTAACTATTGATTCTTGTCTCGTTAATCATATCCAGCATAATCAATGATTGATTTGAATGAGTACAACATGGAGATTTGAATACAAATATCCACAACGATTTGTTTTATCCAATCAACAATGGGTGGTCGGAGAGCTCCCCACCCCCTCCAATCAATCAATTGGTTACCCACTCAATATTTCAGGTATATATATATGGGGGAGAGAGAGATGAATAGAGATGATAAGGTTCCTTACTTGTTAACTCGGTTACTATTTTGTCAGTCATCATATTCTTCTTCACAGGGGCTAATTCTGTGGAGCTCATTTCTTGCTTGAATAACTCAACAAGACTTGTTTTTCTTAAGTCTTTTATTCAAAACAAACTGGTTTATAAAGATTCCGCATGGAGAGTGTGACTCTGAGTGACATCTGCTCTCCTCGAATGTCTGGTCACATCTAATCTAAAACTATCTCATGCCTGTAATCGTGCGCATCTGGAGGGGGCAAGTCGGGGTCATCATAAATCAATCATAACCCCAACGGTTATGGACATTCTCCACTTAACTCCCTCCGATTTTAAATCAAACAAACTCTTATTCAAAATATTCTTACTACAGTACGTACACAATTCATAAGCTACCTATGAATTGTGTAACCCTAGTCATGTCTAGCCCTAGCATCTATATGATTGTCCTGCCTCTATTACCCTTATGGCAATCTCCAACCATTTTTATCATATGGGTCCTAGAAGGCAGTGGCTGAGGATCTTTATGTCCTGGGTATGAAACTATCTGATGGTGAGGTTCCAGTTTTGAAGATCTGGGGAATGTGGAACACCCCTTCACCATCATTGCTCCCTTGTCCACTCTGACCCAGAGTGGTAGTAACACTTAGGGTTCTATCTATGGGTAAAAATAGAAAATTTGTTTACAAAAATATAATTGACTTTAAAAAATTTTTATCCAAACTATCGCTGCAAATCTTTCAAAACTTTGTCAGCATTAAATGACCCACTGTATGTGATATGCCATAAAACAAAACAAACAAATCATTCAATCAACCAATATATTTATTAATTTTCACACAATCTCTCAATCCTTTCATCTCCATCTCGAAATATCCATCTCTATCTTGAAATGTTAGTTTATCTATTTTTCCCTCTCTTTACAGAAACACAAACACACACACACACACAAATAGAATGGCAGAGGTTGCATGTGGGGCTACCAGTTAGCTGTAACATTTCAACACTGATCAAGATGATGTCTGTGATGTCTCACTTTGGTGTGAAGGGGGAGGTGGGGTAACAGAATCTAAATAGAAGACTGTTCAGACATGGATTCATTGTGTACAACACTTCAATGGTCCACTGAAGCTGATAAACAGATTTATTGGGGCGGGGGTGGGGAGAATGCAGTTTAAGCACCCCACCCCCCAAAGAGTCAGAGTATTTGTTCTTATGTAGAGAGAAACTCAGGAACATTCTATTTAAGTTACACAAAAATTGATGAATGAAAAAAAAATGACTGGTTTGAGTAATTGATTTCCCAACTGCAAAAGTCTGCTGACAAAGTATTTCCGCCCTATTATTTACCTATAAGAATATTACAGCAATCTTCAACCATGTTCTCTAAGCATCTTGCCTGCAAAGAATCAAAATGGTCTCTCCCAACCTTTGATGAATATCGCATCGATAAAGCACATAATCATTCTTCATCCGGGTTCTGAATACGCAGCTTCCAACCTCCTGGTTTTTCATGCCACGATTCAGACCAACTGCCACTTACATGTCAGGCAATGCTGATGATTTAAATTAGGTGAATGTCTATTGTCTCAAAATTCTATACTAACAATTTGAAAGCAAATGGTAAAGAGTCTTGAGAATTGGTATATGGAGCCAGGTGAAGGTTTGT
Source organism: Doryteuthis pealeii (assembly GCA_023376005.1). Taxonomy (NCBI): domain Eukaryota; kingdom Metazoa; phylum Mollusca; class Cephalopoda; order Myopsida; family Loliginidae; genus Doryteuthis; species Doryteuthis pealeii. The sequence goes on from CM042168.1 coordinate 64,492,120, forward strand.
TGGGTGCTGGTATCTTAACCCCATATAAAAGTTTGCTTCTTTGTTCTTCTTTGGTTGGTGAGTTGAAAAGGAAAGGGACAAAGGCAGAAGGTGGTTTCATTACTCAGGCTTTATTGAACGGGGCATAGTCATTGGTAGCAAGGACACATGGCCCTAGCTAGGAGACAAACTACACTCAGTTGCGGCCTTCATTAGAATGGCCGAGGGATTCTTTTTTGGGAAGTGAGTCTGTTCTTTTTGTCAGACATGTGCAGATTGAATTTCTGGTGATAGGCCCAATGAGAGTTTTGTTCTTTTTATTTTATTTTTGTATTTTTTAATCCCCACATGTATCTGGTATGACTGAGTTGAGAGATTGACTAAAACACAAAGGACCGAATTGAAGAAATTGACACCTGTCCTGGTTACTAGGACAATGAATCTTAGGATGCAGTCAGTTTGGGCTGCTACTTAGGTTGATGGGGCCATTCAGGATGTACAAGATTTCAATCATCCAACAGAAGCCTAATGTTGCCTTGAGAACATGGTTGAGAGCGCCACAGATACTCACTGACCTGATATTGATGGGTGTACTGCACGTGCACCCATCAATATTTTTGGTGCGGCTGAAGTTCATTTCTGATTGGTTGGTCACACCAATCAGCATGAACTAAATTTCTCTCACAAACCTCTTTTTTTAAGTCCGGTTTCATGGGAGGAACGCCACTTTTTCTCTGCACCAAACGAAAGTAATACGTTTTTTTTTGTTTTTTTGTTTTTCCATCTCCCCTAAATTATGGACCTACACATTGTAACAGGAATGAAAGTAAACTCTGGGGGTCACAGTCAATTCCAACGCAATGCTCGCCCAACCCACAAAGTCTTCAGTCTGGAACTATCTCTCCCAACAGTATCACGCTCTTCTCAACAACAATATCCAAATATATTTCTCTTCTGCTCGTCTCGACAAAATGCTACTGCAGTTTTTCTTTTCCCTGGTCTGGGAGGGCAGGTCCTTAAATACACAATTACTGTGTACATCCAGGCTCCTTACTGCTGTGCAGCACGTGCGACATTCGTCAGCACTGCAAGTACGCGTCAATCCTCACGACGAGACTGTTTACATCCGATTTACTCTGTACTACTCGTGCGGAATTTTTTGTTAAGTCTGGTTTCATGGAAGGAACGCCACTTTTTCTCTGCACCAAAGGAAAGTAATATATGTTTCTTTTTTTTTTTCCATCTCCCCTAAATTCTGGACCAACACATGAGAAATCCTTTCCTGCTTTGCTTCACAACGTAAGTCTCTTCTATCACTACAAAGGTTGTGGCACCAATTCAATGTCTGTTGTATAGGCACTTGACTAGACTTCAATAAAACCACAGACACGTATATATAAAACTAGGACCCGTCTTTATTTTCTTCGGTGTGTGGGTGGTGACGAGTGTTCACAATGAAAATGCCCAGTGGCTGGTGAAGAGCACAGTGTTCACAATGAACTTCCCGAGGGTGGTTGATACGGGAGACGAGGTTAACTTCTTGGCTGTGCGCTAGGGACTGAATTGACACTTCATCCGCTAGGCATTTATATACAATAAATATGCCTACGCATTTTTATCTTTTGATCTGATAATGGATATATATATATTTCTTTATCTTTCTCTTCACTTGAAGACTCTGCTTCCATTTTCCTTTTTTCTTTTATCTATTTCTTCATCTTCTCCCTACTTCTTGACCAGATGACCTCTCTTCCATTCTCCCCCTTTTTTATTTTTATTTATTTATTTTTTTTTTTTTTTAGGTATATATTTTTATCTTTCTCTTTGTCTTTTTTGATCGGAAGAGGAATCTTCCATTGCAAGATATGCAACAATATCTGTTCAACTCTACCTCCTGTTATTTGGTTTAAAGTTTGTTTATTTTTTATTTATAATTCACTTCAGTGTTAACCCTTATAAGGATGGTTTCAAGTTCAACATACTTTGGATACAAATAACTCCGACGAAGGTTAATAGACAAACATTTAATACATACAGCACATGGATAACAGTTGGTACAACGTTCATAGTAAAGAGTACATATAAAAAGAGGTACACAAATAAAGATAAAACACATTCATGAATGATACAGATATACATATATGAGTACAGACATGAGACTAGGAATAGTCCATGCTGTGAGGACTTACAGTAATGTAAGGGAGGCGGAGCCCCACGAGAGGGTTTAGATAGAATCTACCCCATGTGGCTCGTAGTTGCTGAAACCATAAAGAGAGCGAAAGGCTTTGAACCCGGCGCTTAAATACAGGTGCCCTAGCGGGCATCATCAAACTAAAAGGGGCAGACAACTCCACCAGGCGAATACAAACAAACGCTACACCCTTTTATCCCAGTTACTTGGAAGACTTTCCTGCTACAATATTAAGATACATTTTGTTACAAACTGGTTAAGCATAATTTGCTCAAATTCTTTTTTACCTTTTTTAAAGTGGAAATCTAACAGACCAAAGTAACTCTATCCTTTTTAGATCACTTTACTATTTCACCGCTAAATAACCCATATGGTTATTATGCCATTAAACAAACCATTAAACAGACCATTAAATAACCCACAGGGTTATTATACCATTAAACAAACCAAACTGAACCAAATGAAGTTAATGGAAATTATTTATATCAATTTGAAAACATTAAGAACTTGAAACATAGAAACTTTTATCAAAATCACTTGTTTTAGCATTAAATAACCCAAAAGAGGTTGATATGCCATAAAACAAACCAAACCTATTCCACCACTTTATCATACATCTATGCTTTCAGTTTCATAACTGTACGTGTGTCTATTCATAGAATTTCTGTCACTGTATGGAAATAAATAAATCAACAGCCATTTTATCATTTGTAATTTGTAAATTTAAGTTTTACAAAATAGTCTTTTCAAGTATGTAGAAATTACAAATAAACTGTTTTCTGGGTATGACGTTAAACTGCATCTAGTGGTGAAGTTCCAATTCTGGAGCTCAGGGGCGGGTGGAGTACCCCTTCATTGCCATTACTCCCAGGTCCACTCTGATTTGTTGGGATCCCATTTATTGGTTAGATTTAAAAATGAGTTAAAAAACATTGAATACCCAATAAGAATGAATAAAGGTATTTGGCATAAAATAACCCAACAAGGGTTGACATGCCATAAAATCCAACCAACCAACGACCAAATAAACTATTATTATTAATTTTAAGGATTTCATTGAGAAATTCTAAAGTTGTCTAAGTGTCTTAGGCATGACACTAAACTGTATCTGATGGTGTATTCCCAGTTCTGTCGGTCAGGGGCAATGTGGGGTATCCCTTCAATTTCATTACTCAGTCTACTCAATCCTAGAGGGGTAGTATCTGTAGGGTCCCATCGCTGCCTCAAATAGATCTGTTTAAATATCATTTGTATTCGATAGGAATAAAATTCTGCAAAAAAACAAACAAAAACAAAAATGAATAAGAAACAACTACACAAAATATAAATATGAACGATTGAATGTACAATAAACGCGATTCCCTGCCCAATTATGTAGGAAATAATCTTAGACGGCTTGACATGCAATTAAATTAAATCAATCATTAAGTTTTCTAAATATTAATACTGAATACGAAAATTTATTCTTTTTTAAGATTTTATAAGTATTTCTTGATAATTTTTGTGAATTATCTCCCCCTGGGCTTAGTTCTTTCTTAAGAAAACATTTTGCAGTTTTTGTAAACGTTGCTTTTTTAATCCCATTTCGAAAGACAATATTTGCTTATTTAAAATGTAAAATGTTTCTTCCCTTATTTTGATGTTGTATTAAACGAAAGAAAAGAAAAAAGAAGACAAAACCAAGTAAGTATAACATTCTTATCATTCCTTTTTTTAACGCCATTTTGACTGATTGGAGATAAGATTTTCTCTTCTGCTGATTTAATTTTGTCTTTTAATTTTCGAGGAAAATTCTTTTTATTTATTTTGATTCTTATTAAAATCAATATTATATGACGTTTTATTTCATCAAAAGTTTCTTAATTTTCGGTATAAAACATAAAATAAAGATTGTTGCATTTTCTTTCTTTTTTTTTTCTTTTTTTTTCTTTTTCATCATCAAAACTCACTCAATATTTTTATGGTAAAAAATTAAATCAGAAAGAAGACAAAAAATCATAAAAATTATATAAAGTTTAATTTAATCGTCAAAATCATTGTTGCTGTTTGGAAAAATTAATATCATACAAAATTAATATCCTACAAAATTCCGATATTCTTTTATACAAAATCAGTGATGGCCGTGAAAATAAACAGACGACACATACAAAAACACGCACTGCTCCTGTTTTGTCTTTTCGTTTGAGAAAATATTCTGCAAACTTTCTATAAAATTTTATCGTCATATTTATTTTGTGTTATTAGCAAGAAGAAATATTAAGGAAAAATTTGATATAAAAAAAACGATATTTGTGTACATTTTTAGAACAGAAGAAGAAAAAAATGCTTTCCACAATTTACGAGGTATGATCAAAAAGTATCGAGACTGAAGTTTTTTATTTTATTTAATTTAAAATTAGATTTTGTTTAAATTTCAATTCAACAATTTTTAAGCTAAAAAATTTATATAATAAACTGATGACGTGATTGGTAAGTGCAAATAAAATAAAAATGAATAAATAAAATGTAATTTTATCGTCCCGGACTCATGTTCTAATTTACGTTGTTTTTCTTTGCCGGCGTCAGGCGTAATTCTGGCCAAATGTAGATATTTTCCGATTTGTGTTTCTCACTTTTTATTTGAATAATCTATACTGCCGGTCCTGGTCGATTAGACAAAACCTGTTTTTTGGTTTATTATGCCGGTACTCGTAAAATAAACAAACCTATTTTTATCCTTATTTTACTGTCGCTGTAAATATTTTTTTATTATTATGAATGCAAGTAATGTCAAAAATATTTTGTGATGGATAAAGATACAAAAATTTTTCTAACTGAAAGATATAAATACCGTTAATGACTCTGTATGTCGTCGTAAAATACACAAAATTACTGTTTATACTTATTTTACTGTCGTTGTAAATATTTGTTTTGTTATGAATGCAAGTAATATTAAGAATAATTTTATTTTAATGAATTAATGATTTAATGAAAACGTTAGGGTAATTATGAACTTTTGTTTAGTAAATTAGAGTGTCCCAGAAAAAACAGAACCCACAAATTTTGTAATAAAATTGTTAATTTTAACTAGGGGGGTTTAGGGTTTGGGTTCTGTTTTTTCTGGGTCACCCTGTACAAGGTGACCAGAAAAAACAGAACCCAAATTATTTATTTATTTTTCCATTAAACTAACCCTAACCTCCCCCTAGTTAAAATTAAGTTTTACTAAAAATGAGGCTAATCTGCGTTTTTGACAAAATGACTTTAGCCCCCCCCCGAAAATAATTTACCAAAAATCAGGGAATTATCGGATTTTAATGAAATTTTCAGTGTTTATTTATCAATGAAAGAATTTTATAATGCATCAGTTATTTTATTTCAAAACTTTCTCATTTTTCCGGTCACTTAATTTTGCCCCCCCCCCTTATGTTGGGGGCGTAACATTTTTTTAAAGTTGGTCTTATAGTTTTCTAATTACAGTATAAAGAGATAAAAGACCGAAGTTATGAATAGAAACAAAAAAAAATTTACGGTGGCTTTTCTATGATAAAATAAGTACCGAAAATGGAAAAATAAAATGTAAAAAAATAATAGATAATTAATTTTTGGGAGATTTCTTTTTTACTCATTTCGATAATCATTTAAAAGAAAAAATTATACATCGATATTTTTTCTGCTTAAAAAGGGGGGGGGGTACATTTTCAATCAAGTTTTTCTTCAAAAAGTATACTTTGATGTAATAAAATAAGGTTTGCATTAAATAGATATTTATTTTTAGAATCTAAAAATATAACATTTTAAATTTAACATCAGATTTTTCACATTTTAAATGAATTTTATGTATTGATTTTTCATAGCAAAAATCCTAAATTAAAGTTTTGAAATAAAATAACTGATGCATTATAAAACTCATTAATTGCTAAATCAATACTGAAAATTTCATTAAAATCTGATAATTACCTGATCTTTGGTAAATTTTTTGCAATCGCGAATGTTACATTAAAATTGTAAACAAGCGCCTAAAACCATTGAAAAATAGACAAAATGGCGGATCGCGTCGAAATTGACTAAAACAAATTGTTTTAAATGTATTAAAAATAAACTGCATATGTAATGATATTTTTCTTTTTTTAATGATGGTCATTATGTTACTACTTATCGATTCAGACAAAAGTTTAACCTTAAATAATAGATTTAATTAATTTTAATTCGTTTTTAAAACCGTAGCCAACAATTTTTTTGGGTATACCTATTTATTACAAAATTTGTGGGTTCTGTTTTTTCTGGGACACCCTAATTTACTAAACAAAAGTTCATAATTACCAACTTTAGATATTTTTTTATTATGAAATCAATCAAGAAATAAATTAGTAAACAAATAAATAAAAGAAAATAATGTAGGAAATAATAAAGGTGAATTTGATTATCATGAATTTTTTCATAATCAAATATTAAAATAAATACAGCAGTTTCGGAATATTCAGGCATAACAATCTCTGCAAATCCAAAACTTGCCCTTTTTCTTTTACCTTTGAAATTTACAAGTACCAGCATAAGTAAAAAACAAGTTAGTCTACTCAACCTGGCCTGGCAGGGTAGCCTCTTCCTTTTTTATTAGCAAATTAATGGAGGTATTTTACAATCCCCCTCCTCTCCCAGTTTTTTATCTACAAATTAATTTAGATATTTTACACCCCAATCCCACACTGTTTAAAATAAATATTTTAAAAAAAAATTTTTTTTTTTTTTTATTGAATTTGTACAAATTTCAAATATTTATTGTGCTGACACAGGCAAAGAAAAACAGCGTAAATTTGGTCAGGAGTCCGGGATGACAAAAGTTTAAAATTAACAAATAAAAAATAAAATCTTTATTGAACCAATAGGGAAACTCAATTCTTTTGGGGATATACATTTTTGTTTTGTTTCCTAAACTGAAAATTTACCTCAGGACTTTAAAAGAAATATGATAGGTTAGCTTCATACCACATTCAAAAGAGGAGTTTGAGGTGCTTCAACCAATGGAAAACTCACTGGAATAAGTCTATTAAATCTCAAGGGGACTATTTTGAAAAAAAAAAAGCATTGCAGTTATTGTTAGTTTTTATCTTGTTGATTAAATACAGCTTTAATCTCAATACTTGCCCCCCCCCCGCTCCCCACCCCTCCGTATGCAACATAATCATTATCAACATTAAGTCAAACCAACAGCACAGATTCCATTGATTCTCTCTCGCCACAGTCATTATTCCTGGCAGGTCTTCTGCACGGCATCCAGAGTCCATACAGAGCTAACTGATGTAGGTTTTTGCTAATCAGTCCATATTGCTGTGTTATATTCAAGACAGCACAGTATCCTTATATACTTCTAGCCTTTTCTGTTAAGTGTTTCAATAGCATTCAAGTGGTGCAGCCATACAGTAGCACTCGCACTGCTAAGGCCTGGAAGCATTCTTGCTTTATCAAGGTAGGAAGATCAGATTTCCATATGATTGATAATCTGCCTATAGCAGTCCATTCCTTTCCTATTCTTATATTGAAGTTGCTTTCTGTAGATGAGATATTACTACCTAGGTATGTGAACTGGTCTATTGATTTCAGTCTTACCATCTTGTTTAAAATACATGAACTCTGTTTTGTCTGATTTCATGTACTGTCCAATGCCTCTTGCTGCCTTCTCTAGTCTATGTAGCAAGGATTTTGGCTTGTGCAGGTGTATTTACAAGTGGCAGTAGATGATCTGCATAATCTGTACCTATAATATTTTCTCTGGGATATCACCAGCTTTTTGCCCTTTTTTTTTCTTTATTTATATATTTTTTTTTTTTTTTTTTTTTTTTTTGAGTGAAGCTTTTTTCTTTCTAATGATATTTTAAGTGCACAATCTAGGCATATTATAAATAGAAATGGTGCCAGTGACAAGGTCAATGATCTCTGATATCCACCATAACTCAATATCTTCTTTGTGTTTGGAGGAGGGAAAAAATAAAAAAGAATATGATCAATGAGTGAATTCTAGCAAATTGAAGACATAATTTTGAAAATAATTGTTTATTCAAAAAAAAAAAAAAAAAAAAAAGACAAAAATGAGACTTACTCTTATCTGGATGTTGAATATAAGTATTAGGTTTCTATATAATTTTTAGTTTATTATTATAAGAGGAATAAGTTATATTCTATGTTGCGCTATTCTTTACAAGTATGAAATTTAAAATACTGGGAACATTCAATAGTGCTATTGTTAGACTTATCTTGTTTGACAGTTTTTTTCTTGCCCTTAGGAGTAAGAGGAGATCTCAAAGTAGTTTTGACTAATGAGAAGAAAGACTATTTGGTTTGAATTCAGTTTTCCTTCCAGTTGCCATACCAAAGTTAAAGAGCCCACTCTGCCCTACTATTTACTCATAGCTTGAGGCTGAATAGTTAGATTTGTATATTTCCCTAAACTATTAGTGTTATGTGAAAGGCAAGCAGCCACATCCAGGATTTGAACTCGTTTCGCCAAGTCCATTTCCTACTACGATAACCATTACACCACATGCCTCCAATAAATAAGGTGAATATTGCAATATCACAGCACACATCCCAAAACAAGCCCAGAAAAGCATATGAGCATTTAATATTTTTTGCAACTGTCCTAGAATCAGTTAATGGGATTTTCTGATTAAAGGAACACTACAACTGGATTCTCTGCGACAAGGAACTACATTCTTGTACTACCATTAATAAGGATTTCAAGGAAGGTAATCCTTAACTTGTTCTTCGTAAATTCCTACCACAAAATAAACTGAACCTTCATTTTATGTCCGTGTTTTTGCAATAAATGTTTTATTTTTCTTGCACCTGTTATTTTACAATACTGAATATATTTTCTTTATTTAAAAAACATTTATTGCAAAAACACTGACATAAAATGAGGGTTCAGTTTATTTTATAGTAGGAATTTATGATGAACAAGTTGAAGATTACCTCAGGGAATATAACAGACTTTCTACTACTGAACCTAACCCTAACTCTGCTGAGACTACACCCTTTTCTGCCATTGGATTTACCAATAGGAGATTTAAATGCCTAAAATGGTGAGCAGAATTGTCCAAATGACAACTGACCTTTTGAAAAGGAAATCTGATCTCTACTAAGGTAGTGAGAATTCTTTCAAACTGTAGCAGTGTCCATGCTACTGTATAGCTGCATCACTTGAACTTTAAGGGAATGCTTAGAGAAAAAGCTAGATGGGAACTACATAAGGATACTGGAAGCAGCACCCCACAAAACAGCTGCTGCACGGCCACTTACCTTCTATCACACAAACCATCCAAATAAGATGACAAAGACCTGCTTGACACTGCTGGAATCGTAAAGACAAACTCACAAGTGACATTCTCCAGTGGACTTCCACACATGGACACATCATTATGGACAGGATCAGTAAATCTTACATGAACCAGGTCTGTGTGGATTCTGGATCCTGTGCAGAAGATTACCAGTGGCCTTTAACTGATAGAGACACGTGATGAGAGAACTCACAAGTGGCAATTTCTCCAGTGGACTTCTACACATGGATAAGATCAGTAAATCCTACATGCACCAGGTCTGTGTGGATTCTGGATTCTGTGCAGAAGATTACCAGTGGCAAGAGAGAGTCATGGGAAATCATGCTGTCAGCATCACTTAATGTTGATGATTATTGAAAGACCCTTGTATCATCAAAGTCTTCCTTTGAATTTAATAACAGATGGACTAAAAAATAAAAAAAATTTGCAACTCTAAATTTCCGAATACTCTTGGTTATTTATTTCATTTGGTTACATTCCTCTTAATTAATTTGATTTTTGTTTGCTTATTTTTGCCTCCACTGAATTTATTAGCATTTTAAAGATAATTTGGACCAGGTATCCAATAGGCACCCCAGCTGGGAGCTGTTTTGAAAAGAACACTTTTTTGCTTTTCACCATACACTTCCGGATGTTTGTTTACAAACAGACCATTTTTTTTTATTTTAAAATTTTTTTATTAGAATTTCACTGTAAGATTTTTAAAATGTTTGTTCATGTATATTTACATCCCAAAATACTAAAATAGTTTTTGATTTTGATTTTAAAAAAATAGTTTTTTCATGTTGTTCAATAGGAATTTTTTTTTTAATTATAAAACTTGAAATGAAAGACACGTTTTTATATTAAAGACACATTTTATATTAAAATAGCTTTTATTTAATCAGAAGAGAAATGCAGATATGTTTATTTAAATGAAAATAGTTTTTATTTAAAAAATGTTTTTTATGTTTATTTAAATAAAAGGATGTTGTTCGGAAATGCTATCACACAATTTATAAAATTTATTTTCCATGCACCTCTCATAACACAACCAGAAGTGTACGGTGAAAAGCGAAAGGTGTTCTTTTCAAAACAGCCCACAGCTGGGGTGCCTATTGGATACTTGGTCCAATAATTCATTGTAAAAATAAATTGTTTACCTTTTTATAAAATCAAGTACCTTAGTTTCTATAAGGAAATCTTAGTTTGGAAAATAAATTAAAATATTGTTCACCAAGTGGCTTTTTTTATCTTATTATAATGGAGCTTCGGTGTCTGTAACCAAAACTATGTGAATGCTTATGTCACAGTATCCTTAGGAATTGTGTAAGTTTATCAATGACTAATTTATAGTCAAAATCATTTATAAATAGAATAAATCTTATTTATTAACGATGTTTCTGTGAAAATCTGAGTTAGATTTGCATTAAAACAGCCCATGTTATTAGTGCATTTAAAATCCTGCAATGTGTCTTATATATCACTAAGAAATAAAGGTTTACATAATATATGGTGTGGTTAATTTGCATACTGGTTTTAACATAAACAGGTTTAATAAATATTATTTGGTGTTATTGATCTCGAATATTATTGTTTTATTTTCCAACATATTAAAATCCAACGTATGAATAATTTTATAGAGAAACCACTTAAAATATAATTAAAATAAGTATATTTTTATATGCATTCTTATTTAGTTTCATTAGTCTTTCTAATTTAATATATTTCATTACATTAAAACTGAAATACTTATACATATTCTTGCTAGTATTCTTAATTATTCTTTATTCCTTATGATGTGCAAAAACAATAAATATTCATGTGAAACTTTTTTAAAGACTTTTTTTCTTAATTGAATATTAGAATTGATGATTATTATTATTAATTTTAACAAATGTTTTTCTTCATTTTGATTTTAGAAACTTTGGTTGTTATCTGTACTGCTGTGTTGCACTGTGAATATCAGAAATAACATTATATACTAACCACTCAGTTAGATTCAAACTCACTTCTTTTTTTTTTCCTTGGCAGAAAATCTGGTTTTTCATACCAGGTACCTTTACCACAAAAGGATGGGAGATCAAATCTCACTTAGAGCTTATCTTTTAATATGGTTTCCTAGATAATGACCTTTTTTTTCATACCAGGTACCTTTACCACAAAAGGATGGGAGATCAAATCTCACTTAGAGCTTATCTTTTAATATGGTTTCCTAGATAATGACCTTTTTTTTTTCATACCAGGTACCTTTACCACAAAAAGATGGGAGATCAAATCTCACTTAGAGCTTATCTTTTAATATGGTTTCCTAGATAATGACCTTTTTTTTCATACCAGGTACCTTTACCACAAAAGGATGGGAGATCAAATCTCACTTAGAGCTTATCTTTTAATATGGTTTCCTAGATAATGACCTTTTTTTCATACCAGGTACCTTTACCACAAAAGGATGGGAGATCAAATCTCACTTAGAGCTTATCTTTTAATATGGTTTCCTAGATAATGACCTTTTTTTCATACCAGGTACCTTTACCACAAAAGGATGGGAGATCAAATCTCACTTAGAGCTTATCTTTTAATATGGTTTCCTAGATAATGACCTTTTTTTCATACCAGGTACCTTTACCACAAAAGGATGGGAGATCAAATCTCACTTAGAGCTTATCTTTTAATATGGTTTCCTAGATAATGATCTTTTTTTCATATCAGGTACCTTTACCACAAAAGGATGGGAGATCAAATCTCACTTAGAGCTTATCTTTTAATATGGTTTCCTAGATAATGACCTTTTTTTCATACCAGGTACCTTTACCACAAAAGGATGGGAGATCAAATCTCACTTAGAGCTTATCTTTTAATATGGTTTCCTAGATAATGACCTTTTTTTCATACCAGGTACCTTTACCACAAAAGCTCTAAGTGAGATTTGATCTCCCATCCTTATCTTTTAATATGGTTTCCAAGATAATGACCTACGCATATTGCAAATTAAAAAAAAAAAAACAATCAAAATTATGGTGAAAAAGAATATGAGTTAAAATTAATAACAGTTAATTAATAGTTAAAATTAATAACTAGAATAGGCTACCAAAGCATCATCTGGGTACAGGGAATAACATTTTATTAGAGACGAAAATCACACATACACATCTACTTGATGTGATTGCTGAACAATCATTAATCAATTATCAGTGATATATAATCCCACCTTTTCTTATTGGGGACAAATATGACTGCGTAATGAAAATGTACAAATTTTAAATATCTTAATTCAATAATTTACTTTAAAAAAAAAAAAAAAAAGATATAAATGAGGTGATTACTTCCATTATTATTAAAAATTAAAGTGAAAATAAAATTTTAAAAAATGTATCAATAAATCAAGTAACTGAATTAAAATGAAATGATTGCATTTAAATCTAAAATAATTCTTTTTTTTTTTTTTTATATATGATGTAAAATTTAATAGATAATAATAAAGAAAAAAACCTTTACTTAAATTAGCCAATCAAATATTTTCTATTTATTGAAATTTAAGTTATTGTACATTGTTTTTAATAAAAAGTGCAGACATAAAACCACTCTGAAAATTAATATCTTATTCTTCAATATTACCACACATAGTTTTTTAAAGATTTAACATTTTTCAATTTTAAAAGTTAAATATCAAGTTACACTACTCATTTTTATGTATGGATGTTCAAAAAGGGAACTAAGTGATTAATTCTTAAACATGAAAAAGTGTATAATTGAAAAAAAAATCAGATTAGATAAATGATTTGACAATTGCAAAACCATTGACAAAATTTTAATTTTTTTTTTTTAATTTTGAATAATTCAAATTCATTCTAAAATAAAGATATAAACAACTAAACATGAATTATGATTTGTGGCAGTAAATGTAACTTGATAATTGCAAAGTAATGGACATATCTCTTATTTTCTTTAATAATATTTCTTTTTTTTTATTTACAGATATAAATCAGAAAAGGAGAATCAAACATAAAATTGTAAAGACTGTGATGTAGTCATCCTCACCATTCTCAGCACTTCTCTGGATATTGGATATCAAACATTTGCAGAGGTGTGATTGACAGGCAGCAGGTCAACAATCATAATTGCCAAGAAAGTCTGAGAATTGTATGAGCATTCATTCATTGGCTGAAGGAAGCCACATGGAATTTGAAAGATTCAGTTAAATTTTAAAATGTCAGTTGGGACACACTCAAAAAGTAAAGTTGAGTATCAAATTAAACCGCTCCCTCATTAGAGGAGGGCCTGGCTTATAATTGAAGGTGTCTCCATCAACTGAAAAGAGCCACACCACATCTTCGTTTTAAAACCAGTAAAAAAAAAAATGTGACCAAGAAATAAATGTGAGTGGTTTTTGTCATCAATATATCTGTTATTCCTTCCTGCCATTAAAATCAAATGACACATTGGAACTACACATTAGCAGATTTCATATTTAAGTAGTTACATCAGAAAACACACAAAGGAGACAATTGTTATTCTTGCAAAGTCTATGCATGAGAATTATTCCTTGATTAACATTTCAAATTATACAGACTGACACACACACACTGGAGAGAAACCCTACTATATTCAAGTGTGCAGGTGTATTTTCAATTTGTGAAAGAGCTGATTTACAAAAACGCAAAGGAAAGTAAACAAAACCATAATCTCATAAAGTATGTGGATTAGGATTTTCACTTTGTTTACAATTGAAACACCACATTAAAACACATGTAGGAGAAAAGATTCTATACCTGTGAAACATGTTGGTCAGCATTTTCAACCTTGAGAGAAGCCATACTTTTGTAGCTCAGCATATTCATACAGTACTCAATTGGAAGACAATATGCAAACATATACTGGAGAGAAACCCTATACTTCTGAAGTGTGTGGATCTGCATTTTCATTTCAGTTTTTAAAAAACAAATGTGAATGCACATTGGAGATGAACCATTTTCCTGTGAAGTGTGTGGATAAGTATTTTCAGTTAATTGTAATTTTGAAAATACATACGAATACCCAGTTGGGAGAAACTATTCTCTTATGAATTGTTTGGATATGCATTTTCAGTGAATTTCAGATAAGTTTAAAAACGGGAGAGAAATCCTATTCCTGTGAAGTGTGTTGATTGGGATTTTCAATTAGTTCACATTTGAATAGCTGTATGAAAATACATTTTGGAGAGAGAATTCCTATTCCTGTGAAGTGTGTGGATGAGGCTTTAAAAAATAGTTCACTTCTTAAAAGCCACAAGAAAGCACACACTGGAGAGAAACCATTTTGTGTGTGTGGATTTACATTTTCACAGAAAAAAATATCTAAAAAAAAACAAATAACATATGAACACATACTGGAAAGAAGAAATATTCTTGTGAAATCTGTTAATTAGGAATTTTATTGAGTTCATATTTGACACACACTTGATAAAAAAAATAATCTTTGTTCAGTGTATCTGTTAATATTTATAATGAATTTCAGGTTGAAAAGCTTTTTATGCTATACACACTAAATAGAGCAAATAATGTAAAGTGGGTGGAAGATTTTAGTTTAAAAATCCATGTGTAAGCAAATACAAAAAAAAAAACCCTTTACAGTTTTTGAAGTAAACTTGAAATAATGTATTTGGTTAATATGATTTATAATAGACTAGCAGGACCTGTGGATATACCAAAGTATGATGATAATAATTTAATTATTACAACAGTTGATATGTTTACTTAAGAGCTATTGCCAAATAGTTCAATATGTAAAAAGTATAATAATCTTGATTTAACTCTCTCTCACTCTCTTTTTTCTTTCTTTCCTTCTTTTCATTATGTTAGATTAAAATAGATTAGCGTTATTGCTTTAACACACTCACTCCTTCTCTCTATCTTTCCCCTACTCTCCTTCTTTCTTTATAATATTTTTCTATCTAGTATATTCTTTTTTCTTCCATTTCTTTCTTTATAATAAAAACCAAATGGTCCATTATTTAGCTGAGGTGATGACACTCATAAGAAATTATAATAAAATTCATAAAATTATTATTTTAGGCTGAAATGACATTTTAAAATTTACTAATCTTTACTTTGCATAATTTTATTTCTTAATCATCGAGGCTGACATTTCCTTGACTCTCTCTCACCATCTGTCCTTATTGGCCATTGCTCTTGGTAGATCTTCTAGATGGCATCCAGTGTCTACTCACAGCTGGTTAACATATGTTTTGTGTCTCCATATATTGGAGTCCATAGGAGAATGTTGCTTATGATTTCGTCCTTACTTCTCCAGTAGCACCCAGCATTTCTTGCACATTTTAGATGTTTTATGAGATGGGTTAAAAACGAGCTCACAGGATCCTTGTGTAGTTCCCATTTAGCTTTTTTGTATTCATTATAACCAAATTATTTTTTGTTAAAATATTTCAGAGTTTCAATTAGTTCAATAGATAAAAATGATAAAAAGTGTTCAATTTTTTCTATTTCATCAGAATGTAAAACTTGACAAACTAGTGAATAATGGGTAGATGTAGGATTTGTCAAAAATAATTAAGACAAACAGAACAAAGAAAGATATTCATTTATTAGAATGAAATAGATTCAATGTCATAATAAAATCTAAAAGTGTATTGGTAATTATACTTATAAAGAAAGAGAATATTTTTGTATTTAATTTTACATGAAAATGATTTCTCAAGAGGAGATATATGTTCATTCATTAAAGATACTGATCCATGCAGTTGATAAGTAAAACAGGATTCTTTTAGTGTGTGAAAAGGGGTCAGATTAGCTCAGTTTGTAGGAATTTCGCCTAGGAATCGCAAGGTTTCTGGTTCAATACCAGTTCCTGCCAAATCAATACATGAGTTTCACAAATTGGGTAATCTGATCTGTGTGGTAGAGTGGGGAGCTGATGGCAGGTGTGGTGCTCCACCTCAGCAAAAATAATCTCCCTAGTCTAGCTCTAACAAAAAAAGGGTAGACTCCTTTGCTGTTCGGCTACTCCACCAACTTTTTTCCATTTCCACATGGACTTTAAAAAACTATTTAAAACTGTGAAACCTTACAACAGTTGCTCTTCAGTGTGGTTTGCATGTGTTTTTTCAAATTGAACCTCATTTAAAATAAACACATTGAACAAAGATAAACAATTTTTTTTTTATCCAGTGTGTAATTCTGTCTCTTGAAATGTGAATTCATTAAAAGTGAAGATTTAAATATTTCATAAGAACAACATGTGTTCTTCCTATTTATGTTCATACATGTCGTTTTAAAAAATGTAACTCTGTAAAAATGCAGATCCACATACTTTACATGAAAATAGCTTCTACTCGTTTGTGCTGTTGAGTGTTATGTGAATATTCCGATCCACACACTTGACAAAAAAGCGCTTTCTCTCCACCGTGTTTACATGTTACTTTCTAAATTGAAATCCCATGAAAATGCCAATCCACAGACTTTACAAGACTATAGTTTCTCACAACTGTTGTATTCGCATGTGTTTTTTTAAATCACAATTCTGGAAAGATACAGATTCACACATTTCTCAAGAAAACTCTTTCTCTATTTTTTTTTTTTTTAAATTCTTTTCAAGTGTCCCCTTCCTGGGGTGAACACTTGATTTCTTTATGTATTGTGCTTACATCCTTTTTAGTATTGATATTGAATACCCATCAAGAATGAATAAAACAAAATGTATTCTGTATAAAATAACCCAACAAGGGATGACCTGCCGTAAAATCCAACCATCCAGTCGGCTAACATCATCATCAGTGACTATTTGTCAACGTAAAAGTTGTTTTTAATCAATCTGGTGGACTCCTCTTTTCTTTTTCCTCTTTTTTTTTTTCCTGGGGTTAACAATTTCTTTATGCATTCTAAAGATCTTTTTAGTATTGATGATGTTACTTTTAACATTTTTTTTAACTGCTATTTGAACTTTATAGTAGCAGGTATTGTATCAAGTTTTTTTTTGTTTTTTATTTTTTTTTTTTTTAATTTATATTTTGCTTTACCAACTTAGCTGCTCTTTCCACAACTGGTATATATATATAAATATGAATTTAAAATTTTTTTAGAAAAAATAATGTTATTAGTTTGCTGACAGAATCTGTTTCGACCTTTAAATAAAGCGATCTTCATCAAGAGCAACATATGAAGGAAATACGGAAAAAATAACCGTTAAAAGGAGGGGTACAAATTAATAAAATATTTCCAGCATCAAACACCAGCGTTTGTTTGTACCCCTCCTTTTAACGGTTATTTTTTCCGTATTTCTTTCATATGATGCTCTTGATGAAGATCGTTTTATTTAAAGGTCGAAACAAGTTCTGTCAGCAAACTAATAACATCATTTGTTTTTTCTAAAAAAATGTTAAATTCATACTGTCGGATTCACTTCCATTTACTTTCATATAATATATATATATATATATATATAATAATTATTTTTTTTTTTTTTTTTTCAATAAGTTTCAAAGTTGTTTTAAGACCATAAGGTCCTGGTATTTTGTGATTTTTTTTCTTTTTCTCCAATTTGCCTCTATTAAGGTCACAATCATTCAGGACAGTTACATCAATAATGAATGAAGTCTTTTCATACTTATTCTAAATGACAATATCTGATTTGATGGTTTTGTATTTTATCTATCTATCTGTTTTTTATATCTTTGTCATTTGCTGTTATTGGTGGAGATTCATGTTTGCAGATATACTGTGATCTGTCAAGTTTCTTCATCTCTCTGCAGATTTTTCAATCAAAATATCTGCATACTTTGTTGAAATGGCCATTAGGTGGCTCAGACTTTTAATGGCTGAGTGGCAGAATCTGCACTAATCATTTTTTTTTAATAGACCATCCATTTTCTTGAATCCATTTGTGATTTGGCCCTGGTCTTGTCTAGCTATAATAACTCACTCCTCATCTAATGGAAACTTGATTCATTGCAGTGAAGCCTCTTTCTCATTCATCTTTGATTAAATCCTTCCATGAACTTCCCTGCTCTCTTATGTTGTTGCCATCCTTCTTTCCAGTTCTCTCTTTGTGTATTCCTCTCTTTTATTTCTTGCAATCAGTGTTGCTAGGTTGCCATAAACATCTGCAGTGTGTCTCCACTGAAGTTTTCTGCAAAGGTAGACATTTATTTTGATGGTCATTTACCATTGCCATTGTTTTATCAAACATTTGCAGAGGTGTGATTGACAGGCAGCAGGTCAACAATCAATTTGATATACTGCCCCCCACCATACCTAATATTATGGCTCAATATGCATGATTGATTTCAATGAGACCTAAACTACCCTCTCTTCATGGTAGGTATATCCTGTCTATGCACGGATGTTGGTAGGTAACCTTATACAAGGTTAGCATTTTTCTAGTTTTGGTATCATACCTATTTGATGTATCATTGTGACCAATCAATAAGACCAAATCCATCGGAAATGGCAGTTATTTTGTTTTTTGGTGTTAATTTCTTTTCTGCCTTTTCTCTCATTTGTTCAACCATTAAATTTTCTTCTGTCCCAAGATATTTTGTTGACAGCATCCTCTCCCAGGTCTTCAATATAACTTTCTCCACAGTGTGTAATCACGTGTGTTTTTATAGTAGAAGTGTGTGAAAATGTAGATCCACAAATTTGGCAAGAAAATGGTTTTCATCCATTGTGTTAATGTCTTTTTTTAATGGAATTCTGTGAAAACGCAGATCCATAGACTTCACATGAAAGTGGCATCTCTCATAGTTCTCTCTGATTTTCTTTTAACAATATTTTAGAGACCAAGGTGCCCCTTCGTTGGGCTAACACTTGATTCCTTGATAAATAGTATTTATATCCTAGGGTTCATTTTAGGATGGAGTAGGTTCCTTTGATAGCAGCTATATGTACTTTATAGCAGCTTAGTTTACCAGGTATTGTGTCAAGTTAATTTTGGTCCGTTTTGCTTGACCAACCCGGTTGCTTAGTGAGTGCATGTACATGGCTTTTCAATTGAGAGTTGTGTAAATATGCCAATCCACACACTTAACAAGAAAACGACTTCTATCCAGGTAAATTTCCAATTCTATCCAGGTAAATTTCCAATTTCTATTTAGGTAAATTTCCGAATGAGAATTCTGTGAAAATATTGATCCACACGCTTTACAAGAATTTGATTTCTCACTAGTTTGTGTTCACATGTGTGTTTTTAAAGTGGAATTCTGGGAAAATTCTAAATCGACAGACTCTACCGTGTTTGCATGATTGTTTTTAAAATAGAATTCTTTGAAAAAGCTGATCTGCAGACTTTACAAGTTTATTTTTTCTTTTCTTTTTTCCTTTTCTTTTTAAAAACCAAGAGAAAATTTTCTGGGGCCAAAACTTGAATCTTTTATGAAAATTATTTCTATCCCAGGAATCGTTTTAGGATGGAGCATGTTCATTTGATAGCGCTATTTATACTTCATAGCAGCTTGGTTTACTTGATATTGTTTCAAGGTATTTTTATAAATTTGATTTACCAAGCCAGTTGCCCCTACCACAACTGATATGATATTGATTCCTTTATAAATATTATTTGTATCTTAAGGATCATATTAGAATGGAGCATGTTCATTTTCTACTTGTACTTCATAGAAGCTTCGTTTACCAAGGTATTTTGTTTTAT
The DNA here is from genome assembly GCA_023376005.1 of Doryteuthis pealeii. Classification (NCBI taxonomy): domain Eukaryota; kingdom Metazoa; phylum Mollusca; class Cephalopoda; order Myopsida; family Loliginidae; genus Doryteuthis; species Doryteuthis pealeii. The sequence goes on from CM042168.1 coordinate 64,512,223, forward strand.
TAGTGTGATTTTCAATCTTTGTGTTGAAATGAATTTAATAATAAAATATTTTAATAATTGATGTGAATATTTGACTCATTTTGTATTAAGAATTTTTAATGAAAAAAAATTTTTGTTCCCACAATTTGTAACGGAAATTTATTTAAAAAATAAAATGAAAAAAAATACTTCCTATATTGAATAAGAATTTGAAAAAAAATAAAATTCTATATTGTAGACAGTCTGAGTTGTTGAATAAACAGTGTCAGTGTAAAATTAAAATCCTTGTTACTCTTTCCTATGAATTTACCACGGATGAATTTGTTGGATGAAGCCAGCTCAACCGGTCCTGTGTGAATATCATCACAGAACAGATCAATGGCTCTCACAAACGTAAAACTGTACAGTTCTCATTTTATTATAAATATTTTTAAACAAGTTTTATTTTGACTTTCAAAAATTCTTCCTAAAAGTAAGGAATGAATGAAAAAAAAAACAAAGGAACATATCTAAGCAAGAGACTGTAGAAAGAATGAATGAATGAAACAAAAGTATATTTAAATGAAAGACTGAAGCAATATATCTCAGCAAGAAAGAAAGAACTTAGATCTACTTTTTCTTTCTTTCAATAAGCAAAAGACTGTTGAAAGAAAGAAACAAAATGAAATAAAGAAGGAACATATCTTAATAAGAGGCTGAAGAAAGAAAAACAGAATGAAAGGAAGAAAAGTGAAAGACTGCCTAAAGAAAAAGTAAGAATGACAGAAATTATTTAAAACCTTATTTAAATAATTTTGATATTTCAGACTGTTGTTATCATCTTTATTGTTGTATATATAAACATAACATTCAGGTCGCTGTATCCTCAGGCATTGTTCAGGTGTTTCTTATTTACCTTAGAATAAAGTCATCTTGGAATTTCAATATTGTTATCACTCATTCAAGACATTCCAATCAACATAAAATGCCACATAAAAGTTTTATTGACAGAAATGCGATTGATTACTTTACTATCAAAATTATCAAGTTTCATCTCAATAAATGCAAAACAAACCAAACCAAACCTAGACTAGTTGCTTAACCAAAGTTAATGAGTCCAGTCCACCCTATTAATTACCCATAGCTGGAGGGAAAATAGTTGGATTCATACCTTTCCAGTGATCCTGATAGCTTTTTGATTTAAAGGGGCAGGGCTGGGTTTATTGCCTGGTGCCTGAGGCGCCCCCCTTGAGGGGGAATGCCGACGAGATGAACATTTTTGCACCCACCTCTCATGAGCTTCAGTTTGTAGGTGGTCCCACATTAATAGGGCCTTGTACCTGAGCTGTATACGTGGGATATGTGGTAAATATCATCCCGAGATGAAAAGCAGAAGTAAGCATACTCACCCTCTTTTTTTTATTGCCTGGTGCCTTTTTAAAGGAACTGAATTTTGCTTTAACATCAAAAAGAGTAAAAAATATCCCATCTCTGGAATATTCTTGAAACTTACACCTATTACTGTATATTGTCATCTATGATCAGAAAACAACAAAGCACTCACTAATTCGGAAAATGCATTTCCTAATAAAATAAAGTAAAAAAAAAAAAACGTATGCAGTTCCTCCTGAATCAACATCCACAATCCCGAAACACGGCCAGTTTAGTTCAGTCAATAAAGCGTCCAACTAAGAACCACAAGATTCCTGGATTGATACCAGCCCCCACCAACTCAGCATATGTGTAGCATAGGGATCTGAGCAGTAAAGTGAGGAGCTGATAAAAGGTGTGGCGCTCCATCTCATGCCAAATCAATCTCCTTGGTCTAGCGCAACTGAAAAGGGGATAGACTCCCTCGCTGTCTGATGCTGATTTTAGACCACCCCAATGACCTTGGTATAAGGTGTAGGCAAAATGTATATATAAACCCTATCTGCGGTGGTTGCAGCAATTTCTGGTAAAAGAAAGCCAATTGTTTTTCAAGAAAAAAAAAAAACAACAAATAAGATCGTTCAGTTTTTTAACTTAGTCACTGGATTACAAATACCAAGAAGGGTGGCTGTCTTATCTCTCGATTGGAAGATTACTACAGAATTGTGTAATCACAATAATCTATCCCCTCACCCATTATGACATTCTCTGTTGTGGTTCTTCTTCCTGTGGTAATCCTCTGATGAGACTCAGGTGAAAACAAAGAATTCTTGTCAAGGATTAATCCACTTATGATTGCAATTCTCAAATTTTGTGCCCACAAAAAACTGTTATATATATATATATATATATTAATAAGAAATCCAAAATGATAATTCTACACCCCAGTAAAGAAATAATTAAACTTTGGAAGACTTTTTTTTTTAACTCACTCCATTCTCCCATTATCATTAAGGTTGGGCCAATAATTACAAACCATTATTATGCTGTCCACAACTGGTGATGTAAGGGGGTGGGGAGAGGTTGCTTTGATATTTACACAATTTCAGTTGCAGTCAAAATGATAAACTTGTTGGAAAAATGGCAAAATGAACAATTTCAATCATTAAAAGAAAAAAAAAGCAATTTGGCAAGTCAGGTGTGTAACATTTGTAAGGTAGATAAAAAAAGACCAAGTGCGACAAGAAATACCTGAAGAAGGTCAGAGGGCACATCGGACAAAACGCTGTATGGATAACAATAAAGATGAGGACAATAGTACGAATAATGCAAATCTCATCTAAAAAATTCAGAGAAATGATGAAAAATCTTGTTTTATTATAAGTCTCCTCTTGGCAATAAAATTTAATGAAACAATTTCTATGGATTTAAAAGTTTGGATAAATTTAACTTTTTAGTTATTGTTGATCAGGTTAACAATTTTTGTGTGGTTGATGTGATTCATGATAAACACCCTAAAACTATAAGCAACATTCCACTTTAACCCTTTCTTAGTCTAGGGGGATGATCTGAAAGGCTACTTCTGATCAATCGACTGGCCACGTCAAGCCCTAGCACCTATATGATTGCCCCAACCCTATTGCCCTTATGGCAAGCCCCAATCCTTTTTATCATATATGTGCTAGAAGGCAGTGACTGAGGGTGCTAATGTCCTGGGTATGATGGTGAAGTTCTAATTCTGGAGCTCTGGGGAATGTGGAGTACCTTTTTATCACCATTACTCCCAGGTCCACTCTGACTCGGAGTGGTAGTACCTGTTAGGATCCCATCTATGAGTTAAATTGAAAAGAAAAAAAAGTTTTAAAAATTGAGTACCTATCAAGAATGAATAAAATTAAATGTCTTTGGCATAAAATAACCCAACAAGGGTTGACATGTTTGTATTTCCTTGTTTTTTTTTGTTCATTTTTGTAAAGAAATAGATTTAACATCTATTTCCTAAAAAATAGCCAATTAAATGTTTTTATCATATTTTTTATTCAATCTTTCTCTCTTACAAATGTTGATAAAATTTAATTTTATTAAAATCTGAAAGTTTTTTTTTCCAACTGTATTTTCTTGGATATGGTCACTTAGTAGTAATAGCATGACACTGAACAGTTTCAGTTTCATAAAAAATGTTGGTTTTGTTTTCTGGAAAAAAAAAGTTTTTCAATTAAACCACCGACTTCAGAGTTAATACTTATAATGAAGAGCAAAATAAATCTGCAGAATTGATGTAAATAATTATGATGATGATGATGATGATGAAGAGAAGGGAAATCAAGAATCCATTGAAAGAAATAAATTGAAATTGGGACAAAAGTTGGTTATTTCCTATAAGTCTAACATAAACAAAGGGGAACCACTCTTGACTGATAAATTTTTTATTTTCCCATTAAACTAACCCTAACCCCGTCTCTTTTTTCTAGTAGATCAATAAATAAATAAATAATTTCAGTCAAGAGTGGTTCCCCTTTGATCATGTTAGACTTATAGGAAATAACCCAAAAGTTTTAAGGAAAATATTGTCAGACCAAAAGGAGAAAAATTAAAACAGGAGTAAGTGGAAAGATTTCCTGGTTATATCGAACTTAACAAACCTAAATTCCACCATCGTATGTCACCCTGCCGAAAGAAGAAAAAAAATCAGGGAATTAACTGAATTTAATTAAATTTTCAGTGATGAAGACCTGCCAATAGGGATTGTTGGTGAGAGAGCATCAGAAAGTATTTTCTTGATTGTCCACAAGGTTTTAGCACAATTCTTCTTTGTCCGCTTAATTTGAATACTGAATGGCATCTTTTAAAATTATCAATCAACTTTTTAAAATTGGATTTATTATAATAAAATTATCAGAATTTTAAACTTGACAAAGGAATTAGAAATTATAATGATGGTTGAAATAACATAACATAACATATATATTGAACAAATCCTAACAAAGAGTTATAACAAATAGACTTTATTGTTTAAGCAAAGTCCAACAGAAAAAGGATAGATTAATATCCTAAAGAAAAAAGTCTTTGAAGATAATCTGAAGTTATAAAATAAAGAATAAAGGTTGTCACTTACTTTGCAGAAAGCCTCACATAACAGGTATGCAGAAAACGGATACCACACATGCATGGTCTTTATGAAACAGAGTATATTCAAGGCACATGTATTGAACGTAGAAATGCCTGTAGCCAGTGAGCTAAACATCTATGAAGGCATAGAGTATAAAATAGCCCATGCACACGTGCACGTATAAGCCTGTAGCTGGGGGCTAAGATCCCCCAGTCCTAATGGATGGGAACACAACTTGTATTAGTTCTGACAACTGGAGAGTCCAGGAGAAAGAGAGATTTTGTTGGCACTCCTTTATATATTCTGGTCACAATGCCATTCTCATAGCAAACCAGTAAGGAAAGATAATCCCTACAGAGTGAACAACAAAAGATTTTGCAGGTTTAGTTATGAATAATCTTCAGCAGATGATGAAAAAATTAAGTATAAATTTTTTTCCCTATTTCTCGAGTTTCTTTTTTTTCTTCTTTTTTTAGAGAGATACCTGTTCAACACAAATACAGAATAGACAAACATATTAAAAGAAACTGAATGACTTTATTAGCAGATTTATCTTTGAGTGCGAGAAAAAAATTGAATAATCAGTATTTTTTTTTGTAGTTTGAAGGCGTTAAAAGTAAACCATATTTTTAAAAGGTTAAAATATTTACATTTACTTGTCGAAAAAAGACTGGTGGTAAAAAATATCACATTAACTTTTTGGGGAAAACGCCTTAAGCGCTGGTTGTTTTTATTTATTTATTTTTTAAAAATATTTTCAAAAATATGGCTTACTTTTAACGACTTCAAACCACTAAAACATAATTTGTCAATAAAAACACCTTCAATCGACAAATTATTTTTTCATATACAGCAGGCACTATGTCAGCTAGGGACTTCACATTCATAGGTGGGTTTGGTTTTGACCTATCACCGCCTAGCGTACTTTAAGGCAGGAGGCCAGGACGGAACTCTGCAAATAGTTTCGAATAATCTTATCTGAGAGTACAAATGTTTGTTTTCAGATGTTCCATGCAACTTAGTAGTAGATGATATGGATGTGGGAAAGGCTGTTTCTATGAAACTGTATCTGTATAGAGTAAACCCTACAAAAACAAAGATTGTAAGAGACAAGATACAATATGCTGCTTAATGAAATAGTTGAACCAAGCCAAAGAGAGTGGACTTTGCCGTGTGTGCTGATACAGAAGCCTGACCAATCCGTAAGGTTCTGTGTGGAATACTGAAGGTTGGATAGATTCATCAAGGCAGATTTGTATCCAATTCCTAGTGGCTCTCATACCACAGCCAAGAAAAGCACAAAAACTGATGGTTAGTTCATTCTAGTTGAGCAGGACGACTCAGATTATAATAAGTGTCAGGAAGACTTAAAGAGTCAGAAAAATATATTAAATATGAGACACCTGTTAAAAAGCCCTGAATTTAATAAATTGAGTTCGATAGCAGTAGATGAAAGTGATTTAATAATTGGTGCTGTGTTGTTGCAATCTTTGGATATACCATATAAGGAAATACTTTTGACATGCATATTACACAGTGACACCACTGCAAGTACCTACTGTCCTCTACATGGATCTTAACCGTTTGGTATTCATAAAAAGGATGAAAAATAAAAACAAGCAACTCCAAGAATTGAATCTCACCCTACAGGAATTTAACTTGGATATTCAGCACATAAAATGTCTAGAAGGTGCTAACAATCTTCCCTCTCCCCTTCCCTTTTAAACAGAGTATAGCTGGTTAGAATTCAAGGTTTTCCTTCTCATAGACAGATTGCCATACTAAGGTTATGGATGGGCATCCCATCATGGTAATAGTCTTACAGATGTATTTCTACTGAATAGTAAGTTCAATCTTTGCTGGTGTCTCATATCCTGTGGCAAACGGGTTTGGTAAATACCTACAAAAAGGGCAAAATACAAGAGAGTGTTTCAAATAGTCAGGGGGGATTCATCCCCCCAAAATACAAGAAAGACCAATAAAGAGACTGGGCAAATAATACAAATCATATCCAGTGTTTTTATGGCGTTTTTCAAAAGTGAATACAAATTATCAAGCCTTATCTCAAAAATCCAAACAAAAAGTAATGTCTTATTCAGATAAATAATGTCCCTCATTACAAGCATAAAACATCTATATAAATCTTTGCATTACAGGAAGCAAAATAGACTTTCTTTGTCTTCTTTATTCCACTTCATTTTTAGGTCAGATATTAAATCTATAACTTCTTGTTCATTCTGTTCCCTTTTATTAATTTTGTTCTTTCCTACCCTCTGGAATTTTCTGTTGATTATATATATATATATATGTATATATATATATATATATATATACAGTGATGCTGATAACTTTTTGATTTATACTAAATACTGGGAGGAAATGGAGTGCACATGAGGCAGTTGGGAGAGCAGAGGCACGGCTGCAACACAGTGCCATTGTTGGCAACGTGGCAGTGGGAAGGGCTGGGCAGTTATCACAGACAGCTGTACAACAAGGCCTCAAAGAGAGAAAAAGGAAAATGGTGCAGGACGAGATACGAAAGGAGGAGGAAGAAACTCGCCTGGCCAAAATGGTTGCTATGAGTCATCAAGGCGCCTGGACTCGTTGGGAGAATGTTGACCAACGGAAAATATCATGGTCAGAACTCTGGAGATCAGATCCTACTAGGATTCGGTTCCTAGTTCAATCAACACACAATGTTCTGCCAAGTCCAGTTAACCTATACCTGTGGAATTTGGCAGACACTCCAGATTGTCAACTGTGCCATGGAAATGGCACTCTGGAGCACATTCTTAGGAGCTGCCCCAGGGCATTAGGAGAAGGGCGATACCGCTGGTGGCATGACCAAGTACTCAAGGCCGTGGCAAAATCAGTCAGTGAGGCGATTCTAAAGAGCAAGAATCAAGCCCCCCCCCAACAAGAGATCAGATTTATAAAAGCTGGGGAGAGGATTCATCAGAAACCACACAGAACAGGGGGGGCTGCTCGCAACTACAAGGGACTGGGGATCTCCAAGTCAACCTAGGGAGGCAGTTGAAATTCCCGGAAAAGATCCTCACCACTTCTCTTCGGCCAGACATGGTTTTAATATTGGAGTCAACAAAGCAGATGGTGATATTAGAACTTACAGTTCCGTGGGAAGATAGGATAGAGGAGGTGAATTGCAGGAAGACAGCCAAGTACCAAGAGCTTGTGGCCAAATGAAGAACAAAGGGCTGGAAGGTCCGAAATGAACCTTTCGAGGTTGGATGCCGTGGCTTTACTGGCAGGTCACTTTTGAATCTGTTTAAGATCCTTGGCATTAGGGGTCAGCAATGTAGGAGAGCCATAACAAAAATTATAGGGGTTGCTGAGAGAGCATCGAGATGGCTCTGGATCCGCAGGAGCGATGCTTGGATAAGTGCCACTAGGTCACAAACCGGGAATTGATCATCCCGGTTGGGGTCTCCTGAGCAAGGATGTATGGTGATTAATGACCCAAAACACCTGTTGACTTCAGGTTCATCACTGATGACTGCAGCCTAATATTCACCCAATGGTGTGTTTATCAATAATATATATATATAGTGACGCTGATAGCTTTTTGATTTACTGAATCCTGGATTTGAATGAGTCTCCAGGAAATTTGATGGGTCCCAACTAAAGCTTTTTAAATTTTAGAGTTTTTATTTATGAACAATCAAAGCTGTCTAACCCCTACCTTGTACCGCATACAGTGTAATTTATTTCCAAGAAAATATTGAAATGTATTTACAGTTGGCTGGAAATGGTGGGGGAAGAAGAAAAAAAAACAGGGACGCATGGATACGATGTCTATGCGTCTTTTTAGATTTTTATGCATTAGTGATGTAGGACGCATACCTATCAGCATCTCTGTATATATATATATATATTACCACAGTATATGGTTAACATTATCTCACTTGATGGGACAATAGTAAGCCAATATGTAATGTATTATTAAAAGAGTGTTCAATATCCGTAATAGAGCAATAATAATAATAATAATAATAATGAATAAATAGTTTTAGTATATATTTAATTGTATGGATGCTTATTTGCTACCATTTGGTTACATGCTCATTTAAATAGAGCAATCATCAGGCAGTAAAAAAAATATGGACAAAAGTGATTGGGAGTTGGTGATTTGAAATTAAATATATACCAAAACTAATATATATTCAATAATCAGAATTAAACTAGTGGTCCGGTTTATTGCTGCTGATAAATTGTATTTTTACCAGTCAGATGAGCCCATTATTTTTTATATAATTTGTGCGAAAAATTCAGGCATCCTAACTGCACACATACAGGTGATGAGGGACTGTGCAAAAATAAACATTATATCCAGTCTGTGTTTTTATGTTGTTTTTCAAAAGTGAACTAACTAAAAATTGTCATTCCCAAACTTCACAAGATTATTCTTTTTCTCCAGGATGTGTTTGTAAGTGTCTTTTTAAACTAGAATTATGTAAAAATGTGGCTCCACACATTTCACAAGAAAATGGTTTGTCTCCAGTGTGCGTGTGCATATGTGTCTTTAAACTGAAATTCTGTGAAAATGAACATCCACACAATTTACAAGAATATGGTTTCTCTCCAGTGTGTATTCGCATGTGTATTTTTAATGTGGTATTCCCTGAAAATGATGATCCACATACTTTACAAGAATACGGTTTCTCTCCAGTGTGTGTTCGCATGTGTGCTTTTAATGTTGAACTCTGTGAAAACGTTGATTCACACACTTCACAAGAAAAAGGTTTTTCTTGAGTGTGTGTTCGCATGTGTGTTTTTAAATTGGACTTCTGTGAAAATGCAGTTCCACACACTTCACAAGAAAATGGTTTCTCTCCCGTGTGTGTTCGCATGTGGATTTCCAAAAGAGAATTCCGTGAAAATCCTAAAGTACAAATTTCACAAGAATATGGTTTTCCTCCGGTATGTGTTCGCATGTGTTTTTTTAAAGTGGAATTATGTGAAAATGCAGACTCACATATTTCACAAGTGAAAGGTCTTTCTCGAGTGTGTGTTCGTATATGTGATTTTAAATCAGAATTACGTGAAAATGCAGATCCACACATTTCACAAGAAAAGGGTTTCTCTCCAGTGTGTATTCGTATATGGCTTTCCAAATGAGAATTCCGTGAAAATGAAGATCCACACACTTCACAAGAAAATGATTTGCTTTGACTGTGAGTTCGCATGTGTATTTTTAATAGAGATTCCTCAGAAAATGTTGATTCACAGACTTTACAAGAATATGGTTTCTCTACTGTGAGTATTTCTGTCTGTCTTCTTCGTTGGAAATTCTCTGAAAACGCAGATACATATGTTCCACAAGAAACTGATTTTTCTCCAGCGTGTGTTTTCAGGTGACTTTTCAACTGTGAACTCATTGAAAAATGTTCACCACACACTTCACAAGAATATGGTTTCCCTCCAGTATGTGTTCGCATATGCTTTATTAAAATGGAATGCTGTGAAAATGCTGATCCACAGTATTCACAAGAATATGGTTTCTCTCCACTGTGGGTTCGCATGTGAGTTTTTAAATTGAAATTATGTGAGAATGTACACCCACACAATTGACAGGAAAATGGTTTTTCTCCGGTGTGTATTCTCATGTGTCTTTTTAGTTTGGAGTTCTCTTTGAATGCTGATCCACACACTCCACAAGAATATGGTTTCTCTCCAGTGTGTGTTCGCATGTGTCTTTTTAAATGAGAATCATGTAAAAATCCTGATCCACACTCATCACAAGTATATGGTTTATCCAAAGTGTCTATTTCCATGCTAGGTTCCAAATCTGAATTATGTAAAAATGCTGGTTCAGACATTTTATAACAATGTTTCCTTTCCAGGGAGTTCACTCATACTTTTAAATTCAAAATCTGCATAAATATTGATCCATACTCTATGGCTTCATGTGGCTATGGATCCACAATTCATTTTCTAACTTTAGTGTGTCTGTGTTCATCCACTCTTGATGAAAGTAGTGTTTCTTCAAACTTTTATGCCTACTTTGTGTCTCCTTTGTGAACTTGAATGAACCTATTTAAGTATTAATTGGTAGAAAGTAGATTCACGTTTTGTCTCTGTTTCTTTTTTCTTCCATAGAAAATGATCATGAAAAGACTTTGCAAGAATAATACTTGTCTCTTTTGTGTCCTTAGATAAAACAAATTAAATCTGAATGCTTGTTACAAGGCAGATTCATACACTTTGCAAGAATAAGTTGTCTTTTTGGTCTTCCATACAATTGATATCTGTAAATGAAGAAGAAATGGTATTAAAAAAAAGATGTGCAATATTTTCAATTATGAAATTATAACAATTTAAATTGTCTTTCAATGAACTCTAAATAATTCCAGTTCAATCACATAAATAATTCTTATATTCCATTTTAAGAAACATGCAACAAAATTACATATAATTACTCAAAATGATTTCAAAATAATGATCATCAGTTTTTTTCATTAGACAATAAATAATAAGATGATTAATTTAATTTGTTGAACAATAAACTTTGCTTTAATAATTTCCAATACAAAAATACATTTGAAATTTTTACTATATATATCTATCCACTTTCACTAGCCCTAGACCAATAGGAAATTGTTTTTTTTTCTATCTGAGGTGAAGCGCCACACCTACCATCAGCTTCTTACTTTACTGCACAGATCCTTGTGCTACTCATACGCTGAGATGGCAAGGGCCGGTATCGAACCAAGAACCTTGTGGTTCCTAGACAGGCACTCTACCAACTTGAGTTTTCCCACACAAATGTCCTTCTGTTTGTGTACCCATGGCGACAAAATATTGCTCTGCCTGCAAAAGGGTTAATATTTAAGACTCTGATTGGGATAAAAATGGTTCAAGCCACGCAAGAAATTTCTTGACAACACAAGACAACCCCCCCCCCCCCAAAAAAAAAAAAACACTACATACACAGTCAAATCACTGTGAAATAAATCTCTTATGAGGCAAATACACAGTTGGAAAATTCAAGAGTAAAAAAGTTTACTACAAAATTACAAAAAAATATTTAGGATATTACATTTCAACACTTGGATGTTGTTCAATAACTTTTTACCTATCTTTTTTGAAAAAATATTTGTAAATATCATTGAAAATTTCGTTTGAATTTGGGAAAATTTCAGAATTGAAGCAAATTTTTGAGGCAACCAGCAGTGACCAACTCATTTCAAAATAAAATTCCTGTAAAATTATTAAGAACTTTTCAGTGGAATTTTCTAATCAATTAGAGCTTAAGTAGCTTTTCAACTTGGTATATTATATATGAGGATTATCTCGTTAAAAGTTTATTTTACTTTCTTTTGAATTTAACTGCAAAAATATTTTTTTATGAAACTAAAGAAAGATATCATTTATTAACACATGGATTATTAATGATTTTCAGAAACAATTTTTTTTAAATCTTTGGAATTTCCATTTTAATCTTTTAGATTCTAAAAACAAATATTAATTTAATAACAAGCCTACTTTAGTATTGTTATCTAATAATTTTTAGAGAAAACTCAATTGAAAAGTTAAACCCCCACCCTTTTAAACAGAACAAATATCGATGTATAATTTTTTTAATCTAAAAGTTAATTGTATGCATAAACAGAGTAAAAAAGAAAAAAAAGAAAAATATTTTTTTCTTCTTTACATTTAATTTTTGGATTTTTTCTCCTTTGGAAAACTGTTTTTTCTTCTATTCACACCTTGGATCATATGTCTTTTTATTCATACTGTAATTACTTTCAAAATTATATAACCCCACCGATACCCCAAAAATGGGTGTGGCCTCAAAATTAAGTGACCTAGAAAAAATGAGAAAATTTTTTAAATAAAATAACGGATCATAATGCATCATAAAATTCATTCATTGATAAATCAACACTGAAAATTTCATTAAAATCGGATAATTCCCCGAATTTTGACCAATTTTTTTTTTTTTTCAAACAGGGTTTAAATAAATTTATTTCGTAAAATACGTCTGTGACTTCACCATTGGTAGTACTTAGTTCAAACATAAAATCACGACAAATTTATACTATATTCATAAGATTATGTCTTAAAAATTGGAATCGAAATTACTAATTTAATATTTACATTAAAATTAAGAATAAATTACAATGAATATTTGCATTAAAAAACTGTGAGGAAATACTTTAGAAAAAAACGTTTTATGGAGTTTCGAAAAAAAAAAACACAAAAAAAATCAAGGACACTCAGAGAGAGAGAGAGAGAGAGAGAGAGAGAGAGAGAGAGAGAGTTGATCAGATAATGAAATTTCCCCTTTCATTGTCTAAGTTATCAAGTCACAATTGATATAAATTGAAAGGTAATATTACAAAATTAATTGTTTAAAAAAATGAAGAAAATGATTAAAATCAATTTCTTAAAATAATTTTTCAGACGATTTTTTTTCCCAAAACAAAAATAAAAACACCAAACTAAACAACAATTTATTTTTTATTGCATTTTCTATTCCAATTAACGATTTTATTTTTACTTTGAAGTTTGAAATAAAATTGACTAATTCAATTTTTCAGAGATTTAGTTTTTTAATATAAATATTTTTAGTCTCCAAATTAAAAAGAAAAAAAAAAATTCATTTTCCGGATTTCTACTGCCAACGTGGCCTTTTCACTTTTTGTTAAGAAGCTTTCATTATGCACTTTCTTATTTTATTTATTTAACCATGAGAGAGAGAGAGAGAGAGAGAGAGAGAGAGAGAGAGAGTACCGTATTTAACGGCTCATAAGATGCACCCCCCCCCAAAAAAAAAAATGTTCCAGAAAATCATCCTGTGTCTTCTAAGGACACGGGTCAATTTTTAGGCAACTCACCAGTTGTTCTATTGCTACAGTCAGTCTTAAATTATACCACACAAACATTTACGCAAATGTAGACAAAGTCTGAATACATGTGAAACTTTTAAAATGACCTAATGTGTGTGTGTGTGTGTGTGTGTGTGTGTGCTATGAATGTCCCTATAAAATTCTACACCAGACAATCTTTGTTTAAACCTATTTATCTTTAAATGCCGACCCAAATTGAGTGGCGTCTTGTAAAAAGCCTTGACGGTAATTATTAAGAATTAAATAAGAAACGTAAAACGCATACCAAACACTGACTTATCTCCCTTATTACAAAAACTATCAAAAATTCAGAATCTACGAAGAAACGAAAGGAAATTAAAAATATATATAAATTATTGGCATGAAAATGAACAAGAAAACTGACAAAAAAAAAGTTTTATTCTTATCTAAATCTTTAAAAACTGAGAATTTATAACTAGATAAGTTACAACTGATTTTCAAGTGAAATTAGGTTACTGAATGATAGAAAAAGTTTCTTTCCTCCTCATAGATTCTTTCTTCCTTCACAAAGTAAAGAAACAAATCCTGGCAAATATCTCCTCTTTGGTTTCTTCTTATCTTTTCCACAGACTTTGGATCTACAAAATGTTATTCTTATTGATTAATAATTTGGTTCTATTTACCCCCAACCAAACATTCAAGTTTCTTCGGGTCCGGAGACAATCAATTGGATATTAGTATTGCTGGATTTGCGGTTCCAGAGTTTTGTTTAGGATTCCTTGGATGGGACGTTTTTCGTTTGTTATTTCTTAGTAAATTCATATTTTGGGATCAAGGGAAATAACTCAATGTCTGGAATGCGAGGAATGTTCCCGATTCGATTTTAAACGATAGTAAATAAAGAAAATAGCCAATGTACATTCATCTGTTGTTTTTTTAAAAAATTTTTAACAATTTTTCAATGATAAATGAAATAACACAGATATGTAAATAATTCTATTTTTGTTCATTAATTTAAATGTCTATGTGGTTGTTTTTTTTACGAAGCTTTCATAGCTAAATTTTCTCTATTTCTTTTTTTTTTAATGAAAATAAAACGGATTATATGGTAATTAATCTTTAATAAGTAAATGTTAGTCTTATGCCAAAATACGATTAACTAAAAAAGATGAAAAAAAAAAAAAAAAAATAATAATGTGACCCTAGATCCCACCCCATCCAAATGTGACGATGACACTTCCTTCATTGAGAAATAACTGAAAGAAATAGAAATTGTCGAAATTTTAGCCTTACAAATTTATATAATTTATAATTTACTCTTACAAAACCAAAACATTCACAACAGACTAGAATCCAGATAATTCTTTTTAAAATTAAGGGGGGGGCACAAAGGGGACCCCCCCCCCCAAAAAAAAAAAAAAACACGAATCTTTAATTAAAAATGTTTACTCGATAAATTTCTTACGTATCACTCGAATTTAAAATTTATTTCTCTACAAAGTTTAATGCTAACCCTTAACCGGTTACGATAGATAATGATTTTCCCCAGCCAAAATTGTGACCATTACACACACACACACACTGAGACTTTATTAAAAATCGCAAAACCCTAAAATTAACAATTCCACCTTATTTTTGGCACGAGTAACTTGTATGAAGTCACCAGTCCTGGTTGTCAAAATTAAAATACTTCCCGTTTTACCACAAAATAATCTTTTTAAAGAATTAAGAAAATTTAGCTTTAGCTTTTAAAAAAATTAGAAATTCTAGCAAACATGAATTAATTTTCTTTTAATTTTAAAAAGTAAAGAAATCAGAAAATACTAAACATTTCTATAAAAATTAAAATAAAAAAAATGTTTTAAAATATTTGGAGAAACCAATGTATATTGTTGATTGTATTTTATTTTGAATCTGATATCTCCTAAGTAAAATCGATGGAGCGGTCTATTGTCGGTAACAGCCGGATCTAGAAAAGTCTTATATAAAAATAATACAACTATAATGTTTAAAGGAACATTTCCTTTGCTTTTTCTAACGGTGCAAAAAATTAAACTGAAAATTTAAATTTACAGAATTTTTCTTCTGATCGTGTTGATTTCCCGCGGAAAAAAAAAATGTCCACACCTGAATGAAGATGAACAATTATTTAGCACTCAATTTTAAAACGTAAATTAAAATTAAATTTCCTTAAGTCTTCTGTTATTTTTGTTTGAAAAAAAACAAAACAAATAAACTCTTTTTAAAATCTTATAAAAGAAAAACAAATTTTATTTAGATGAATGCAAAAAATAAACAATCAAAAGAAATGAGAAGAGTGGTAGATTAAATTTAAAAATACGATTCACAACAGAAATAAAAATAAAACGGGAAATTTACAGTGAATAAAATTAAAGATAAATAATAAATACGATGCAGGATGAAAAAGTAGAAAATTATTTTTATTATTGGGAATAAAATAAACAATTCATGTTTTGTGTAAATGAAAAATGAATAAATAAATAAAGTGAATGGTGTAATACTTACTTATCTTAATTTTCTTTCAGTCGATTTCTTTCCGTTTGGGTTATGCAATGTTTAAGAAAAGAAATAAACTGCAAAAATTTGAATAAACTCTTTCGTGATTGAATTAAATCAAAAACTGTTTTCCTTTTTCGCGATTGATGCAAAAAATTCACAAGAGCGCAATTCAAGGGAGAGAATTCATGATTATTTATTAAGCCCAGCTTCATTGTGACACAAGGCCATTGAGAATTGAACTCGTTAATAATGGTTCGCTTTAATATTTAGAAAGATAATGAATATAAAATAAATAAGATAATTGATATATTAAAACAGATAAAATAATATTTGTTAAATTATCAAATGCTACACACAGATATTTGCAGATGATACAAAAATATATTCCACTGTTAATGATCGAAATGATACTGACAGAATTCAAACTGACATTAACAATCTTGTAGATTGGTCTGATAGTTGGCAAATGAGATTCAACACAGCTAAATGCAAGGTACTGCACATAGGAAGAAATAACCCTAAACACGAATATTCTATATATATTCATTATTTGATATATTAGTATGATGGAGTGGCTTATTGTCAGTATCATCCATGCAGTCTATCCCCCTTTCACTAGCGCTAGACCAAGTAGATTACTTTATGTGTCTGAGGTGGAACACCACACCTACTGTCAGCTCCCTACTTTACCACACAGAAACTGCGCAACTCATATGTTGAGTGGGCAAGGGCTGATATCGAAACCAGAAACTTGCAGTTCCGGGGCAGACGCTCTACCAACAGATATATATTATCATAATGTAAGATAATTGATAGTTACTTACTAAACTTAGCTTAGTTGTGGCACAAGGTCATAAGTATGGAGCCCCCATTGAGAATTGAACTCATTAACAATGGTCCACTTGGGGAGATAATGAATATAACAAAACAACTTTTTTTCTCGTTATTATAAGATGATAGAATTAAAACACACTCAATGAAATCTGTAAATTTTAACATAATTCTAAATTGTAAATTTATGTTTTTTCTTTGGAGTCATCAGTTAAGGCCGAGTAGTCATGAAGTTTATTACTACTAATTTAAGTTTAATTCTCAATGGGTGTTTCAATTTATATACTAACCAAAATCTATTTGAACAGAATGAAAGAAATAAGTGATTTGTTAAAATATCCAACAAGTTAATTTTGTTGATTTGATTTTCAGTTAAATTGGTGACTTGGCTAAGGAATATCTTTTTTATTTTCTCTATTTTAAATCATGTAAGTCAAATATGGCAACCAAATATCTCCAAAATTAAATTAGTGAAAGAGATCACTAATTAAGACTGAGCCTATTTTAGTAGAATTTAACAGGTTTGAATTCAGAGTTTTCCTTCTCCTAGACTGGTTGCCTAGATCACTAATTAAGACTGAGCCTATTCTAGTAGAGACCACCCCAAGCGAAGTTTAACAGGTTTGAATTCAGAGTTTTCCTTCTCCTAGACTGGTTGCCTAGATCACTAATTAAGACTGAGCCTATTCTAGAAGAGACCACCCCAAGCGAAGTTTAACAGGTTTGAATTCAAAGTTTTCCTTCTCCTAGACTGGTTGCTTAAGCAAGGTTTAAAGAGCCCAGCCTACCCTACTATTTATCCATAGCTGGAGGGAGAGTAGTTGGATTCATACCAAGCTATGTGAACTGTAGCATCATGCAGGATTTGAACTCGGGTCCATTTCCTACAATTCTAACCATTACACCACGTCTCACCAACTTACAAATTGGATGAAATATACTTCTGCATTTATCATTATTCTGTTGGGTCATTTTTCTTGTGAACCAATCATTTGTATTTGTATACAAATTCAGGTAAAAATAAGAGGAATTGTGGGTTAAAAGAGGGGGGGGTGTTGTAAGTAAATCGTTCGGACGAAAGAAGACAACACACAATGGAAATTTAATGCATGTATTGACAAATAATACAAGAACTTGTTGCAAATTTTATTGGTATTTGCTACAAGACTTATCTGTGAGGTTAAATACTGTTCGTTGAAGAAGTGGTGATAACAGGGGTATTCTGGTCGCTGGTTGGAATGTTGCTAAGATGCTTCGTCAGGTCGTTTCTCGTTCTTCAGCCTTCTGTTAGTGTGCTATTGTATCAGCCTTCAAAAGTATGCAGTGCAACGCCTTAGAAAGTTTGCTGGTTATGGGCGAGTTTGACGTGAATCCTCAGGTTGACAATCTCCAGACAAGTGGGCCCTGTTTATGGGCACGGTGGAAAGAGGGCTTATTTTTGTGTCTCTCCAGGGTAACTGCTCTGTGATAAGTAAAGTCTAGGGATCGCTTATTTTTGCGACTTCCCTCGTTGACTGCTCTGTGATAAGTGATGGTTTGGTTTGATTCTCGTGCCAACTTCCTGTTGGCGATTTTCCCCCTAGCAGCAGGGGAAGATAATTCTCTGTTGAATTTCCGATAAAAAAAGGTCAGAACATTTTAGATAATTTTACTTTTCATCAAATAAATTTGTAGTCATTTGAAACGAATCTGAATGTCCAATTTTTGTATATTTCCCTTGACTTTATTTCATCATTGCATAATACATCTATTTTCAACATCAACCCAAATTTCATTAAGTTGGAGGTATTTTGATTTTTAGGGAGTGTGGAGTACCCCTTCATTGACATTACTCCCAGGCTCACTCTGACCCGGAGTGGTAGTACCTCTTAGGGTCCCAACACCCCTCTGCATCATCCTCTGGTTAAAAATGAGACCATCCAAATAATCCAAGATGAAATGCAAAAATGTAAATCCTGATTATCTGGTGTCACTTATCAACTGAATTCTTATTTTTTATGAGTGTTGTAATCTCAGCGAAATAATGGACTATTCCGTTTTTATCATAAACAAAGAAAGGGAAAGAAAAGGATATACAATACATAAAAAATATAAGATAGAAAGTAGAGGAAAGAAAGAGAGTGGGCATGAGCACGTGGAAGCAATAACACTTATCTGTTTCAATCAGACATAACTGTAATAATTAGATTATAATTCTATTGTATATCCTTTACAGGTCCTGCTAGTTAATAACATAACTAGATATGCCATTTTTCACCGAGAATGTCACATTTTGCAATAAAGTCACCAATCTTCTCAACAATGACTTCATTAGTATCATCTGCGTTATTCGGACTATTGTCCTGTGAGGACAATAGTCCAAATAACGCAGATGATACTAATCATCAAGCCTCATCTCAAACATTCAGAGGAATAATGACTTCATTATTCTTCCAAAATTTATTTTTCATATCTTTATCTCTTTAATGTTATAATAATAACAGAGATCAATAACACAAAGGAATTATTTCTTAAACCTGGTTTTGTTAAAACCAGTATGCAAATTAGCCACACCATTATGTAAACCTTTATTTCTTAGTGATATATAAGACACATTATAGGATTTTAAATGCACTAATAACATGGGCTGTTTTGAGGCAAATCTAATTCATATTTTCATAGAGACATTGTTAATAAATAAGATTTATTCAATCTAGTATTAATGATTTTGACTCTAAATTAAATACTTATTGATAAACTCACTCAGATCCTGAGGGTATTGTGACATAATCAGTGATGTAGTTTTGGTTAAAGACAGAAAAACAGCAAACCTCCAATATAATAAGATTGTTACTGAATATTTTTGTGGATTATTTATGGCAAAGGCAACAACAGGGTTTATGGGTAATGAAATTGCAAATCACCCTTTCTTGCTTAAATAGTTCCTCTTGATTTCTTTTTTTTTTTTTTTTGTTCTTTTGTTCTGTGAAATTTTTACAGGTCTTGCTTCCTAGGAAAGTTATGCATCCAACTATCCTCCCTCCAGCTATGGGTAAATAGTAGGACAGACTGGATTCAAACATTGGCTAGACAATCAGTCTAGGAGAAGGAAAACTCTAAATTCAAAACTCTTAAACCCCACTTAAGAAATTGGAGATGTGTCACATCCTGTGGAGGGGTTGGTAAAGATATATCATATCACATTGGGGAGTCACCAATATTAGTCACCAGGTTATGGTATCAACAACTGAAAGTTGTTTTCATGTGTTTGTTTTATCTGAATGATACAACTCTAACATTATTAGTGTAAAACAACTACTCAAAAAATTTGTAGCAAAGGCCTGTAGCTGTCACTGTTTTAGGCTGATTCCAGCAGTAAACAAATTTTGCCTTGTCATTGGCATCATGTCCGGTTTTAGGCCTCTCCTTCCCACTTCCTCCTCCGACCCCAAATAAAGTACCCCGTGACCCTGGTCACCCTCCTGGTAAAAATGGTTATCTTATAAAAAATAGTTCTTGGGTTTTTAATAACCCCTATTATATGTGTAAGTGCATTTTCTGAGATTGTTTGGAGTGCTTATTTTGCCTTTGTGTTTTATGATGAGTAACTCACTGCTGTTTGTGCAGTGAAATAAAAAGGGATTAAAAATAAAAGATAAAGTCTTGGACTGAGTAGGAATTTTTGGTATTGTCAAGTCTAAAAGAGTGCTGGCAAAAATCTTTTCTTTCCGTTGAGATGCTCTTTTGAGCAAGTCAAGTTTTTTGAGGCTCCGAGTGTGAGCAACTTTTGGTGGTATTTTTGAAACCGCAATTCTTAGAACCACTAATGAAAAAATAAAGAATCATTTTTGAACTACGGTGTTGTCTGTACGTCCTTGAGCGCACGGTGTGAAACAACTTCTTTGCAAAGACACGGAAAGCCAAATTTGTTGTCAGCAAAATTGTGGGACTGTCATTAACAAGGCCTGTGCTTAATTTGATATATCCTTTTGTGGGGTGTATATATATATATATATATATATATGCAAGAATAATTCATGACAAATCAATTGCAACATTTTATCGCGTAAGCAAACTTAATCAAATGGATACAAGAAGGACATGAATTATTAAAGTAGAATTTTGAATTGTTATTGTTGAATAACAATGTTTGCTTCTTTGAATGTATAAAGAAACATATTATTAGTTTATTGTTAGTGTAAAATTAATTTTTAAACATATGCTAACAACAACAACATGAAATAACTATTTTTTAATTAACTATCTGTAGAGGCACATGAAAAATAAATTTTATAAGTTGTGTAATACCATTTCTGAACAACTATATCTATATAAACATTAAAAATAGTTTATATATAAAAACTATCTTTATTTAAATAAACATATCTGCATTTCTCTTCTGATTAAATAAAAACAATTTTAATATTTTAAAAAAAGTGTTTTTCATTTAGAGTTTTATAATTAAAAAAATTAAAAATAAATAAAATTAATTTTTTCACATATGCTAGCAACAACAACATGAAATAACTATTTTTGTTATTATTAAAATCAAAAATTATTTTAATATAAAAATGTCCCTTTGGTTTGTTTGAAATTCTAATATCTGTTGATTTTGTTTACTAACAACCGGTGAAAAGCAAAATTGAGTTCCTTTCAAAACTGATCTTGGCTGGGGTGCCTATTGGTGACCTGATCTGACAATTTCCCTGCATCCAACATCATGTAACTTTAACATTTTATGGGCAATGACTTATTTTAGAACCTTTGCACATATTCATCTGGAAATGTGATTACTTACTGTAATTGAGAAATTTGAAACAGATATTTGGGCTGCTGCTGCTGCTGCAATTTTATTTTTCATCTGTATGTATTAACCAAACCTTTTCTCTATGGGCAGGATATGACACAAGTCAAGTTTAGAATGTGGTGCATTGTGGAAACAATGACACATGATTAGATGAATAATTCATCTGATTCGTCACACTTGAAAGGTTAATAGAAACAAAACCAGTACCAATGAAATTTGACGCAGGTTCCTTCAAAAAGTATAAGATAAGCAAAAAAGAAATTTGATTTCTAGTTACAGTCAACATTTTGGTAGGCTGTCTAATGAGTGGAAATAGCATTTCCAGCAGTTTAGCTGTAATTGGTGGACATTGACAAATTTGCACCATTCAATAAACAACATCTCAAGTATTTCTGGTCCAAAAATATCTATATGGTTGGAAAGAAAATAAAATAATCTTTCTAAGCAAGTTAAAAAGGTATATTGCGTCGAAAAGCTGAAAACATAAAATATGAATTTTTTTTCAAGATTAAATTTTATGTTACTTTGTTTTGCAAAATCAAGGAGGCCAGTCTTAATCAATATTCTTGAAATTGTACACTCTATTCGATGACACTTTAAACTACAAGCAAAAAGTTTTTTATTCTTCTCTGAACTTTGTAAATGAAAGCACACCCTATGAAAGTTGAAGCAGGTTCCTTCAAAAAGTATAAGATGAGCAATAAAAAAAAAGCAATATATCATTAATAGAAATCTCAGAATTATTTTGCTATAGATTTTGTGAAGTGTTGATAATGTTTTAATATCAGGCTTTTTTGTGAAACTTTCAGTTTTGGAAGAAAATGAATTTACAAGCAAGTATTAAAATGTAAACAAAACTGTTTATCTCATGCTGGTCAGACAGGCATGGTTTTTTAAAAAAATTATGTAAAGAGGTATT
The DNA here is from genome assembly GCA_023376005.1 of Doryteuthis pealeii. Classification (NCBI taxonomy): domain Eukaryota; kingdom Metazoa; phylum Mollusca; class Cephalopoda; order Myopsida; family Loliginidae; genus Doryteuthis; species Doryteuthis pealeii. The sequence goes on from CM042168.1 coordinate 64,534,548, forward strand.
CTAGTTCTTGTATGTAATACAAGCAGGTATTTAAAAAGGTGTTTTTAAATTCAAAGTGATGCTATTTATTTAAGTCAATACTATGTGTATTCTTTTTTTCGAAGTCAATTGCAGATGACGATGACGTCACTCCATGTCTTCATTTGTGGATCTTATTGTGGCTCATTAGACCAATTCTGGACTTGCAGATGTGAGTCCGGAAATGAGCCACCATAGGGTCCAAAGTGATGCTATTTATTTAAATCAATATTATGTGTATACATGTAGTATTAACATGAAAATGTTGAATAATCTTGTGGTAAACTTTTTTAAAAAAATGCTGATACCCATACCTCTTAGGCTCTAAATAATGGGTTACATCATAGATACATACAATTTGAGTGCAGAATAAAAAAGAACATACAATTTTACATAAAAATAAATTTATTTTATTAAAATTACCCAAAGAAATGAAGAAATTACTGAATTTCTTGTTTTGAATTGGTCCATGATTTTACATATTTTTTTTAGCAAAATCATGTCCTCTTTGTACCCCCAATTTTGGGGCTTTAAATCCTCATAACTTTTGAACCACTGAGGATATTTGCATAATTCAAATAGTTTTGAACTCCATTTAAAGAGCTTTATATAACTAATATGTTTAAGTAACAATAAACACAAACAAAAAATATCAACTAGGATTGCTAGTTGAAATAAACAGTAATGTAACTGTTTTCCTAAAAAAAACTTTAAATAAGCTGAATTTTTCTGTTTTGGTCATTTTTTTTTTTTTGCTATTTCATGTGTCAGTCTGAGAAACTGTTTTCTTGATTGTCCACAGACTTCATTTGTCCGCTTAATTTTAATATTGAATGGCATCTTTTAAAATTTGATTTATTATAATAAAATTATCAGAATTTTGAACTTGACTAAAAAAGTGAACAGCAAAAAATATGCAGGTTTAGTCATAAAAAGTCAATTATCTTCAAGACATGCAGTCAAATCTTGTGTGGAGATGTTATGAGCAGTGCTGGTAACATATTGGCAAAGTAGGGGATAGTAGTTGGTGTCATTCAGTGTAGCTGTCTTTGATCTTGGGGTAGAAGTATTGTTAAAATTGAGAGGTAGTAGATAACAATATGGGTCATGGTTAATACCATGTTGAGTGTGGGGGGAATATGGGTTATTTGTTGATACCATAGTGAGTGGGGGTGTTGGGATATCTAAATTGAAGAATTTGGTTAATCTTCAATATATATAAGAGACAGTTGTATTTGGGGGGGGGGTTGTATTTGGGATGCTCATGATGTTTGAATTTGGCGTCTTATAACTATTAACGATTATTTTACCTCAAAATGATGAGATGTTGAAAAAGCTGGGTCTACAGTTTATATTTTGTAACCTGAGTTTACAAAATATAAACAGTTTACATCCAATTCTCTCTACTGAAATAATTATTGTTCTTTTAATGAAATGTCAAAAATTTACATTTTGAACATCAAGAATGTCTGGATTAAGACAATTATTTTCTTGGTTTGATTAAAAGTAGATATGCATTTGTGTATGAATTTAATTTATCTCTCTAGAACTGAATATTTATATATCTAGATACAATCAAGTAATATAAACTTAATTAAGCCAAAATTATTCTTCTTTCATATTTCTCAAGTTGCTTTTTTTGTAGGGAGATGCTTGTTTAACACACACACAGAATAGACAAAACAAATACACATATATTAAAACAAACTGAATGACTTTTGAAGAATAAAATCTAAAACTGTTTTGGAAATTATGTTACCAGATCTATTAAAATTGCTGACACACTGAGCAAAAAAGATCTTCTATCCAGTCTGTGTTTTTATGTTGTTTTTCAAAAGTGAACTAACTAAAAATTGTCATTCCCAAACTTCACAAGATTATTCTTTCTCTCCAGAATGTGTTTGTAAGTGTCTTTTTAAACTAGAATTATGTAAAAATGTGGCTCCACACACTTCACAAGAAAATGGTTTGTCTCCAGTATGCGTGTGCATATGCGTCTTTAAACTGAAATTCTGTGAAAATGAACATCCACACAATTTACAAGAATATGGTTTCTCTCCGGTGTGTATTCGCATGTGTATTTTTAATGTGGTATTCCCTGAAAATGCTGATCCACATACTTTACAAGAATACGGTTTCTCTCCAGTGTGTGTTCGCATGTGTGCTTTTAATGTTGAACTCTGTGAAAACGTTGATTCACACACTTCACAAGAAAAAGGTTTTTCTTGAGTGTGTGTTCGCATGTGTGTTTTTAAATTGGACTTCTGTGAAAATGCAGTTCCACACACTTCACAAGAAAATGGTTTCTCTCCCGTGTGCGTTCGCATGTGGATTTCCAAAAGAGAATTCCGTGAAAATCCTAATGCACACACTTCACATGAGTATGGTTTTCCTCCACTGTGGGTGCGCATATGTTTTCTTAAAAAGGAATTATGTGAAAATGCTGATCCACATACTTCACAAGAAAATGGTTTCTCTCGAGTGTGTATTTGCATGTGAGTTTTTAAATAGGAACTACGTGAAAATGCAGATCCACACACTTCACAAGAATATGGTTTCTCTCCAGTGTGTATTCGCATGTGTGCTTTTAAAGTTGAACTCTGTGAAAATGCTGAGTCACACACTTCACAGGAAAAAGGTTTCTCTTGAGTGTGTATTCTCATGTGTGTATTTAAATTGGACTTCTGTGAAAATCCGGTTCCACATACTTCACAAGAAAATGGTTTTTCCCCAGTGTGTATTCGCATGTGGATTTCCAAAAGTGATTCCCTGAAAAATCCTAAGGAACAAACTTCACAAGAAAATGGTTTCTGTCCAGTGTGAGTTTTTAAAACAGAATCCTGTAAATATGCTGATCCAGGGACTTTAGAAGAATATTTTTTCTCTACTGAGTGTGTTCGCATGTTTCTTTTTAATTTTGAAATCTCAGAAAATTCAGATTTATACATTTCACAAGAGACTGATTTCTTTCCAGTATGTGTTTTCATGTGACTTTTTAAATGTGAACTCATTGAAAAGTGGTCACCACACACCTCACAAGAATATGGTTTCCCTCCAGTATGTGTTCGCATATGTTTTTTTAAAATAGAATGCTGTGAAAATGCTGATCCACAATATTCACAAGTATACGGTTTCTCTCCAGTGTGGGTTCGCATGTGAGTTTTTAAATTGAAATTCTGCGAAAATGAACATCCACAGAATTCACAGGAAAAAGGTTTTTCTCCACTGTGTATTCGCATGTGCCTTTTTAGTTTGGAGTTCTCTGAAAATGATGATCCACACACTCCACAAGAATATGGTTTCTCTCCAGTATGTGTTCGCATGTGTGTTTTTAAATGAGAATCCTGTGAAAATCCTGATCCACACAAATCACAAGAAAATGGTTTCTCTCCAGTGTGTACCCGCATGTGGATTTCTAAATGAGAATTCCGTGAGAATTTTGATTCACAAATTTCACAAGTAAATGGTTTCTCCCAAGTGCTTGCTTGCATGTTGTCTTTCAAATCTGAATTTTGTGAAAGTGTTGGTTCACTCATTTCACAAAAATTTGAATTCCTTTGAGTCGATGATTATTTTTAATTTGAACAATGTTGAAATATTGATCCACTAACTTCACAATAATTTCATTTTTTTCTCCTTTGTGTGTCTTTCTTTTACAACAGGAAACCACTAATCCACACAATTGACTGGTATTGGGTTTCTTCCAAGTGTATTTTTGGCTGTGTATTTTGAAATGTGAATTAAGAAAAAATGATCATGAAAGATTTTGCAAGAATAAAAATTGTCTCTTTTGTGTCTTTAGATAAAACAAATTAAATATGAACTTTTGCTAAAAGGCAGATTCATACACTTTGCAAGAATAAATTGTCTTTTTGGTCTTCCATACAAGTGATATCTGTGAATGAAGAAGAAACATTATTAAACATGTGCATTATTTTCAATTATGAAATTATAAAAATCTAAATTGTCTTTCAATGAATTTTAAATAATTCAGGTTCAATCATAAATAATTTTCATATTCCAATTTAAAAAACATGCAACATAATTACAATTTATTCTCATCTAAAATTGATAATTACCAAAAATAATTTTAAAATAAATGATCATCAGTTTATCATTAGAGAATAAAAGTGATTAGTGTAATTGGTTGAACAATAAACTTTGATTACATTCAATCAATAATCATTTCTAAAAAAAATACCTTACACTGAGCTATCAGTACCCTATGCAAATGTCCCTCCGTGTATTGTTGGCGACAAAAATGTTGCCCTGTTTGAAAAAGGGTTGATATTAGGAATTCTAATTAAGATAAAAGTTGTTCAAGTTACACAAGGGATTATTTCAAAATAGAAATAACCTCTCGCACCTTCCTGTTTATGAGATTAGTCTAGAAAGAACTTGTAAAATCAGAAAATAAATTTTCATACAGAAATCAAATATATTTTAAGACACCCGCCATAGTTGCCGTAAAATCCTTGTTTACAAAATAAATTTAAGACTCACGATTGAAAAAATTTACCCAAAATCAGGAATTATCCGATTTTAATGAAATTTTCAGTATTGATTTATCAATGAATGAATTTTTAAATTTCATAATGCATCAGTTATTTTATTTCAAAACTTTCTGGTTTAATTAGGTATTTCTGCTATGATAAATTAAATTGATATATAAAATTCATTTAAAATATGAGTATCATGATGTTAAGTTTAAAATGTCATATTATTAGATTCTAAAAACATAATTATAAAAACATATTCATAAAAACTTTTTACAAATGAAAAGAAAGGTACGGATGCTTTAATAAACATATTTTTAAAATAAATAAAAACAAATAAATAAAAACAAAGACAAAAGAAAGGAAAAAATTATAGAATTAGCACACTTAAAAGGATGTTTACCTTAAGGGTTTTTTTAAAATTTAGAATTAAGCTAATAACAGATAAGACACAAAATAGAAATAACCTCTCGCACCTTCCTGTTTATGAGATTAGTCTAGGAAAGAACTTGTAAAATCAGAAAATAAATTTTCATACAGAAATCAAATATATTTTAAGACACCCGCCATAGTTGCCGTAAAATCCTTGTTTACAAAATAAATTTAAGACTCACGATTGAAAAAATTTACCCAAAATCAGGAATTATCCGATTTTAATGAAATTTTCAGTATTGATTTATCAATGAATGAATTTTTAAATTTCATAATGCATCATAAATTTAGAATTAAGCTAATAACAGATAAGACACAATTTTTTAAAAATTCATAACTGTAGGAAGAATAATTGGATGCATACCTTTTCCCAAAGGTTAGCATTCATGGTGTAGTGATAACAAAAATTTATGATAAAGGTTAACAAAGAAATGTGTATTTATGATTGTATAAAACAATTCATATAGTTGAAAAGTCTGTTTGACAAAAAGTTCTAATTGGTTTAGAGTTAATGTTGCATGGAAGACAATATCAGAAGGAAAAGGAAGTTTGATTCATGTTTGCTGTGGTAATGGAGAGAGGGTGGGTCACCTTTGGAACATATCTTGTAACAGTTCTTTGGTGACATTGTATTTGTGGAGTGACTGAGTAGGTGTTCTTCTTTAAGCTGGACACAGAATCATCATAGGGGTCAATATACAGCACTTGGAATTGTGGATATAACCATGTAAGGTCTCTTACACTGAAAATGTTTATGTGGGAAGAGGACCATAGAATCAATGAGAATTCAGAGAACTCCTCTAGGACAAATCTTATTATAATGGAGATCTGTAACCGAAACTATATTACTATACAATTCCTTTGTTATTTACATCAGTCTCCATGATTTTATTTTTCATTTAAACCTCAATTATTAGTAAATTGTTTACATCATTAAGACAATAATATAATTAACATGCAATTGTATTTATATTACAACAAATAGCGGTTCACAGTGTTAATGGGAAGGCTAATTTGCATATTGATCTTAAATATTTGATTTTAATAAATATATGCTTAGTATTATTGATTTCTAATTGTTTGGTTTTATCTTATTGAATATGAGCAAAAATCTCGGGGATAAATCTTAAAAGAAATCCATTAACAAGAAGAAATAACTAATATTATTCTTTACTTCCTATTTTAACTAAATAGTTAAATTAGGAAAATTTACCACTGAAAGACAGGAGTAATGGAAAATGATGGAAGAGTTAGTTTCAAAGTTGTTCTATTTTCCGATTATATCCCCTCTGTTCCAAATATTTTTATCTGAATTCTTATTCAGTTTCATTAGCCTTTCTAATTTAACATGATATTTTATTATATTAAAACTTAGATACTTGCACCCGGAGGGTGCATATATTTGCTAGTTAACATAAAGATATTTACTCCTGAAGCCAATAGGTCAGGCCCCAACACTAACTTTTTTCATAACTGTCCTGAACAAAAATTACCAACCATCTTGAATGGGGTTTGGACCGTCCCGAAATCAAAATATTTTTGTTTAATTCATTAGCATCATCTATACTTGTCAGTCATCAGTAGCATAATCTTATTATAATGGAGATTGTGTGTTTTTCTGTCTGTAACCGAAACTATATTACTATTCAAGTGACAAATCCCTTAGTTATGTACGTCACATTCTACAGGATTTTATTTTTATTTAAACTTCAATTATTAATAAAATTGTTTTACATTATTAATACTGTTGGTAATATCTACATACTAATAACATGCAATTGTATTTTATATATACACAAAATATAGTTTTTACAGTGTGAATGGGAAGGCTAATTTGCATATTGATATTAAAAATCTGATTTTTAATAAATATGTGCTTAGTATTACTGATTTCTATTGTTTTGTTTCTTAATGAATATTATCTAAAATCTCAGGGATAAATCTTAAAAGAAATCCATTAACAGAAAAAATAACTGTAATTTTATTCTTTACTTCCTATTTTAACTAAATAGTTGAATTAGGAAAATTTAGCAATGAAAGACGGAGTGAGGGAAGAGTAAGTTTCAGTTGTCTATTTTTTTTTTTTAGTTCTGTTTCAAATATTTTTATCTGCTTTCTTATTTATTTCATTAGCATTTCTAATTTGATACAATATTATATTACATTAAAACTTAAATACTTTTTTTTCTAAGAATATTTCTTTTAAAAAGCAAAACTAAAAAATAGTTTGTAAAACATTCGTTATCCGACTAAGCTGACCATTTGATTCAAAGCATTTCAGAATTAAACTTTAAATTGTAACTTTTACAACCCTTAAAACCCACTCACGTTTTGTTGTAGTTGGAGATGGCACAGATATTCTTGTGGTTCTAAGTCATCATATCAAGAATACCAATTTCAGAGAATTCTTAAAAAAAAAAAAAAACATGGATATTGGAACATTTTATCATTACATGAGTTGATTGAAGCAGAGATTTCTGGCATTCTCTTTCTCCGTTCTATTCTATACCATCACCTCAGGTGAGCATGTTGTAATACCTTTACTTCAGGTGTGAATGTTGGTTTGTTGGTTTAAAGGCATGTCAAATCAAATTGTTGACTTAATTAATGTTGAAATCATCTTTCTTCTATACTTATATATAGAGGGCAATTGGTATGTATGCATGATATACACATTCACTATCACTAGATCTTGCTTTTTGATAAAAAATAATGAAGATTTGATTTATATTTATGAAGATAATTAAAACATAGAATTTAAATAGTCACAGAATGGAATTTTTTGCATTTAACATTTTAAGTAGGAGAGATTTTTTTTTTCTTTTCAGAATGTCTGTGCACTTTTTTTTGTTTTGTTTTTGATGCCCCACCAGGCCAGATCAGCCAAAGGTCTTTATTTATATAAGGTTTATATAGGACATTCTGCGAGGATCCAACTCATGATTCAGTAATAATGGATCTACAAGACTAACTTTATTGCCTTCCCTACCTCTACCCGGGTGAAGCCAGGTAGCCCCTTCTAGTTCTTTATAATGAAATTTTATTGATTTAAGTAACTATTCATAATACAAATCATTTGAACAGTTACATAGTTTCAAGTAGTCCTATCTGCATACAAATAGTTTTCAGAGTGATCTATAACACCCATATATGGGACCCTAACAAATACTAACACCCCAGATTAGAATGGACCTGGGAGTAACTACAAAAAAGGGTGACTCTAGACTTCCCAGAAATCAAGTCTCATCACTGGATGCAGTTTAATGTCATACCCAGCATATCTTGGGGGTGGAGGGTTTGAACCCTGAGTTCCTTAGCCTAAATTTACCCTTTGTCATTTGAGCAAGACTGATGCTACGGTGTGGGGGAAAATAAAATTATCACTGGTATAACAGGATTAACCCTCTGCTGATGGGGTAATGGCTATTGTTGAGGGAAATGGACTGGATAAAGCTGTTTGCATTTCCCTTAGTGGTAATACCCTTTTGAAAGGTATACAGTTAACTATTTTCCAACTAATTATAGCTTACTAGAGTAGGGCATAGTAGGGCAGACTGGGCATTTTAACCTTGGTGTGGTAACCGGTTTAGGAGAAGAAAAACTTAGAATGCAAACCTGTTAAACTGTTTAAAAATTGATATTTTGTCATATCCTTCTTGTGTGGAGGGATTGGTAAATAAATAACATTTCTACAGGAGGAGATGCTGTTGGGGGTATTTTAAGCACCACTGACACTGATTGTATGAGTGTAGGGTCAAAGGAGAAACTGGAAAAGACAATTTTGTACAAAAGCTTTGAGAATTGTTTTAGTTCAATCTATCTTGTTACCATAAACATCAGCTGTAACTTTTGGAGTGTCAAGGGTCAGTTTAGCTCAGTTGGTAGAGCACCCACTTAGGAATGGTGAGGTTCCAGGTTCAATACCATTCCCTGCCAACTCAGAGCATGAGTAGTACATTTAGGGTAATCTTATATGTGTGGTAAAGTAGTGAGCTGACAGTAGGCTTGGCATTCCACTTCAGCAAAAACAATCTCTGTAGCCTAGCACTAGAAAAAAGGGGATAGACTCCCTTGCTGACCTGCTGTTACCAACAATAGACCATTCTGCCAACTTTCCTTTTTTTTTCTTTTTTTTTTTTTTACTGTGAAATGATTTTGTTAAAGAATTTCTCCTCCTTCTTTTGAACCACTGGGGATATTTGTATAATTCAGTTTTGAACTCCATTTACAAAGCTCTATATAACTAACGTGATTAAATAACAATAACCTCAATCAAATAAAAAAAAATCAACTGGGAATGCTACTTCTAAAGTGAAAGGGGAAGATATTATGCACAAAATAAAGAGGCTGATTCTTTTAGGATGATTTAGCTCAGTCAGTAGAGCATTCATCAAGGAATCACAAGTTTCTGGTTTTGATACTGGTCCCTGTCAACTCAGCGCATGAGTAGCACAGCTTAGGTAATCTGATCTATATGGTAAAACATCTGGGAGCTGACAGTAGGTGTGATGCTCCAAGGAGATAAGACACACAATAATGTGATTATGAAGTATGCTTATTTTTTTTCATCTGTTGCTCTCAACTAGGACATATTTTAAGAGGGGGGGGGGTCTCTATTAAAATCAACAGGTTTTATTTTCAGGGAAACATGGTATCACTTAGACTGTTAGGGTTCCATCTATGAGTGAAATAGATTGGTTTGAAAATATTGTATACAAGCCAAATAACTAAATAAAAATACAAGAATTTAAATGATCTCTACATTTGAAAGATAAAAGATGAATTTTCAATTATGCAACAACAAAAAAAGAACTCTAAAAAAAGTAAACTTGAAGGGGATCTCTCTCTCTTTCTCTCTCTCTCAAATTATATAATCCTATGGAGTTTAAATTTCTACTCTGTTAACTGGCAAAAGAGGAGTGGGGAGTTTTAGCTTATAGAATACAATTCGATATTTTATATCAAAATAAGAATAAATACGTGTACACAATCCTTTTCCCAAACTTAAGGAAAAGAGATTAAAACAAACACACGAACACAATCCTTTTCCTAAACTTACAGAAAAGTGATTAAAACAAATGTTTACATAAAAATCAGAATCGATTGACTAGGTTAGCATTGCTCACTACTACATCTGCGTGTCCGCGCCACAAAAAATTAATTACTTTTTGATCTCATCTTGTAATTATAAAAGACAGAGAAGAAATCAACAATTACACAGATCTCGTCTCACTGTCTGGCAGTTACCATCTCCACACCGGATAGATCACACGGAATTCATCTCGCCGTCAGATAGAACACAACCAAGAAACAGATGTCCGAACGAACAATTTCACTACCCCCACACAACTAAAACGCTCCTACTACTACAATTCATTCAACATCAGGAATCCGTTTCAGTAGGTCGTATAGACAAAATTAATTCTCATTTCTAGCACACGTATCCAAACTTTCGACTACATAAACATTCACATTACCACATTTCTTGGGGAACTTTTCCACATCATATCTACACTATTTCTTTTGAACATTCAATTTTGTTAATTATTGCAAATTTATTCTCTGAATAAATTTATTTGTTATTTTATAATTATATGCATTTGTTTTATCATTTCTCCATATTCTCTGCCTAAACTGTGTCATATTTTTATTTGTCATTTTAATATCATTTGTGAACCTCTACGACAAGACCTCTACAAACTGAGTGACAAAGGTTCTCCAAGCAACAGAAAAAAAAAAAGTCTTTTTTCACCAAAGAAAAACTGACATAACTCATATTTCTTCATTGGCCAAACCATTCCAGCTTAAGAAGGGTCACAAATCTAACCTGGAAGTTGAGAGTTCAATCCTCCTGCTGGGCAACATATTTCAATCTTATATTCTCTTCAATTACACCCGAAAATATAAGTTGTTAACAAATAAATAAATTTCCAATGTATAGGGTGGTCAGAAAGTGCCTATATATATTTTTAGAGGTAAAATATTTACATAATACAAACTGAAATTCTAGAAAATTATTTAATTTTTAAAGATTTTTTTATAAGTAATTACTTAATTTATATTTTAGATTATTTAAAAAAAAAAAAATAATGAAAGTAAAAATAATATGTAGGGGTGACAAGACTTTCGGACCAACCAATATATTAATATGTTGTTTTCTTTTTTATAAATATTATTTACTTTTTTTTTTTTTTTTCATTTATTAATATGACTATTTTTTTAAAAATTCTATGAAAAGAAAAATCAATAAGTATAATTCATATTTATAATTTTCTATTTTTTAATTTTTGTTCTTACTGTTAAAAAAATAAATAAATAAAAAGGTTAAGAGCGAATCAAATTTTAACAATTTTAAAATTTTAGTCATATGCCGAAATACGGTTATTTAAAATGATTTATTTAAAAAAAGTTAAAATAATAAAATTTGTAACGGTTAAGTTTATTTAAACCATAATTGTACCCTACCCAACCTGAAGTTAACTCTTCATCTTCTTCAAAGAAAAATAACAATTTCTATAACCATCTGGATAAATTTTTGCTGTTTTGTTTTGTTTTCTAAAAAAAAAAATTCTACATCTTAAAATTTACACTTAAAACTGAAAATTCCTTACGATAATCCATTACTTGCTTTTAAAATAATAAAGATTTTTCTTTAGTAAAAATATAATTTACAAAAATTAAAATTAGCAAAACTTTTTAAGAAAAAATGTTAAAATTTCAATTTTTAAATAACCAAATTTGGGCACAAGACTAAAAAATTTTTTAAAAATCATAAAAAATTAAAAATAACTGTGAACATCTTATTTTCCTTTATAAAAAAATGAACTATAAAAGTTTTTTTAAATATCAAAAAACAATTACACAAAATAAATATGAATTACTTTCATTGAGTTTTCTTTTATTAAAAAAAAGATTTTAAAAAACACACTAAATAGCCGTTATATTTATCAATGAAGAGTTGTAAAAAGAAAAAGTTTTAAAATATTTATAATAGAGAAAACAACATTTACTATTGATGGTTGTATTTGATTTGAAATCTCATCTTTATTAAAATGATTTTCGTCTTTAAAATCACAACAAAGATGAACCGTCATAAGTTTGTAAATAAAACCAAAAATTGTGAGGAAAAGAAATATTTTTAATTTATTTTCGAGATTTTGAAATTCCATTCAACTATACAAAACAAACTCATCCAACACTTAAAAAAAAAAAAAAAAAAGGTAAATTAAATTAATTTATCTAAAAAAAAAAATTATATCCTGAATTTAAAAAATCAGACTTGCATTTAAAAAAAAAAAAAAACCAAATTAAGGAGAGGGTAGACGGTAGACATATAAAAAAAAATAATAATTCATCTCTGAAAGACAAAAAACGAAAATCGTCTAAATTATTTCTGGAAATTTTAATTTCAAAAAAAATTTGTTGATTTTTGGTAGATTTTTTAAATTTGATTTTCCTTTTTTTATTGTCGAAAAATTCTAATGCAAATCATTTTTCTATATTTTAGAAATGTTGACAGAGTTCATTATATACTGACAATTTTTTTTCACTTTTCGACAAAAATCTCCGATTCTATGAAAATCGTACAAAAATAATTTTGGTATGAAATTTTTCTTCACTCTTTCTAACGTTACAAAATATTAATTACATTGAAATTTAATTTATTTTTACATTTTTCTCTTCTATAGTGTCGATTTCCCGCGGAAAAAAAATATTGTTCACACCTAAATGAACAGTGAACTTCAACACTTAAATTCAAAATGCAAAACAAATTTTTTTTTAAATCCTAAAGTCTTCACTTAATTTTTTTTAGAAAAAAAAAGAAAAAATAATGATAGTCCAATTTTTTTAATCTTAAAAACAAATCAGAGATGTATACAAAAAATAAACAGTTTTTAAAAAAAGAGAGAGAGGAGTGGTAGATTGAATTTAAAAAAAATGATTCGCAAACAGAAATAAAAATTAAACAGGAAATTTACAATGAATAAAATAAAAAATAAGATGTATGATGAAAAGGCAGAAATTATTATTATTATTGGGTAAAAAAATCCGTTTATGTTTTATTTGTAAAAAGAAAAGGTAAGTGAAAATAATACTCACCTTTTTTAATAAAATTTCTTTTAGTCGATTTTTTTTTTCGTTTTGGGTTTTGCAATATTTAAGAAAAGGAATAAACTGTAAAAATTTGAATAAACTCTTTTCTGATTGAATTAAAATTAAAAAATGTTTTTCTCTTCCACGATCGATGCAAAAAATGTTTTCTCAAGAGCGAAATTCAAGGGAGATAATTGATGATTATTTACTAAACTTAGTTTAATTGTGATATAAGTATGGTGCTCCCAGTGAGAATCGAACTCATTAATAAGGGTTAGCTAATCTAGATTGTTAACCATTACACTATGTGCAAACAAAGAGTTGAAAAATATATGTTGATCTCATTTAAATAACAACGTCCTTGTTTTTGCATACCTATCAATCTGAGAAACATTCACAATCATTGAAAAAAAAAAAAAATCAGCCAAATAATTCCAAATTATAAGTTTATGTTGTTTTTCTATAGAGTCATCTGTTAAGCGTAGGTAGTCATGCAGACTTAGAGAGATTGATACTCACTGGGTGTCTCAATCTTATGACTTTTAGGGCAGACATGTCAACTATTCTGCACGCGTGCTGCATGTGGCCCTCAGGAAACACAGGTGCGGCCCAAACACAGACTGCACTCTCAAACGGCACTTTTACAGTACCCCATTTAAAAAACAGTTTTGTGTAAAAGTTTTGAGTGAAAACGGTCGTTTATTTTCATTAAAGCTTAATGTGTTGTTAAGAAACAGAGTCTGTTATCAACACATTGCCTCTACACCTCCCTTTGAGGTGAAAGCTAACCCAGTCAATGAAAAGGAGTGAGTCTTTCCTCTTGCCTTCTACTTTCAATCAACACATGGCTATAACTGAAAGTGACAGTGACATTTGTATGTTTTATTATTTGAACTTGGTTAATAATAGTCTTTTTTTCTCTTCTTTTTAACAAAAATGTTTTTTTCTTTGGGATATGTATTCATTGGTTTTCAGTTGATAATAAAGAAATTAATAATAGCAATCATCACTTTGTTCTGTTCATATAAAAGAAGAAATTTAAAGACTTGGTTGTCATGTGCAGCCCTCCAATGCAATCATAGGGGCCTACTCAGTTTGACCAGCCTATTTAAGAGTCTACCCACCTTGGAGTATTTTTCACCAGCACCAAATTATTTATATAATAATCAAATGTGTTTGAACAGAATTAAAGAAGCGAGTGATTTGTTCTGAGTTCATTACTGTTCAAATGTCCAATGAGTGAATATAATAAATATAATTTTGTGTTCTTTATTTTCTTAATTTTAAGTCGTGTGAGTTAGATATGGCAAACCAAACATCTCCAAAATTAAATCACTGAAATAGATCACAAATTAGGACTGAGCCCAGTCTACCCTACTATTTATCCATAGTTGGAGGGAAAGTAGTAGGATTCATACCTTTCCCAAGGGTATTAGTGTTATGTGAACTGTAGCTTCATCCAGGATTTAAACTCAGGTCCATTTCCTATAACTCTGTCCATTACACTACACATCTTATAGAAAAAATTCTATATTTTTAAATAAATACACGTACAAATTTCTTTTCCCAAACTTAAGGAAAAGAAATTAAAACAAACACAACACAATCCTTTTCCTAAATTTAAGGAAAAGTGATTAAAACAAATGTTTACACAAAAATCAGAATCGATTGGCTAGGTTAGCATTGCTTACTACTACGTCCGTGTGTTTGCGCCAAAAAGTTAATTACTTTTTGATCCGACTAAGTATTATAAAAGATGGAGAAGAAATCAACAATTACACAGACTTCATTCTCGCCATCAGATATGACACACGCGACGACAACCAACAAACACACAAATCTCATCTCATGGCCAGATAAAACACAACCAACTCAACACAATTATGATGCTCCCACTACTACCATTATTCTTACCACTTCATTCTATATCAAGAATCCGTTTCAGCTGGTAATATATACAAAACTTGATTCTCATTTCTGTCCACATCTAAACGAACTTTCCCAAACTTAACATACAAACTTTTATATTTTACATTACACGTATCATATCTACACTATTCCTTTTGAACATTTCTCTAGTATGAAAAAGAAAAGAAAATAGAGTGGAAAAAATAAATTCGACTTTTGAAGAGAGGTGGGGTCAACAATGTCGTCGCCGTCACAAAATCCATTGTCGTTGCAAAACCACCAACTCAAACATCTTCAGCAAGCAGCTGAAAAATCGCCACACCTGCTGTAGTCACCCCACTTCTACTTATACAATTTTTCTTTCAACATCCGGGTGTCTGCACCACACGCACAAGATTCTCGAGCCAAACACGATCGCTGGAATCATCATAGCCATCATCCGGGCACCTGGCGCTTACATCCGGGACTGCAGCTTCTAGACTTCGGTGACAATGTTTGCATTCTGAAGGAAGCGGGTTCGATTCTACAGTCCGACATGTCAGGCAAAGCCTAGCCCGCTTCCTTCGAGAATACGGCAGGCCTTGACGTTCGCCACTCACCTCGTGTTCTCTGTCACAATTTCACACATTATTGCAAATTTATTCTCTGAATAAATTTATTTGTTATTTCATAATTATATGCATTTGTTTTATCATTTCTCTGTATTTTCTATTAAACTGTGTCATATTTTTATTCGTTATTCCTAATATTATTGAACACATTCTCATAACCCTCTACAATTTCCAACTTACAAATTGGATGAAATATAATTTTGCATTTATTCTATGCGTTGTGTAATTTTTATTGTGAATAAATCATTGGTTTTTGTCTAAAAATTCAGTTATAAAAAAGATGTACAGGTAAAAAAAACCAAACAAAACATTTTTACTCAATAAATCCCTTCCATCTCATTTATATAAAAATATAAATTCTCTAAACGCTAATCCTAACCAACCTCCATAGATTGTAATATTGTGACAATCAATATTCATTGAATTCAAAGTGTCAGCATTGCTTAGAATGTCTGATTGCTATTTGTGAGATGTCTCAGTTGTTCGCTTGGTTTTACACTTTTGTGTGGGCGGTGGCTGGTTTGTGTCATGGTGTGAAAGGCCAGGATGTTGGAAGCTGCAAATAAAGGCACCCAGAACGAGTTCCACTGCTTTTTTTCTTAACATGGTACACAGCGAAATTTGGCAGAGAAAATTCAGAGGTGAGGAGAGACCATTCTGATTCTTCGCAGGTGAAAAGACTTTGTCAGCAGACTTTTGCAGATGGGAAATCAATAACTAAAAATCAGGGTTTTTTTCATACATCAAATATCTTTTAAATGTGACTTTTTCCCTGTGACTTTCTTACCTGCTACATTGTTAATAAGTCAGATAACCGAATGAAAATACAAGAATTTAGCTGATCTTCACAGTTGATAATGATAAACTGAAAAATTCAAGAATTTGAAACTATTAAAGTTGTAAATATTTGAAATAATCACCAGGCAGTCTTTTTACACTGGGTTCTTTCAAAAGTCCTATACCACCTCATTCCCCCAGTCAGATGTCATTTGTTTTCCTAATCCACCCCAAATGATAGCCTTTGTTTAAATGTATTATTAAACATATCTAGAAGTCTTTGGTCTAAGGGATATAATGGCTAACTTTAAATGCAAAGGCCATTTTTTAGCCATTTTTCAAAAACTAATCCTCATAGGAATGCTCTAAACTTTGAAAATTCCCAACAGGATGTTAAGAGTTGAATATATTCTTGGATAAGAAGTTGCTGATGGCCCTTGTATCTATCTTTATGTTTATGTCTAGTTGTTTCTTTCTGTTGCCAATTTTTAATTTAGCAAATGTTTCGGTGGCATCAGAGGATCATTTCTTAATCATTTTAATCTTCTCATTAGAATTACTATTATTCCTGTTTTATTTTGCCAGGAGGAAA
Organism: Doryteuthis pealeii; assembly: GCA_023376005.1. Lineage (NCBI taxonomy): Eukaryota > Metazoa > Mollusca > Cephalopoda > Myopsida > Loliginidae > Doryteuthis > Doryteuthis pealeii. Next base: position 64,551,476 of record CM042168.1, read on the forward strand.
TTTTCTGTTTTTGTTTTTATTGTGGCCTCATCGTTTCTTTGGCTGATTGGTTGTATTGTTTCAAGGCAATGTGTGTGTGTGTGTGTGTGGTGTGTGTGTGTGTGTGTGTGTGTGTGTGGGTGTGTGTGTGTGCATGTGTGCGTTCGTACTTACATTCTTTTTTTAAAATTTTATCATGTTTTTTCTTTTCTTTCTTTTTCTCTGCTTCCTTTTTCTGTCTTTTTTTCTACGTTTCAAGTTCCATCTTCCTATCTTTTTTTTTTCTGTCTAGTGGTTAGGCTACATTGGCCAAAAATGTTGGGTATATAACAATAAAATGAGGAAAACAGTCAAAATAATACAAAAAATACAAATTATCCTCAGATTCTAAGACAAATTTTAATTTAAACCAATTCAACAAGAAACAACTGAAGAAGGTCAGAGAGCCCATTGACCAAAACATTCAGTAGATAATGATAAAGATGGGGAATTAGATAACAATAAAAATGATATACATATACCTGCTGCCCAGGTATATGTACTTCTCAGAAGTGATACACAATACTGGTTTGAAGGGTTATAGAGAAATAATTCTATAAGTATTCTTTCAAAGAAATTCTAACTTATTCTAAATCCCAGCCACTTTTTATTTGGTAAGAGAGAATAAACATTTGTCCAATCAAATGTTATTTCTCAGTCACTTCTAAAAAAAGACATTTCTTAAAATAGATCTGAAATGAACTGAAAGCAGTGGATATTACCAACACATTGACACTTTATTAAAGTGATTTTATCTCCATTGTCCAACCTTGTGTTAAGCAAAGAAAAATAAATGGCTTATATCCTCCCCCTATTTCCTATTTCTTTGAATGGCAAACATTGGCAAAATGTCTCTTTTTATTGTATATAATGTATGTCTTTCCTCTCACCAGACATTCTCCTCAGAAATGTCATCTGCCACAGAAGCTACACTGCACAAATTTGTCATTTACATTTACAAATGAGAATTTACTTAATGAAGAAATATAAATATAAGGAAACACTTCATTAAACAAAATCAGCTAAAAAGATTAATAAATTAATAAAGATTAAATTACAAATAAAACAAATAATAAAATATGAACATAGAATAAAACAAATGTACAAATATCCCACAATTCCATTTTCACTGAAACATTTGGTGCCCAAAAAGAAGAACATGGTTCCTTTCGATGCCAACTCACTGGATAACCCTGTATTCTTGACCTCTCAATAATTTGCGTTACATGAAAAATATATCACAAAAGAAACCCATAATATTCTATGTTCAGTTCAAAGATTTAGAATAAAGTTAATCATCATATATTACAACATGTCATACATTGAAATCTCATTTATAAATTCAAGAGAATTATCTCCCTTGCTTTGCTCGGCTCTCCTATTGCATAGGTACAAAACACCGTTTGACACTGGTAAAAGGTCACATGTGCGTGTGGCGCTAGTTTTTAAAGTCTTTTAGCCGGCAGGAACCGAGGAGACAAAAAGGTTAGTGTCAGTAGAGCTTTTCCTCCTTTTCTCGATTTTTATTAGTTGTGTATTAGAGAAACTACATAGTCCTTTGTATTCTATTGTAGTTTCACGTTGAAGGCCAGTTGCGAAACAGGAGGATAAGTGATAACTCCCGTATTTTTGTAAATAAAAGTGTCTTCACCAGTCGACTCTGTCATTACTTATTCCTTGCCTGGGTGTTGCCGTCACATCATTTATTTAAAATCATTCTCTCTTCTCTATTGACAATGAGATATCATCTCAAGATATCTGGTAATAAGATTCTGCAGGGAGAAATGAATTCATGCCTTTTCACAACATCAGCAAGAATTTAAACTACTGATATGTTCATCTACACTGATTCTTATATTACTTAAGTTTTTATTAAAACTAGCAGGACCTGTGGATATACCACAGTATGATAATAATTTAATTATTACACCATTTGATATGTTTAATTAAGAACTATTGCTAAATAGTTCAATATGTACAAAGTATAATAATCTTGATTTAACTCCCTCTCACTCTTTGAAAAGTACAAAAAGTGCATGATTCTTTTGGCATTCCCATTTTGGGGCACCTCAGGCACTGGCCTTGCTCCTTTTAGACAAAGAGGCAGGTGTGGCCTTGCAGGACAGCCCCCTGGGACCACGATTAATTTTACCATTACTTACCTGTTCAGAAGCTGTAGCTCCTAAACCAAGGTAAGGATTGCTAATAAGATTAATAGTTCTTTTGTTGCTACAGTTTAAGCCACTCAAACCCTCTCTCTCTATTACATAATGAATAGGTTGACTATCCATTTTGTAATGAAGCAAAGAATGTAAAAATAAGTTAAATGTAAGAAATTATCAGAAGTTTATATATAAAGACAAGTTTCATCCGTTGACATGGACATGATGTTCTGAATTTAGAATATTATGTGACTGAAATTGTTGGGAAAAGTTTTAGATGGAGTGAAGAATCTTGGCAATTGACTGGAACAAATGTGAATGGCATCTCTCCTTAGAATTCCTCTCAGTGTCTTGAAAACATGTATCTTGGAGAAAATAAAAGACGTCAAAAATCAACTGTCTGCTTGTTAAAAAAAAAATTTAGTGAAATAGATCACTAATTAGGACTGAGTCTATTCTAGTAGTGACCACCCCAAGACTGGTTGTCTAACCAAGGTCAAAGAGCACATTCTGCCCTACTATTTACTCATAGTTGGAGGGAGAGGAGTTGGATTCATACCTTTCCCAAGGGTATTAGTGCTATGTGAACTGTAGCTTTGTCCAGGATTTGAACCCGGGTTGATGAGTCCATTTCCTACAACTCTAACCATAACACCACACCACCAATGTGTTCATTAATTAAAAAAATGCAAGTGGTCTACCAACTGAGCTAAACCAGTCCCTACCGACTTATCTGAACCACCCTCTCCTTCTCTCTCTCTCTCTCTATATATATATATATATATGTATAAGTTCATGCTGTTAGCACCGATTTCCATGACTCTTTTCCACCAACCGTTCTGGTCAGTCAATTCCCCTAGAAGGTCTTCCACTCAGCATCCAGAATCCTCACAGATAAATTATAAAATGTGTCTCTTTGAGTGCTTGATTAGTTGCTGTTTATTCTCTCTCTCTCTCTCTTCCTCCCCCTCCCACGAATATTTGTTTGAATTTTGTCATTGAAGGTTTGAATTCAGAGTTTTCCTTCTTGGAGACAAATTGTCTTACCAAGTATATTAGAGCTATGTGAAATTATTACAACTAATTTTTAAAAGATTTTTGTCTGGTCTTCTGTTCTCACATAAGCGTTGTTGGTAAAACCGCAACAGACAACTGGTTCTCCAATTTCCTATATTTCGCCATGCACCACCGTTTGAACTTTTGTTCTTATAATGAGCAAAAGTGAAAGGAATTATTTAATGATTCCTCCCCTTTTCTACTATGGACATAACCTTGCAATAATTTATTCAGTTAAAACAATTCATTGGAGGTAAACCTACCTATATGAAATTAAAATACAAAAGAAGAAAAATGCTTGTGTTAAATAATAGACCAGTAGTATCTATCATTGGCATGTAGTGTAGTTAAGTTATAAAAAGATTCTTTTAAGGTACCACAAAGTGCAATTGACTGTCTAAGGTTAGTTGAAAGCTTGGCTTTCATTGGACAAAGTTAAAGTCAGGTGACTAAAATTAGCATAACTGGTGAGAGAAAAGAAGGATTCATACTTTTCCCAATATAATCGAATATATACCAATCTCAGATCAAACTTACAGAAGATGGTTGAATTTTCCAAACAGAATGAGTTTTACTATTTTACATAATTAAATGCATTTATAGAGTTCTGCTTTTGGGAAGGGGTGTATTATGGGAGAATAAGAGAATAAAACAAAATAGACTGATTTCCTAACTAAAATGAAAGAACTGAATCTGCCCTATTATTTACCCATAGCTGGTGAGAGAAGAGAAGAATCCATGCTTTTAAACACTAGAATTTAACACATAAATTCCAATTTTCATTCATATATTTTCTACAAGAAGGAAGAATGTTTTTTATTTACTTTTACAAGAAAAGAATTATTTAATTGTCTGAGTTCAGAGTTGTATTTTTAGAGTTAAACATATTGAAAATACTGATCCATACACCTGAAAAGTGAAACAGATCATTTTAGTGTGTCTTTCTACATGGATTTAAAAATGGAAGTCAATGAAAATGTTGATCCATATATCTTAAAATAGTTGCTCTTCAGTGTGGATGGCATATAGTTTTTTCAATTGAAGATTTTTAAAAGTGAAATAAATGAAAATTGTGATCCACAAAATTCAAAAGATTATGGTTTCTCTCCAGTGTGTATACATACATTTCTATGTAAGCAGGAATTATGAAAAAATGCAGTCCCACACACCTTACATTAATTTGATTTCTCTAGAGCATGTGTTCGCAGATGTGTCTTTAAAGTGGAATTCTGTGAAAATGCTAAATCACATACATAACAAGAAAAAGGTTTTTCTCCAGTGTGTATTCGTACATGTCTTTTTAATAGGGAAGACTGGGAAAATGCTGATCCACAGTATTCACAAGAATATAGTTTCTCTCCAGTGTGTGTTCGCATGTGTACTTTTAAAGTGGAATTCTGTGAAAACATTAAATCACATACATCACAAGAAAATGGTTTCTCTCGAGTGTGTATTTGCATGTGTCTTTTTAAGTTGGAGTTCTCTGAAAATGCTGATCCACACACTTCACAAGAATATGGTTTCTTCCCTGTATGTCTGCGCATATGAGCTTTTAAATTGGAATTCCGTGAAAATGATGCACCGCACACCTCACAAGAAAAAGGTTTTTCTCCAGTATGTATTTGCATGTGTCTTTTTAATTTATAAACTATGGAAAATGCTGATCCACACACTTCACAAGAATATGGTTTCTCTGCTCTCTGTGTTCGCATATTCTCTCTCGTGTGTGTTTTCATATGTGTCTTTAATGTGGAATTTCGTGAAAATGCTGCTCTACACACCTCACAAGAAAAAGGTTTCTCTCCAGTATGAGTTTGCATGTGTGTTTTCAAGTTGGCAGCTGATGAAAGTGCTGAGCCACACACTTCACAAGAATAAGGTTTCTCTCCAGTATGTATGCGCATGTGTACCTTTAAATTGGAATTCTTTGAAAATGCTGCTCTACACACATCACAAGAAAAAGGTTTTTCTCCAGTATGTATTAGCATATGCATTTTTAACTTATAATTTACAGTAAATGCTGATCCACACACTTCACAAGAATATGGTTTCTCTCCAGTGTGTGTTTGTATGTGTGTTTTTAAAGTGGAACTCTGGGAAAATGCTAAGTCACAAACATTGCAAGAAAAAGGTTTTTCTCCTGTATGTGTTCGTATGTGCCTTTTTAACTTGGATTTCACTGAAAATGCTGATCCACAGATTTGACAAGAATATCGTTTCTCTCCAGTGTGTGTTTGCATGTGTGTTTTTAATTTGGAAGTCTCAAAAATGTTGAATTACATACATCACAAGAAAAAGGTTTTTCCCCCTTGTGTACTTGCATGTGTCTTTTTAATTTGGAAGTCTGTGAAAATGCTGATCCACACACTTCACAAGAAAATGGTTTCTCTTGAGTGTGTATTCGCATGTGGGTTTTTAAACTAGAGTTTTGAGAAAATGCTGACCCACACACTTCACAAGAATATGGTTTCTCTCCAGTGTGTGTTTGTATGTGTGTTTTTAAAGTGGAACTCTGGGAAAATGCTAAGTCACAAACATTGCAAGAAAAAGGTTTTTCTCCTGTATGTGTTCGTATGTGCCTTTTTAACTTGGATTTCACTGAAAATGCTGATCCACAGATTTGACAAGAATATCGTTTCTCTCCGGTGTGTGTTTGCATGTGTGTTTTTAATTTGGAAGTCTCAGAAAATGTTGAATTACATACATCACAAGAAAAAGGTTTTTCCCCCTTGTGTACTTGCATGTGTCTTTTTAATTTGGAAGTCTGTGAAAATGCTGATCCACACACTTCACAAGAAAATGGTTTCTCTTGAGTGTGTATTCGCATGTGGGTTTTTAAACTAGAGTTTTGAGAAAATGCTGACCCGCACACTTCACAAGAATAAGGTTTTTCTCCTGTGTGTACTCGCATGTGGCATTCCAAATTATAATCCCGTGAAAATCCTGATCCACAAACTTTACAAGAATATGGTTTATTTCCAGTATGTGTTTCCATGTGTCTCTAAAGTGAAATTGTCTGAAAATGCAGCTCCACACACTTCACAAGAAAATGGCTTCTCTTCCATGTCTGTCTGCATGAATGTTTTAAAATTAACAGCCATTAAAAATGCACATCCACACACTTCAGAAATAATGCTTTCTCTCCAGTCTTTTTATTTGGACATCACTAAAATTTCACCAGGTGTGTTTGCATGTGATGCCTCAAATATAAATTTTTACAAGAATATATTTTAATTTCCCACATGTGTTCATCTGTTTACTTTGAAATTTGATGTGTAAATGGTGATTCGCACACTTCTCAATGATTTCAGTTTCTCTACTTTGTGTGTTTTTTCTTTTTTCAAAACAGGAAAGCACTAATCCCCACACTTGACTGGTATTGATTCACAAATTTCACAAGTAAATGGTTTCTCCCATTTTTCTTGTTTGCATGTTGTCTTTCAAATCTGAATTTTGTGAAAATGTTGGTTCACTCATTTCACAAAAATTTGAATTCCTTTGAGTCGATGATTATTTTCAATTTGAACAATGTTGAAATATTGATCCACTAACTTCACAATAATTTCATTTTTTTCTCCTTTGTGTGTCTTTCTTTTACAACAGGAAACCACTAATCCACACAATTGACTGGTATTGGGTTTCTTCCAAGTCTATCTTTGGCTGTATACTTTGAAATGTGAATTAAGCAAAAATGATTGTGAAAAGACTTTACAAGAATAACAATTGTCTCTTTTGTGTCTTTAGATAAAACAAATTAAATATGAACTTTTGTTAAAAGGCAGATTCATACACTTTGCAAGAATAAGTTGTCTTTTTGGTCTTCCATACAATTGATATCTGTGAATGAAAAAGAAATATTTTTAAAGAAAAGATTTTCAATTATGAAATTATAACAATTTATTCAGCCTGGAAATTATTTTCAAATGCATAAAATTTGGGGAAGTTTGTTAACCTACCGACTATTTCTATTTCTTAAAACAGTTTTGAAAACATTTTTAAAAATAATTATAAGTTTAATTTTATCTTTAAAACATTTACAAGTAGTAATTTAGCTTTAACTTTTTTTTAGGATAGTTCAAAACTTGGATTTTAAAAATAATTATAAGTTTAATTTTATCTTTAAAACATTTACAAGTAGTAATTTAGCTTTAACTTTTTTTTAGGATAGTTCAAAACTTGGATTTTAAAAATAATTATAAGTTTAATTTTATCTTTAAAACATTTCAAGTAGTAATTTAGCTTTAACTTTTTTTTTAGGATAGTTCAAAACTTGGATTTAAAAATAATTATAAGTTTAATTTTATCTTAAAACTTTACAAGTAGTAATTTAGCTTTAACTTTTTTTTAGGATAGTTCAAAACTTGGATTTTAAAAAATAATTATAGTTTAATTTTATCTTTAAAACATTTACAAGTAGTAATTTAGCTTTAACTTTTTTTTAGGATAGTTCAAAACTTGGATTTAAAAAATAATTATAAGTTTAATTTTATCTTTAAAACATTTACAAGTAGTAATTTAGCTTTAACTTTTTTTTAGGATAGTTCAAAACTTGGATTTTAAAAATAATTATAAGTTTAATTTTATCTTTAAAACATTTACAAGTAGTAATTTAGCTTTAACTTTTTTTTAGGATAGTTCAAAACTTGGATTTTAAAAATAATTATAAGTTTAATTTTATCTTTAAAACATTTACAAGTAGTAATTTAGCTTTAACTTTTTTTTTAGGATAGTTCAAAACTTGGATTTTAAAAATATAGTTTGCAGACATACAAACATGCACAAAAGTTTTATAAAAACTACAAATATATAAAAAATTATTTTGATATTTCTTCTTGCAAATAGATAAATAAATCTTTATTCATGACAAACTAATAGTTTACAACATCCTACCTTCAAGACATTTAAGATTCACTATAGAATTATTAAAAGAATAAAATAGGCCAAGTAAATCAGAAAAAATACTTTTTTCTTTTGTAAAAATTTAGATAATTGTGTGTTCATCTTCCCTCTTCTACTCTAAAAAAAGGAGGAATAATTTGAATATCACCTCCCTTAAATGATTATACTTTTAGATGTATGGGTGGCTAGAAGGGAATGGACAATTGTTTTTCTTGTTCATTATGAAATAAACGATTAACAATGATAACCAATGTTGACAGAAATAAAAGGAAGTAAACATTGTTATTCAACAATGGAAATACAAAATTTGCTTAAAAATACTAAAATATATCAATTGGCAGTGAAGATGCCTTCTTCCGATTTCTAAAATTCAGTGTTATATTAAAAGATTAGAGAAAAATTTCTGTACGAAAAAAAAAGAAGAAGATTTTTAAACATTAAAATTATTCAATCCCTTAAAGGAATTAAAATCTCTTAAAAATCAACTTTTTTTTTTTTTTGCAATTCAACAGAATATAGTATATATTAATTCAAAAAAACATGTAAATGTTTTCTAATATTAATACATTTTTTAGCACTTTTTATTTCAGAATTCACAGACATCTTACCAAAAAAATGTGTTTCTAAAAATTTCTGATAAACCTATTCAGTAGGGTTGTCCTATCTGCCGTGTCAAATCAACCCCCCTCTCTGTATTTAACACAATGAAACTTGAATAAAGGTTAATATTATCTTCAAATTATCTAGTACCCCCCCAAAAAAAAAACAAAAAAAAAAAAAAAAAAAAAAAAAAAAACTGAATACGGAATTCTGGTAAAAAATATAATATTGACATTTTTTAAGCAGTATTCAGAAATCATGTTTTTTTTTTATAAAGAAATCCCGGATAGAAACTTATAAAAATTTTCTGATATAATTATTCAGACTCTTATCTTTATAGAAAAAAAATCAAAAATTGTTTTTTTATCAGTTCATTTTTTTATATTTCATAAAATAAAATGGGGGGAGGGTTGACCTCGTAAAAATATTTCCCCTAATATATTTTAAGATAACCTATTTCAAGCATAATTTCATCAAAAGGTAAGTAATTATAGAAACTTTCACGAAAATTGGACAATTAATTGAATTTTGGTAGAATTTTTTTAAAAGCTTCTAGTCATAACTTGTTTTTAGCTATGTTAAATTTCAATTGATTTAACAGTGTGAAAATGAAAACATTGTTATCGTTCATAATTTTCATTATTTCATTTTCATTATTTTTTTAAATAACCAGATCATTTTTAATGTTTCTTCTTTTGAATGGTCCAAAAATTTTCAAGATAGTATCAAAATTTATGCAAGTTCATTGTCTTAAATATGGGGGGGGGGTAATTTATCAAAAATCAGGGAATTATCAGATTTTAATGAAATTTTCAGTGTTGATTTATCAATGAATGAACTTTATAATGTATTATTTATTTTAGTTCAAAACTTTATCATTTTTTTCATGTCCCTTAATTTTGACCCCACCCCCATACATTGATATTTTTTCTGCTTAAAAAAAGGGGGGGACCTAAATTTTCAATAGAGTTTTTCTTCAAACGTATACTTTGTTTGAGTAAAATAAGGTTTGCATTAAATAGATATTTATTTTTAGAATCTAAAAATATAACATTTTAAACTTAACATCAGAATATTTTTTATTTTAAATGAATTTTATATATTAATTTTTCATAGCAAAAATATCTAATTAAAGTTTTGAAATAAAATAACTAATGCATTATAAAATTCATTAATTGATAAATCAATACTGAAAATTTTATTAAAATCGGATAATTACCTGATTTTTGGTAATTTTTTTGGAATAGCGAATGTTACACTAAATTTGTAAACATGCCAATACAAGCCATTTAAAAAGAACCAAAATGGCCGAACAGATCGTAATTGACAAAAAATCGTTTTAAATGTATTAAAAATAAATTGTAAATGTAATGATATTTTTCTTTTTTTTAATGATGGTCATTATGTTACTTCTTATCGTTTTAGACAAAAGTTTGACCTTAAATAATAGATTTAATTAATTTTAATTCGTTTTTAAAAAAATGTAGCAGACGAATTTTGGTTATAGCTATTATAATGCATTATTTATTTTATTTCAAAACTTTCTGATTCATTTCAGGTAAATTAATTTCGACCCCCCCCCCATCATTTTGGGGGCATATAATCTCGGCGAATTGGTCAGCGTTTGATACTACTTACAGTAGAAATAAAAAGATAAAAGACTGAAGTTGTGAATAGAAACAAATTCTAAGTGGAATATTTTATGAGAAAAAATGACTAGAATCTAAAAATATAACATTTTAAACTTAACATCAGGCTTTTCACATTTTAAATGAATTTTATATATTAATTTTTCATAGCAAAAATACTAAATTAAAGTTTTGAAATAAAATAACTGATGCATTATAAAATTCATTAATTGATAAATCAATACTGAAAATTTCATTAAAATCGGGTAATTTGACTCTTAATTGATTTTTCATAGAATTAAAAACAAAAAAAAACTCTGGAGTCGTAACTTGTATTTGGCCACGTTAAAAATCAATTGATTCAATGGAGGTCCTAGTAAACCGGCTCGACACGATCCTCGTTTATGCTAACTAGGTACCACCAAACCGTTTAGGCCATCTTGAATAAAACGGAAATAGATATTTCCGAACTTTGTTTATCAAAAATCTCGTAAAAAAAAAAAGATCGTACAGGGTTGTTACAAAGAAAAATAGTTAATTCAAAGATCAAATTATCCGATTGGGAAAAATTACATCGTTATCTTAAAAAATAAACAAACCTATCCATATTACATGCGAAACGGTAATTTTCAGACCACAATTTAGACAGAAAGAAATACATATTATTACCCTCTTACGGTTATCTAAGTACGGATGGGTGTAACGGACAAACTTTTTTAGCCAAATTTTTTCTATTAAAATAAATAAAATCTTTAAAAACTTTAATATTACAATTTACTATGAATAAAAACTTGAAAAAATTTAATCTTAAAATTTCACAGTGAAATTGACGTTAAAAAATGTCTTCGGTTTTAGTATTAATTCTTAAAATCGAAAATAAAATGAAAATTTGAATATTTTTTCTAAGAGAAAAACTGATAAAACAATCATTCAATATATTATTTTTATTCTAATTGGTCGTAAAAGTTAAATAAAATAATTTTTTACGCTCAGAAAAACAAACTTTAGTTACCGAGAAGCGTCTCGTCATATGTCAGTTTTGCTCTTCCGTATATTCTAAGAATCACACATTATTCAACAATAAAAATTACAAATTCTTTTAAAAATATTAATCGAGCACGGATCGGACCAACTTTTAGTTCACCTGAATTCTAAAATTCATATTTTTAAATATCCATGAAAAATTCGATTTTTTTTCGCAGAAAAAAAAAAATTCAATTTATTTCAAGCAGAAAATAAAGATCACACAAAAGATTGAAAATCTCGTAAAAATTAATTTCTTAAAAAAATTTTTTTTTTTTGACAATTTAATAGAATATAGTACATACCAATTACATAAGCAAAAAAAAATTTTAAATATTAATATTATGACATTTTTTTGCACTTTTTATTTCCGATTTCATTAATTTTTCCTAAAAAAAATATAGTTCGGTACGTTATACAATTTCATTGATATAGTTATTCAAAGTACAAAATTTTTTTTCCACGTCGTTTTGTTTTTATCTCATAAAATAAAATAGGGGGGTGATAGACCTCGTAAAAAATATTTCCCCTAATATATATTAGAAAAAAAACTATTTCAGATGTATTTACATCCAATGGTAAACATTTATGGAAATTTTCGTGAAAATCGGACCATTAATTGATTTTTCATAGAATTTTTAAAAAATCCTCTTATCGTAACTTGTTTTTAGCTACGTAAAATTTCAGTTGATTTAACAGTGCAAAAATGAAAACATTGTTTTTCAATCATAATTTTCATTATTTTCGTAAGCTGATAAAAAATTTAAAATCATCAGGAGTTTGTTTAATGTTTTTTCTTTCGAATGGAATAAATTTTTCAAGAAAATATTAATTTTTCTGCAAGTTTTATTGTGTTAAATGTGTGTGTGTGTGGGGGGGGGGTAAATTGCACAGGGTCAAATTGGTGGTACCTAATGCTAACACATCGATAAAACCGTTAATTACAAAAGTGTAAAAACGTCATTCACCAACCTCTATGAATAAAATAACCCAATATGGGTTGATATGCCGTTAAAATCCACCAACCAACCAAAATATTCTTTTAAAATCCTTCATTGATTTCAGTTTTTTTTTATGGATTTCCTCCTTGGGACAAATGAATGGTGAGATGATTAATTATTCACCTTTGTGGATAACGTAATTTAAATACACCGTTGTTCACGCATTCCAAACATTAAAAAAAAACTCCTGATGATTTTTTTTTAAATTTCAGCTTATGGAAATTTTTAAAAACTAAAAGAATATAATCCGTTGATATGGCATATATCAACTAATTGATATCATATTCTTTTTGTTTTTAAATTTCATTGTTTTTAGTCTTAAAAAATACTCACTTAGATATACGAAGTTTAACTGATTGTCCTTCTTATATTACTTTTTTAAAATGTTCTTTTTCGTATTTTCGTGGCCAAATAATAGTCAATCGACGATACTCAAATGTTTAAAGTAAATAATTACCCCAAATACTTCACAATCATATTTAGTCCGCCCAAAAGTTCTGTGGAAATAAATACGTATTTTTAATTTTCTAAAGAAAGAAACTGAAAACAAACAAAAAACTATACTTACTTCTTTCTTTTTCTTCGAGTAATGCAACATTAGAGAAAAGGAAGAAAGCGCAAAATTGAAACTGAATTAAATTTAATAGTAATCGTTGTTTTTACAAATGACACTAAATGTTTACTATAGAGAGCGAACAATGAAAAATATGTGATGTTGTTTTCGGGTCTTATTTACTATGAAGAGAAATAGCAGCAGCAGCAGCAGCAATACCAACACTAAATAGGACAACCAAAAATCGGGCTTAGTGGCAGCAGTAACAACAGCAACTAATAAACTAGGTACTACCAATTGTGCGCTCATTTTCATTTTAAAAATTAATTAAAATGAATCAAATCGATTATCTAAGGTCAAGTTTTTGTTTTAGTTGAAAAATAGTAACATCCGTAAAAAAAAAAAGAAAAAAAAGAAAAAGCAAAATAATATTTATTACATACATATATAATTTATTTCTAATACATTTTAAACTATAAAATTTGCCCCAAAAATGGCTAAGTGAAAATTTATGCATCATAAATCTTCACTCAAAACAAAATATCTTTAAAAATTTCTTCTCAGAAATTAATAATAAAAAACATTAAATACACTATATACAGAAAAATTACTAACTTGTTGATATTTGTTAATGTGTAATATAATTTTTTTTGTTCCAAACATGCACTGGAATTCTGTGCTCCAAAAATAGGGGGGAGGGGCAAAATTAAGTAACCTGAAAAATCTGAAAGTTTTGAATATAATAACTTATGCATTATAAAATTTATTCATTGATAAATCAACATTGAAAATTTCTGTGATGCTACAATTGGCAGTACCTAACATAAACAATTTTCATTTTACAGTCCTGAAGAGAAATCTCAAAGATTACTTTCACATTGTAGAAAAATCGATATTAAAGAAATAATTATTTATTCAGTAATCAATCTGAATGTCCAGATTTTGTACACGAAAAAGATAAAGTATTGAGAATTCTGGGGTTTGGGGGTTATCGTCCTTTGTCTGCGAGCCTCTGTTTCAAACCAACCAATCACGAGCCAGCATACTTTGGCGGCAAAGCCGAATAGGCAGACTCGTGCGCTCTCTTCTGATCCAGCTAGCACTGGGGACAGACCTAAATAAGGGTCGCTCCTCTTCCTCAACAACCAGAATCGGAGTCGGACGCAAAACAGAAGTCCATCATATCCGAACGGAACAGAGGGCCGTAGCAAGGTATCCGTTAATACCCCATATCTCAGGATACACCAGATAAGTTTATTACAAATTATTATTTGTGCAAATGAACTAAAGTTTGCAACCTATTGTTATTCTGTAATACACGTCTTTTATTCAATTCTAGTTGTTCGTTTTATTTCTTTGACTCTTAACCTGTCTGCCACACTCGCGGTTAACTCCATACTTCAAACCTTGGAGTACTGCCGCTTGTGTCTTATTTCTTTATAAAAGTAATAAAATAAAATCTTAAACAAAATGTTGCTCTCATCTTTTTTGCCTTCATAATAAAAATAGAAATTCAGAAGAATCTGCAGTAATCTGTGGGGTAATAAGAGGTTTTAATGGTTTAGGCTAAAAAGGTAGCTGTGGTTATTCCTTATACATATTTCTAGGGTTTGTTTTTAACCCCATCTTATTTGGTGGTCATGCTGAAAAGGAAGGAATTCAGGGAGAGAAAAGGAAGAGACATAGACAAAAAGTAGTTTTATGATTTAGACTTTATTCACGGGTCATAGCCACCACGTAGAAAATTTCTCCCTGGCCAATAGTAGTGTTTTGTCTGAGTTAAGGCTTAAGTCAGAATAGCTGAGAGATTATCTTGGGAGTTGGAAGTAGGTCCGTTTTCCCGCACATGCTCAGATGGTTCTTTCGGTGAAGGCTCATGGGAGTTTATTATTTTTTTTAATTTGAATTTTATTTTATTCCCACAAATTCAATAATTTCAAATATTTTTAAAAAGGTAAACATAAGTAAAATCAATTTTTAGTCAACACTTATCATAAATAGTAGAAATTCTTTTTTTGCAAAGAGAATAATTTGATTTGTTGTTATTGTAAATAGTTGACCATTTAATTATTTGATTTCATCAACAATATATGAACATTTTTCATACAAAAAAAAAATCCCTCTTATTTAGTAACTGGGATCATTTTAAGTAAAAAAAAAATTTAGTCCATCACTTAAAAATTTTATCATGATACTGTTACGTACAATCAATTATTGGCAAGTAGAAACTAAATTCGAAAGCCAAAAAGAACACCCCAGAATATTCTTAGGGCCCTGTGATGTCCGAGTTGAGGCTGGGAGTCCCAGAAAATGACCCCAACTACAATTATGTTGGAGTAACATAGTTTACCAGAAGGACTATGGCCAAGTTCTGTTTAGTCACGCCACGTAGGCATTTGGAAAAACTAAGGGCCAAGCAATAGACAGAAATGTGACATCACAATTTTTTTGGGGGGGGGGGGGCAGGAATGAAATTTCGACTACTAGGCAGTTTTTTTTCCAGACCCCTTTACAGGCAGTCGATAATCACCTCCATGCGGCCTAGAAGAAATTAGACCCAGAGTAGTCATCTACACAGATATGGGCTGAACCAAGAAATAAAGGAAGCCCATCGGATATAATGTCCATGGAAATGAATCAACTAAAACAAAGATTAGTGCTATATTCTGTCATAGAATTTTTCTATAGACTGTCACCTTTGTATTTCATCCAAGTTGTATATGTATGTGTGTTCAAACTGACTATGATCCATGAACAAAAGCCATAACGAAGCCTAACTTGTTGTCCCACTCAAACCCTTGACGATTCTATATATGCCCCAAACTGTGGATTTCCATTTTATCCTCCTCTCAAGTCTCAAATCATTGAATAAAATTGCTTTATAAAAATAACATATATGTCTTTAGTTGTTCTTTTGCAAACTTGCATGTGAACCTCTCATCTCTTCTTTGGTCTCTCTGATGGAAATATTGCGTGTAAACATTGAAAACAATAGGCGAACGTAACATTGCCCGATATTGTTTTTGCTAATCCTTCAGATTTTTCAGCAAAACCAAATGAATATCCTGTAGGTAAAGTGAATTGTCTTGCGAGGTTACAGATTGAACTCACATAAGAGTGGTAACTCTTGATAAGCCCCCAGTCACCACCAGTTGGTTGGAGTGATTTGGTTGGTGAGGAGGCATAAAACCTGAGGCAGTCTCTCTCTCTCTCTCTCTCTCTCTGCAGTAAATTATTGTTCTTAACTGGGAAAACCAGTTGTCTATGGCAGTGTTAACAATGATGCTTGTGTGAGATCAGAAAATCAGTCAAACTTTTTTAAAAGAATTCTCAGATCATATTCTCTGTGATATTGTAGAACAACTTTTACATACACTTCATCAACTAAAAGAATATTATTTCTGGTTTTACAAAATATATCACCATAAAATTAAATATAAATAAATAACTTAAATAAATAAATAAATAAAATAAATAACATACCATCTACCAAATCATAATAGTATTGCTTGAATATTCTTTCGAACATTAATAAATACCGAATCATATATAAACAACATCCCATCTACTGAATAATTAAATTAAATAAATAAATAAATAAATAAATAATAATAATAATATAATGAAATATATCACCATAAAATTAAAGTCATTTTTATACTTTTGATGTCAAACCTGATAATGTCATCACACTTGGTAGCTTAAAATCATCCCAAAGTCTATTATATGATTGAGATGTTACAAAATATCAAATTTGCTCTGATCAGAAAATCAGAATCCCAATGTTTTATCCCAATACTTTGTAGTGACATTACATTAATATATTCTTTTAAAATATTTATCAATTTTTAATTTGCTAATTTTGTCCTTTTCTTAAAAAAAAAGAAGAAAAAAAAGCAAGGATTTCCAGCCACCATTTTGAAAATCATGGAACCATCCTAAGATGACATTTAAGGTCAATGATCTCAACAGAATCAGAATCAGCAGCAAAAATGGCCATTAAAAACACCCGTCTTATCTAATTTTTAGGAAAAGAGTATCCATTGCCCCCCCACCCCTAGTTACATGACTGAGATGTTACAAAATATCAAAATATTAAAAAAATAAATTTTCTCTGATGAGAAAATCAGAATCCAAATGTTTTGTCCCATTGCTTTGTGGTGACAAAGAGTTAATATGTTCTTTTAAATGGCTGTTTTGTTTTACGGCATATCAACCCTTTTCAGATCATTTAATGCGGACTCAAATCACTTTTATATTTGATTTACTTACAGTACCTGCTATTGCTTAAATGGTTGTCCATCTAAGTATGAAGGCTCATTGCTACTTAACTTCAGTGATCTAGCAGGAACCAATGTTTTCAACGTGATTTGACTGTAAGAATTCTTTTTAAAAAATTACTGAGGAAAGGAATTGGTTCATTGATGTGAGACCAGTGGGAAAACTTTGATACTTGATTTTTTGAAAGAGAACAATTGTTGTAGCTTTCAAATTTTAAATTGAAAACATTGGAATACCTGTTATATACACATGTCTTGGGTATATGATACGAAGAGAGAGAGAGAGAGAGAGAGAGAGAGAGAGAGTTGATCAGATAATTAAATTTCCCATTTCATTGTCTAAGTTATTAAGTCCCAATTGATATAAATTGAAAGGTAATATTACAAAATTAGTTGTTAAAAAAGATTTAAGAAAATGATTAAAAGCAATTTCTTAAAATAATTTTTCAGAGATATATATATATATTTTTAACAAAACAAAAATAAAAAACACCAAACTAAACAACAATTTATCTTTTATTCCAATTAACGAGATTATTTTTACTTTGAAGTTTGAAATAAAATTGACTAATTCAATTTTTGAGAGATTTATTTTTTTAATATAGATATGTTTAGTCTCCAAATTAAAAAAGAAAAAAATATATTTCATTTTCCGGATTTCTACTGCCAACGTGGCCTTTTCACTTTCTTATTTTATTTATTTGAGAGAGAGAGAGAGAGAGAGAGAGAGAGAGAGAGAGAGAGAGAGAGAGAGAGATAATGGTTCTTACTAGTTAACTTGCTGTTTACTTTGTCTAACTCGACTGTCCACCATATTCTCTTGTTGGTCTGTTTTCTCTTCAGAGTTTTCTGTTAAGGGTTAATTCTTCTTTCTTGTTGACTGGTCATTTCTTGTTTTTAATTATCAATTAACAAGACTTGGTTGTTTTATGATAAAGCTTTTATCTAACAACCCAGCCCATAATTCAACCACATGATGTGTTGCAAACCCTGAAAGACATCTTCTCTTGTCAGGTGCTAGCTTGCATCTGATTTAAAACTATCTCACACCTAATCGCCCGCTTTCTAAGAGAAGGTCAGCAGAATGTCACCGGTTGTCAATCATCAACCATGGTAACTTTCCACTGAAACCCTGTACTTCTGACTCTTATGAACTTTATTCAAATATTCTCTACTATAAATACATACATAATTCATAAGCTGCTTATGAATTATGTAACATACCTTCAGTAAAAAAATCCCCCAAAATCAACAGACTGGATGAACAGTTGATTGTTCATAGCATGCAAATGCTGACACAAAATCATGTTGATTAATATTATTATACAAATTTTCCAAACTGATAATTTTTCTCTCTCTAGAAATTGTACTAACTTTTCATTTTTCACATTTCCCACAGAAATTTTGGTTGAAGGCATGATCATAAATTTGATGGTAAATGATCAAATACCAGTGAGGAATTTTTTGGTTGTACTCTTATATACCCAATTCTTCTGCTATATATATATATATTATATATATATAGCTCAGTTAATAGAGTGTTCAATTAGGAACCACAATGTTCTGGTTTTGATACTGGCCCTTGCAAAATCAGTGTATGAGTAGCACAGGGATCTGTGCAGTAAAGTGAGTAGCTGATGGTAGGTGTGGTGTCTTGTCTCAGATATCAAAGACAATATCCTTGGTCTAGCATAGCTAGTTATATTGAATATGTAGTAGTAAGAAAACCCATATATAAGATATTTGTGTGTGTGGAACATGTATGTGTGTGTGTATATATATATATGTGTGTGTATGTATACATACATGTGTGTGTGTATATACATATATTGTATGTGTAAATAGGTGTATTGTGTGTAGGGTCAATGCTGAGTCAAAGGGGCCATTAAAGTTAGACAGAGACCAGGAGTCTAGTTTTTGACCACTTTGAAACTGGAGGTCACATCAGTTATAAAAGTTGACCAAATTTTTAGAACAAGGAAAAATGAAATCATGCGGGGTGGATGAAATCTCGGAGGAGACGATAGTTGATAGTGAGATTTGAGAATGCTGGGAAATTTGAAAGTGAGTTAGGCAGTTAGTTCTTGGGTAGTGGATAAGACAGATCACCTTAGACTGGTAGCAGAGAAGACAACCTTAGCAGAAGTCTTGACTGGAGAAGTGGGAGGTGGGGTTTTCCCCCCTCCCATCTGTATAGTAAAGAGTAGGAGATTTTATCTGTTCACTTGACTTTGTCTTGTCTTGTATTTGTTCTCTTTGTTGATTGATTGTTAAACTACCTGTAGGTGGTGTTATGGACACAAGTGAGGGTCAAGCAAGCAGACAATCACAAGACGACAGCCAGTAAGGTTCAAAGTTGAAAAGTGCAACAAATTCAAGGTACTTGGAGACACCTTGGCCCCCGAGGGAGGTTTACAATAGTCTCATATGGTGTAATGGTTAGAACTCTAGATTAGCAGATCATTGTTAATGAGTTTGATTTTCACTAGGGCTCCCATACATATGGACTTGTGCCACACTTAAACTAAGCTTAATAAATAACTTAAGGCATCTGATTATGAATTGACAGGGTAAGGTGTCCATTAGAGGCTCCTTATGCTGAACTATTCAAAATACCAAAAGTGTTTCACTATTCTCAAGACAGTTGACTTTTCCAAACAGAATAGGTTTTATTTTTTTCAGAGTTCCGCTTTTTAGGAAGGGATGTTTTTTTTTTGAGAAGATGATAAAATAAAACAAAAGAAAAAAGAAAGAAAATAGTCTAATTGCCTTAGAAAGGTGAAACAACACAATCTTCCCTACTTTTGAAAGAACAACTTCAAGAGAATAGTATGATTCATGCTTTTACCAAAGATATTAAGCAACACCAGAATTTAACACATAGATTCTCTCCAATTTTTATTCATATATTTTCAACAAAAAGGAAGAATATTTTTGTATTTACTTTTACAAGAATGTCTCAATTGTGTATGTTCAGATTTGTATTTTTAAAGTTCAACATATTGAAAATACTGATACATACACCTGAAAAGTGAAAGGTATCATTTTAGTGTGTCTTTCTACCATGGATTTTTAAAATGAAACTCAATGAAAATCTTGATCCACACATATTAAAATATTTGCTATTCATTCTTCAGTGTGGATGGCATATAGTTTTTTCAACTAAAGATTTTCAAAAGTGAAATAACTGAAAATTATGATCCACAGATTTCAAAAGATTATGGTTTCTCTCCAATGTGTATACGTACATTTCTATGTAAGTAGGAATTATGTAAAAATGCAGATCCACACATCTTACATTAATTTGATTTCTCTCCAGTGTGTGTTCGTATGTGTGCTTTTAAAGTGGAATGCTGTGAAAATGATAAATCACATACATTACAAGCAAAAGGTTTTACTCCAGTGTGTATTTGCATGTGTCTTTTTAATTTGGCAGTCTCTGAAAATGCTGATCCACAGTATTCACAAGAAAAAGGTTTCTCTCCTGTATGTATGCGCAAATGGGCTTTTAAATTGGAATTCTGTGAAAATGCTGCGCCACACACCTCACAAGAATATGGTTTCTCTCCAGTGTGTATTCGCATGTGGGCTTTTAAGGTGGAATTCTGTGAAAATGCAGCATCACATACATCACAAGAAAAAGGTTTTTCTCCAGTATGTATTTGCATATGTCTTTTTAATTTGGAAGTTTCTGAAAATGCTGATCCACACACTTCACAAGGATATGGTTTGTCTCCAGTGTGTGTTCGCATATGTGCTTTTAAGGTGGAATTCTGGGAAAATGCTAAATCACAAAAATCACAAGAGAAGGGTTTTTCTCCAGTGTGGGTTCGCATGTGTATTTTTAATTTATAAGTAACAGAAAATGCTGATCCACAGATTGTACATGTATATGGTTTCTCTCCAGTGTGTGTTCGCATATGTGCTTTTAAAGTGGAATTTTGTGAAAATGCTAAATTACAAACATCACAAGAAAAAGGTTTTTCTCCTGTGTGTATTCGTATGTGTCTTTTTAATTTGGATGTTTCTGAAAATGCTGATCCACAGATTTGACAAGTATGTGGTTTCTCTCCAGTGTGTGTTTGCATGTGCGTTTTTAATGTGGAAGTCTGTGAAAATGCTGCTTTACACACCTGACAAGAATAAGGTTTCTCCTGAGTGTGTATTCGCATGTGAGTTTTTAGATTAGAGTTTTGGGAAAATGCTGCTCCACACACTTCACAAGAATATGGTTTTTCCCCTGTATGTATTCGCATGTGGCTTTCCAAATGAGAATTCCTTGAAAATCCTGATCCACAAACTTTACAAGAATATGGTTTATTTCCAGTGTGTGTTTCCATGTGTGTTTCTAAAGTGGAATTGTCTGAAAATGCAGCTCCACATACTTCACAAGGAAATGGTTTCCCTTCCATGTCTGTCTGCATTAATGTTTTTGAATTGTCTGCCATTAAAAATGCACATCCACACACTTTACAATTAATGTGTTCTTTCCAGTGTGTATTCTCATGTCTTTTTATTTGGACATCATTGAAATTTCAGATCCATATACTTTAGGTGAAAAATGTTTTCACCAAGTGTGTTTGCTTGAGCTGTCTGAAATTTAAATATTGTGAAAATTCTGGCTCCCATATTTTACAAGAATATAATTCCTATTCCACATATGTTCATATGTTTACTTTGAAATTTGATGTTTAAATGTTGATCAACACACTTCTTCTCAATAATATGATATCAGTTTCTCTTCTTGATGTATCAATTTTTGTGTCTTTTCTTTTTTTTAAAACAGGGAACCACTAATCCACACACTTGACTGGTATAGGGTTTCTTCCAAGTGTATCTTTGAAATGTGAATTAAGCAAAAATGATCATGAAAAGACTTTACAAGAATTGTTTTTTTTTGTGTCTTTAGATAGAACAAATTACATCTGAACTTTTGTTAAAAGGCAGATTCATACACTTTGCAAGAATAAGTTGTCTTTTTGGTCTTCCATATAATTAATATCTGTGAATGAAAAAGAAATAGTATTAAAGAAAATATTTTTTATTATGAAATTAGAACAATTAAAATTCCTTTACCCAGGAAAATATTTTCAATGCATAAAACAATTTAACACAAATATCTAGATAACAAGTTGTTTAAAATTCAATGATTTTAGTAGTTTCTTAAAAAAATTGTTTTTTCCTAAAAATATTTCGAATAAACAGTAGAATTTTTTTACACAAAAATATTCAGTTCCATAAAGACTTATGACGAAGAACAAAAAAGAGCAAGACATTGTCTTGCCTGCCGGGGTCGAACCCGCGTCCTCCCGCATGTGAAAGCAGATGCAATTTAGGCACTGGACAGACGCGAAGTGCCAGGATGTTTTGGTAAATATGTACATAAATGGCATGTGAGTCAAGCGCTCGGCAGTGAGGAATCAGCATTAGCAGGTTGACTGATGCGAACGACCGAGTAAAGAAATGTGATTTTGAACTGCTAGAGATTATTTTCGACTACGGTGACGGATTTTGCAGCTGCTAGGCGAGGACGAGGAACGTGTTGACCAGGGGAAGGTTTGGCTTGCTGGAAGACTGTGGATTCGCTTGTTTTTGGCCCCCCTCTCGGCGGGAGCTTGTTGATATGAACATCTATTTCCCCCATATATTTCCCCCCCTTCTATAAAAATAAAGACCTTATTCAATGGATGAACAGAAACACTTAAAACATAAAAGTGCAAAATTTTAACTAATTAACTTCACTTATGAGCAAAAACCAAATAATCTTTTTGGTATGAATGTAAAATAATTTGGTTCAATGTAAAATAATAATAAAAAAAATTTGTCCTTGATGCAGTGCCACATTTGGATTTTCCCACCTTTTGATCTTGCTATGAAAAATCAGATATTATTAATAACTTAAAATTGGTTAATTTTAACACTTTTTTGTTAGCAGTTTTGGAATCTTTGGGTCAAAATACTTTTATAAACTAATTTTTAGGAGAAGGGAAGCTGAAGAACTCATTTTACAGCAAAAAAAATTACATTTTTTTGCCCCGCCCCAATTTGGAGAGGTAAAAATCAATGTAACTTGACCAATCTTTGGAATTGGCAGTTCAAATATTTCAAATTTTGCCCGGTTGTGGATTATGTTAAAGTAAAACATTTTAACATAATCCACAACCGGGAAAAATTTAAAATATTTGAAGTGGGTGGGTGACAATTTTACTTTTTTCTGCATGATTTGACATGGGATTACTTTTAATTAATTTTTCCTCAAAAAATGAACAGAAGAATTCTTTTTTTTCTAACCCAACAAACCATTTTACACAAATATATTCAATTCTATAAAGACTATAAAAATAATACAAGAAATTATTTCAATATTTCTTTTTGTTAATAGCATAATGAAATATTTCTGTGGATAGATACAAACATTCACAAAAGGAATTTGTTTGAAATAGAAATAAATTTAAACTCAATATTAATTTGTGCAAAATGTGAGAATTTTATTACTTCACTTAGAAAATGAAAAACATAAAAAAAGTTTGTTAAAAATGTTTAATGGCTCTCTGCATCATCAGGATCAACAGCTTTTGGTGTCACTGCATATGTTGAAAATTTGCAGCAAACAAGGGCATCTTGTTCCCTTGATTGGGATTCATGGAGTGTTTGGGGACCACTTGTAAATTCCTATTCCCTTGTTACTCCTTCTATGAATTCACTACAAGTGAATTTGTTGGATAGAGCTAGCTCAATAGTCCCAGCATGAATGCCATCACAAAACAAAACAATGGCTCATATCAATGCAAAACAATACAGCTCATGCATTTATTAAAAATATCTTTAAAAAATGATCTAAAGTTTCAAAGATTCTTCCCTTGCGTGATCTAAAAAATATTCAAGCCATGTATTAGTGCTGGTTCATTTTCACTTGTGCATTTTTTGTTTGAAAACAAATAAAAGTAATTTTCAATAATATTTATAAGATTCTCATAGAGTTTTCTAATAAACTTCTGAAATAAAAATAGGTTGATCCATTTAGATGGAAGTTCAAGTGATGGGGGATTTTCACCAAACTCACCCACACTTTCTGCGGTTTGTATATCAAATAAAAAAAATAAAACCAAAAGACATTTTCTAAATCCTCATCCTCAATTTAGTATCATTTTCCAAGTGTTTAGGATTTGCCCCCTGATAATGTGATTCTCTGGGCTATTGTTAGGAGGATTTGATCCCTAATCAAAGGCTTGTAATCTTTCCAACCAAGTTGTGTCTAAGATCTGAAGCAAACCTAACATTTAGGGTTGAAATGTTTGTCAGTTCTTGCCAAAGACGCCACATTCAAAAATAACAATTGACTTTCATTCATTATTGTAGATTGAAGCTTCTTTTTTTATTCTTATTTTTTTAATCTTGGTGCAAAAATACTCACTTTATTTTTAGACAGTATGTGTGTGTGTGTGGGGGGGCTTGTGGTGTAATGGCTAATGGGCTGAACTGTAGAGCAAAAAAAAAAAATGTAAGAAAAAATAGCAACACAAAATGGATATGCACATTAAAACAGTCATTGCTGTCCCCAGAGTAAAAATCTGGGTATTTTGAAGTAAAAAGATTTTTAAAATTTCCCCTAAAACAACAATAGTCTTCTGTATATGAAAAAGAACAATTTATAGAAATAATTTTTATATCTCAGAAAACATGTGCGAAATTGTGCATTTTTAATCATACAGTCTAGATAGATTGAATAAATTGTTATTCATCACAAAAATATAACTTATTTATGGCTATGTTAAATTTCAATTGAAAAAGTGCAAAAATGTAAACATTGTTTTTCGTTTATAATTTTCATTATTTCCGTAAGTTGAAAATTTTTAAAAAAATCATCAGAAGTTTGTTTATGTTTCTTATTTTGAGTGAACAAAAATTTTCAAGAAAATATTAATCTTTATGCAAGTTTCATTGTGTTGAATATAGGGGGGGGGGAATTTCGCAAGGAAAATTGGTTGTACCTAGTAAACACAGATTTTTAAAAAAATTTCAGGCCAAACGTGATCGAAATTTACCGAAAAAATTGTTTTAAATGTATTAAAAATAAATTACATGTGTAATATTATTTTGCTTTTCTTACTAATGATGTTACTACCTTTTGACTTACACAAAAATTTGACCTTCAATAATCGATTTGATTAATTTTAATTCATTTTAAAAATTTTTGCAGATGAAAAAAATTGGGTAAAACACGCCACTGAAATTAGTTTTTGAAACTTTTTACGAGTGTTGAAATTTGAAAAAAATTTTTTTTAAATGTGGTTTCTAGTCTTGATTTTTCTAGTAATGGGATTGGAATTTTTAAAAATTCAAATGTATAAAGGTTGAAAAAAAAACCCTACAATCTTAACTAGGTATGCTCAATTGCTCACACCTTCTACTAAGGGGGATCACAGGAAATTCTTCTAAAAATCATATAAAATAAACTAACCATCCGATTTTAATAAAACTTTCGTATATGAAGTAATAAAAGACAAACTTTTATTGTAAATAAATGTTTACTATATTGAAAAGGCTAATCATTTTTTTCGTTAGTTTTTGTTTCACTCATTGATCCTCCGTACAAATATCTTGGTAATTTTTTTTCTGTATGAAAATAAATTTTACATTTTTAGAAAGATAATTCAATGATGGAACATATTTTTTTTTAAATCGATTCTAGAACATGTTTGGTAGTAGGGCGTCTTAAAACTTGAAACTTGAGTCTCATAAATAAGAAAAAATATGGATCTTTTTTTTTTTCTAAATTATTAGATTATTTTCTAAGGAATTTTATATTAAAAATTCCTGTTGTCTACTTTTTTTTTTTTTTTTTTTTTTTTAGAGATTTTTAAAAATCTATAAAATGTAAAATAAATACTTTTGTTAAGTGTATAGCAAAGTCGTATTTATCTAATTAAAGAAAATATTATATAAAAAATATTTAGCTAAAAATAATGACATAATATAGTACAGTCTTTATTAAAAAAATATTGAAAATAATCTTTGAATTAAAAATTGTCGTCATTTTTATTAATGGAAGTATGTAGGGGACATAATATTCTATTTTTTTAAAACTGTTGTTGTTGCTGCTGCTGCTGTGAATAATTTCAAATAAGTTTAAATCTGTGACACCTGTAGAGCTCAAACAGTGTTTGTTTAAAGAAATTAATTATTTTTGAAATCAATAATAAAAAGAATTTTAAAAAAAAAATGTATAATCCTCCCTAGAAAATTACTTGGGTCTAATTTTTCAATTTTTTATTTTTATTTCTATTTTTTATTTTTTAATAGAATAACATGGTAATTATGTTTAGTAAATTAGGGTGTCCCAGAAAAAACAGAACCCACAAATTTTGCAATAAAACTGTTAATTTTAACTAGGGGATTTTAGGGTTGGAGTTGGGGTTAGGGTTCTGTTTTTTCTTGGTCAGCCTGTACAAAGTGACCCAGAAAAAACAGAACCCAATTTATTTATTTATTTACCCATTAAACCAACCCTAAACCCTAAATCCCAACCCTAACCCTAACCCTAAACCCCCCTAGTTAAAATTAACAGTTTTATTACAAAATTTGTGGGTTCTGTTTTTTCTGGGATACCCTAATTTACTAAAGAAAAGTTCATAATTACCAATAAGTTATCCATTAAAAGATTGTCCTTAATAGATAAAATGCTGAATATGTCAGTAAAATTGGATAAAATCACTGGTAATTTGGTAATTGGTTTAAAACAATTATCACCTCTCTTTTACAAAATTGAAAATACAATATACATACTTTTTTTTATTATTATAGTTTATTTTTTCTCGAATTTCTTTTTACAAAATAATAATGTAATGACGTAATAGTCAAGAGAAATATTGAAACTTTGGAATTTTTGATTGTCGATTCCTTTTATGACGTCACAATAATTCGAAGAAAAAATAACAAACAAAAAAACCAAAAAACATTCCTTTAAATTTCCTCATTGCTTTCAGTTTTCATCTGGATTTCCTCATAAAATACATCAACAAAATTTGGGACACGTATAACAAGAGAATGGTGATATAATCACTCACCTTGTTGTTTAATGTAATTTGCTGTTATTCATCCATTCTATATCAATTGATTGTATTTATTGTATTACTTTTGTCATTGTTTAAAAAATTCTATTTTATTTTGAAGCTAAAAAAATTGTAAATTGTTGAATACTCAAAATGCTTAATGCCACGTAAATAATTACTTAACTTCACATATCATTTTTTTTTATTTATCAAAAATTTCTGGGGAAATAAATACGTATTTTTCATTTTCTAAAGAAAGAAATTAAAATATATATATATATATACTTACTTACTTCGTTTTCTTCGAGTAATGCAACATAAGAGAAAAGGAAGAAAGTGCAAAATTTGGAATAAACTGTTTTTAACTCGAATTAAATTTAATAGCAGTCGTTGTTTACAAATGACGCAAAATATTTTCTAAAGAGTGAAAAATCAAGGGAGATCATTAAGAGAAATTGTCAAAAAAGAAAGATTTTTTTCTTCATCTTCCTTTATCATCATCATTGTTATTATAAATATGGGGCACCCGGTGAGAATCGAATTCACTAACAATGGTCAGTAAAACTTGGTTGTTAAGTGCCCTGCAGCAAAATTAAGACCTATTCAAATTCAATGTAATCCTTTTTAAAACTTTACACTAATATATATTTTTTTTCATTTTGTTATTTGTTGTGGTACGTATTGCGTATTTGGATGTCAATACGAGAAATTCTAGGGTTCACGTCGAAGAGCAAACGGTTAAAACGATTAGTAGTATCAGTAGAAAGAAATTACCAGTAGTTAAGAGAACGAAAAATAGGCTTTAGCAGCAGCAGCAGCAGCAGCGACAAGCTGTAATGGTGAACACATGCAATAAGTTACAGTCCTGAAAAGGATTATAATCTCTACAATATGAAAATTATCTCTGATAATTATCAGAGATAATTTTCATATTGTAGAGAACTGTATCAAAGAAATAATTCTTTATACAGTTATAAATTTACGCTTGTAAAATTCATCGTACTTTTGTTAAATACTGTCTGTGTGTACTGGACATTTAATCTTTTCTTATAAAATTTTGCAGTTTATTTTTAATAACAGCTGTCAGTCATAGACGTATTTTACAAAATCAATTCAACACGCTGATTGAAAAAAAAAAAAAAAAAAAAAAAAGAATTACCAAAAATCAGGGAATTATCCAGTTATTTTATTTTAAAACTTTCTGATTTTTTTTCAGGTCACTTAACTTTGACCCACTCTTTTTTTTTTTTTTTTTTTTCAATTTTCATTTCAAGTTTTTAATGTCTTGTGTGCTATTAAGAACTAAAATTTTTTAAATAAATTACAGTTAAGGGAAAACAAGAGCTTTTGTATATATTGCTCTAGAAAATCAGATTTCTCCCCTTAAAAATGATATGCTTTTTCAGAGCGATATCATTTTGTTTAAAATTGTCACTCAAAATTTTTAATGTGTTGTATAATATATAATTTGTAAAGATTTGAGAAATTCTATGACGAAGCTGAAGTTGATAAACCAAATATTTATGATTTAGTTGATGTGACTGATAGTGATATAAAAATTGATGGAAGCTCTTGGCTGCAATTTTGTTCAGGTTACACACCTAATAAACAGGATTTTAATTGTTTTTTGTTTTTTTCTAATTTTTAGCTGCTTGAGATTTTGTTTTATATGATACTGCCCTGCATCTCTACTAATGTAGTGAGGGTAATTTTAGAGATTTTGATGGTGTGATCTGTGTTAACAAAAAATTCCACTTCAATGAAAAACATTAAGAAATGAGCAGCAATTAAAGATGTCACCTTATGATATATTAATTGCAGACACCTGACACATCAAGAAATTGAAAACTTATAAAAAGAAAAGAAGTTATTAATCATTGAAAATAAGAGTATTTACGTGGTTTCGTGGAGCCCTTATTCTCCGTTAGTGGTTATTGTTCGGACGAAAGAAGGAAACAAACACGAATATAAAATAAATGCACAGACACATGTATTATCAAAAAGTAGAGAATTGTTGCAAATTTTAATGGCATTTGCTACGAGACTTATCTGAGAGTGCAATAAAAAGTTCTTGGTACTGCGCTAGAAAGGTGTTTCTTGCTGTGTTTTGAATGTTGGTAAGACACTTCCTCAGGCTCTGTTCTTGTGAGCTTCTGATAAGTATGCTGTCGAAATGGCCCAGTCAGTGGCTGGTTAGGGCAAGGTGATTTGAAGCACTTATTTTTTTTAGCGTCTCTCGATAACTGCTCTCGGATAAGTGAAGAAATTTGGTTTTTGGTAAGAACATACATATTGGTGGATTCCTCTAGCGCAGGGGGGATATATTATCTATCAGATTTCTGATAAAAAATTTTGCAAACAAAAGAAAATA
Organism: Doryteuthis pealeii; assembly: GCA_023376005.1. Lineage (NCBI taxonomy): Eukaryota > Metazoa > Mollusca > Cephalopoda > Myopsida > Loliginidae > Doryteuthis > Doryteuthis pealeii. The sequence continues at coordinate 64,581,119 of CM042168.1, forward strand.
TCTTGAAACTTAGTAAACCCTGCTCTTTCCATAGGCATTTTCTTATAAGTATCGCAAATAATGATATTCAAAGATTCCATTCATTGGAAAACTCACTTAGGAAATCAGAAGCACTGAATACATTTTTAGAGAAAAATGTACAAAACACGAATTAAATCTACAAGAGAAAAGATTGAAATGGAATTGATAAAGGTTTATTATTTTTATTATTTTCATTATTCAATATATGACAGTGGCAAAATGTTTCTCTAACACACCAGTTGCTTAATGGTTGGAGAGGCCCCCCTCTGATCAATTATAACTGGTTATGTCAAGCCCTAGCACCTACATGATTGACCCAAACCCTGATTGTCTCTTTATGGCAAGCCCCTTTTTTATATCATATGGGTTATAGAAGGTGGTGATCTGAGGCTCTTAATGCCTGGGAAGACGTTTAAATGTCTAAGAGTGAATGGTGAGAGTTCCAGGTTTGGAGGTCTGGGGAATGTGAGCGCCCCTTCATCATCACCATTGCTCCACAGGTCACTGATTATAACTGAATGTATGCAAAAATTTGTAAATGTTTTGCTTAGCACCTATATATGTACATTTTTCCATTGATGTTCTATGCAAATTTTTGTTTTAATTGTAGTTCCCAGCTGCCTATGTCTGAAGAAAAATAAAGATAATTCTACATTATTTGGCAATTTGTCAGTTCTTTTACAGACCAAAAAAAAAAGAAGTGGCTGGGATGGAGTTCATCGCACCCCTCAAATTTTGCACTGATGATGATAGGACAGAAATGACAGGCAATCAATCTTCTGATGAGTTTTTCTTTGAATTTGGCATCATCTTTAGAAGAACTAATTGAAAATGTTATCATTGTGGATTTAATGATATGGTAAATTCAATGAAGCATTAAAAATTTGGTTTAAACCATAAAATAAATGTTGTACCATTGATATTGATGTTGAATATGCACGGAAAAAATCAGGAGTAAATCTAAAGAAGCCCAATGGAAGGTTGGTTGGTATAAGCCGAGCAGAAATTGATTGATCGTAAGAAGAAGAAACAAAGAGTAACGCATATAACTGATGTCGTTGCTCAAAATGATAATTTACTAGTTTAATTAATAACACAAAGAGCCTCACCATTATTGTATGATTGAAATTAATGGGGATATGGTTTCCAAAGTCACCATAGCTAAGAAGTTGACAATTTCAAATCCTTTAACTTGAGATTGACTTAGATGGATCCAGGTTCTAACAAAATATTAGGGTCAAGACAGTATGTGGATTTATACATTATTTGTATGATTAAAATATATTATTAAACACAATGATTCATCCAGAGTGGAAACACTGTTGTAAAATATACTTAATGTTAAAATAATACTGCAATTTTCTTCCATAAAACAATTATATCAAACACATATTATAGAAGGGGGAAAATATATGGGGGGGGGGAAATAGATATTCGAATCAACAAGTTCCTGCTGAGGGGGGACCAAAAACAAGCGAGTTCACAGTCTTCTCGCAAGCCAGACTTTCTTTTGGTCAATACGTTCTTCGTCTAGCAGCTGGAAAATCCGTCGTCATAGTCGAAATAATCTTTAGCAGTTAAAAATTGCATTTCCTATTTAGTTTTGTTTCTGTTGGACTAAAATCCATTTCTTTCACCGGGTCGTTTGCAAAGCGCTTCGTCATCAACTGCTGCTGCTAACTGCTCACCCCTCACTCCCCAGCGCTTGACTCAATTGGTTATTTATCAGCACATTTCCCAAATATCCGGGCACCACAGTCGAACCTCGCATCCATCCAGTGCCCAAATCGCAATTGTTCTTGCATGCGGGAGGATGCGGGTTCAATCCTGGCAGGCAAGACGTCTTGTTCTTTTTCCTTTCTCGTTCTCCATCACACATATAATGTTCAATGTCTTCAAATAAAAGAATTTGAGGACTTTATTTTGGAATGGAACTTTTATAGGATGTCCTGTTAATTTCCTTTTTATAGAAGCCATGGAACTTTTAGAAAACTCGTCTCTGTATTTCTTTAGTAATGAGTTGGTGTTTGATATTGGGAATCATATATGCCTTTTTTTTTAATTCTGAAGATAAAACTGATAATAGAGAAAAAGTATCATGTCAAGTTTACAAGAAGAAGATCCTTTTTTTCTCAGAGGCATCTCCACATTGGATTTCACATTGAGATGAAATAGATATTTCAAGAGAATAAAAAACAAATTCTCATACTAACAAAATAATTGTGTGTCCTAAATGTAATTTGTATGCATAGAGCTATAATCTTGAAGCTCATTCTTGAAGATCAATCCCAAAAATGAAAAAGTACCAACTCCATAATAATCCAGATGAAATGAACTTAATTAAAACAATAAACTTCAAGTAACATAATGATTATAATGACATTTCATCCTCAAATTTATTTATTGTTTTGTTGAGTTTTTATAAAATTCTATTTTAAGTTGAATGGCAGAAATGGCTATGTAAATTTTTGTGAAATTAACTTTACAACTGTTCAGGTTATTTTTAGAATTTGAAGTTTGTCCAATTATATTTGTATTTACCAAATCACTTTATTAACATTTTTTCTTTTGCTGTTACACAGGCTTCATTTCAGGTTTTGCAATTCCAGAACTGTTCCACCGGTAAGCCCAACCTTTTTTTAGGCCGCCTCTTCTCATGATTTGTTCTGAGTAATCTAAAAAATAGTTTCAGAGTTCTTATATAATGGCCCAGATATACACAACAGCTAATCAGAAACTTGTTAGTCACATGGATAAAATAGGTGATACTATTCGCACATAATTTCTTATTTGCTACTACTCCAGTGTACATGTCATTACTAAAGTAAGTTGTTTGATTTTCATTAAAAATTCCAACAAATACTTATTTAATTAGTAAATAAAAATAAAACAGCTTAAGAACAGAAAACTCCTCCAAGACACCCGCTCCACACTGTGGCTGAGACACCATGGTGCACCCCGCTCCACACAGTGGCTGAGACACCATGGTCCACCCCGCTGTATTTTATCACACACAACCCTGACATACATTTTTATATCAAAATTACTCTGGCTAATTTTGAATATTTTTGTTTTTATATATATTGGATATATTAACCATCATAAAGGCAATATTAAGGAGTGATGTCATGAAGCTTCTTCAAAAAATGTTTTATCTAAAATAAAAATGTATAAAAGTTTTGGTTATTAACAGAAATGGCCAGTTTAGCTCATCATAAAAAATGAAACAAAGTAGATTGGTTGCCTTAGCAAGACAAAAGAGCCCAATCTGCCTTACTATTTACCAATAACTGATGAGAGAAGAGAAGGATTCATACATTTCCCAAGGATATTAATTACCGTAATTTAACACATACACTTAAAAAATATGGATTCTCTCCAATTTTTATTCATATATTTTCTATAAAAAGAAAGAATATTTTTGTATTTACTTCTACAAGAAAAGAATTTCTTAATAGTGTACATTCAGATTTGTATTTTTAAAGTTCAACATATTGAAAATACTGATCCATACACTGGTAAAGTGAAAGGGACCTTTTTGGTGTGTGTTTCTCCAAAGATTTTTAAAAATGAAAGTCAATGACAATCTTGATCCACACATCTTAAAATAGTTGTACTTCAGTGTGGATGGCATATAGTTTTTCCAAATGAAATAACTGAAAATTGGGATCCACGGATTCAATGTGTTACAAACATTTCAATTTAAACTGGAAATGCTAATCCACACACATCATATTAATGTTATTCCTCTCTTTTTTAAAAATTTTATTTTAACAATTTTTAGAAATCAAGTGGTCCCTTCTTGGGGCTAACACTTGATTCCTTTATAAATAGTATGTACACCCTAGAGACTGTATTAGGATGGAGGATGTTACTTTGATAGCTGCTATTTGTACTTCATATCATGTCAATTTACTCTGGAAAGGCTGATCTACACACTTCACATTAATATGGTTTCTCTCCAGTGTGTATACATAGATTCTCTCCAATTTTTATTCATATATTTTCTACAAAAAGGAAGAATATCTTTGTATTTTCTTTTACCGGAAAAGAATTTCTCAACATTTTAAGTTCAGATTTGTGTATACATACATAATGTAAAAATGCAAGTCCACACACTTCACCTCAATATGATTTCTCTCCAGTGTGTGTTTGCATGTGTGTTTTTAAAGTGGAATTCTGTGAAAATGCTGAATCACATACATCACAAGAAAAGGTTTTTCTCCAGTGTGTATTCGCATGTGTCTTTTTAATTTGAAGTCTCTGAAAATGCTGATCCACAGACTTCACAAGAATATGGTTTCTCTCCAGTGTGTGTTCGCATGTGTGCTTTTAAAGTGGAATTCTGTGAAAATGCTGAATCACATACATCACAAGAAAAAGGTTTTTCTCCAGTGTGTATTCGCATATGTCTTTTTAATTTAGAAGTCTCTGAAAATGCTGATTCACAGACTTCACAAGAATATGGTTTTCTCCAGTGTGTGTTCGCATATGTGCTTTTAAAGTGGAATTCTGGGAAAATGCAGCATCACATACATCACATCACAAGAAAAAGGTTTTTTCTCCAGTGTGTATTCGCATATGTCTTTTTAATTTGGAAGTCTCTGAAAATGCTGATTCACAGACTTTACAAGTATATGGTTTCTCTCCAGTGTGTGTTCGCATATGTGCTTTTAAAGTGGAATTCTGTGAAAAGGCTAAATCACAAACATCACATGAAAAAGGTTTTTCTCCTGTGTGTGTTCGCATGTGTCTTTTAGTTTAGAAGTCTCTGAAAATGCTGATCCACAGTATTCACAGGAATATGGTTTCTCTCCAGTGTGTGTTCGCATGTGTGCTTTTAAATTGGATCTCTGTGAAAATGCTGACCCACATACTTCACAAGAAAATGACTTCTCTCCAGTGTGTGTTTTAAAGTGGCTTTTCAAATGGGAATTAATTGTAAACCTTGATCCACATATTTCACAAGAATATGGTTTCTCTCCTGTGTGCATGCGTACATGTCTTTTTAAACTGGAATCATGAACAAATGTAGATCCACACACTTCACAAGAAAATGGTTTTTCTCCAGTATGTATTTGCATGTGTATTCTTAAATGGAAATTCTGTGAAAATGTACATCCACACAGTTTACAAGAATAGGGTTTCTCACCAGTATGTATACGTATGTGTCTTTTTAATTTGGATGTTTCTGAAAATTTGGATCCACAGATTTGACAAGAATGTGGTTTCTCTCCAGTGTGTGTTTGTATGTGTGTTTTTAATGTTGAATTCTGTGAAAATGCTGATCCACACACTTCACAAGAAAATGGTTTCTCTTGAGTGTGTATTCGCATGTGTGTTTTTAGATTAGATTTCTGTGAAAATGCTGACCCACACATTTCACAAGAATATGGTTTTTCTCCTGTGTGTATTCGCATGTGGCTTTCCAAATGAGAATTCCTTGAAAATCCTGATCCACAGACTTTACAAGAATATGGTTTATTTCCAGTGTGTGTTTCCACGTGTGTTTCTAAAGTGGAATTGTCTGAAAATGTAGCTCCACATACTTCACAAGGAAATAGTTTCACTTCCATGTCTGTCTGCATGAATGTATTTTAATTGGCTGCCATAAAAATGCACTACACAAATAATGTTTTTTTTTCTCCAGTCTGTATTCTTATGTATCTTTTTATTTGGACATCACTGAAAATTCAGAACTGTACATTTTCTGAGTAAATGCTTTCACTAAATATGCTTACATGTCATGTCTCAAATGTAAATACTGTGAAAATTCAGGTTCACAGATTTTATATGAATATATATTTTCCTGTCAAGGTTTTATCACTAACTCAATTAGCATATCTACATAATTTAAAGAGTCTACATTAAAATATATATATATAAAGAGAGCTTATCACTGTGACAGAAAACTATATATTATGAGGTATTGTTGGTTTCACCTTCAAACCATAACTCTCTGTAGATATAGGCTTTGTTAAAAATACTGCTGCAGTCATCAGCACCATAAGGTCATGATGGTAGCACAGATATCCATGACACTCTCTCTCTCTCTCTCTCTCTCTCTCCAACTATTCCTATTGGTCATCAGCCTTGGGAAGTTCTCCACATGGCATCCAGAATCTGCACAGAGCTGATTGATGTAGGTTTTTTTCTGGTCAGCTTACACTGATGTGTGTATGTGTAGGTGTCTACAGGAGAATATCACATGATTTTAACCCTTGCTTCTCCATCAGTGTCAATCATGTCTTGTTCATCTCACCTGGATGGTTTGTATGATGGGGGGACAAGTGGCCGTACAGCTGCTTCCTGGTGGAGTGCTGCTTACAAGATTATTTCAGGACTGCATGCAGCATCCTTGCATAACTTCCTTATATCTTTTTTTAAGCATTTCATTACAGTCCAAATCCATACAATAGCACTGACACAGCTTGGGAGTATTTTCACTTTATCTTATCAGATAATAATTTAAGTTTCTCTCCTTTGTGTGTCTGTGTGTCTTTTCTTTTGTTTTTTTTTTACAGGAAACTACTAATCTACTGCTATAGGGTTTCTTCCAAGTTTATATTTGGCTGTGTACTTGGAAATGTGAATTAAACAAAGATGACCATGAAAAAATTTTGTAAGAATAAAAATTGTCTCTTTTGTGTCATTAGATAAAACAAATTACATCTGAACTTTTGCTAAAAGGCAGATTCATACACATTGCAAGAATAAGTTTTCTTTTTGATCTTTTTGGTCTTCCATACAATTGATATCTGTGAATGAAAAAGAAATATTTTTAAAGAAAAGATTTTCAATTATGAAATTATAACAATTCAAATTTATTCATCCTGGAAATTATTTCTAAATCCATTAAATTTGGTGAAGTTTGTTAACCTATTTCTTAAAACAGTTTTGAAAACATTTTTTTAAATCATAATTTTATCTTTAGAACATTTACAAGTGGATTAAATTTTTATAAGATTTCTAAAAATTTGTATTTCTAAATTTCTTATTTGTTTGATTTTTAAACAATCATTTTTATCTCATTTTAAAGGAATTTTCTTTCTGAACAACTTAACAACTAAAAGTGGAATTATTTTTTAAACTTTAATTTTTGACTATTTTTTCTATCACTTATATTTCATATTTTATACTGCCCATCCCTTCACCTCTGAATAACAACTTATACACAACTCCAGAATACAATAACAACTATATACTTATAACAACTCCTTAAGCTCAAATGGTGGCAATAGTCAACATGGAAGGTTGAGGTATGTGAGAATTGTTATAAATCTCAGTAGCTGTGACTTATCAAGCAATGCTTTATTTTTCAGTTGTGACCAAAAGGTCACTCAGTGTGCATTGGAAGGATGGATTTTTTTCTTGGACTTTGGATTTGTAATTCTGGATTTTTTACTTCATCCTTTTCTTTTACAAAACGGATTTCTTTTTTTATTGTTCACACACTTATTAATAGACAAAAAAATATACCCTTTCCTACAATATTAAATTTCATATCATAAGACAAATGAAAATCTTAATCAAATATTCTATTATAATTCTCTGGTAATTTACGAGGAAGTGCGTCCCGGTCTCCTGCCTCAGAAATTGCTACTCGGTGACTATTAAAATAACATCCACAGCTATGTCGTCTCAGTGGTGTTACTTGAAAGAGAACAACCAACTTAGGGCGTTAAATGTATTTGAGAGGGTGGAGGGTTCCTCTTTTTTTGTCGTAATTCTTATTTATTTATTGTAATTTGTTTAGAAATTTATTTATAGAAATTTGTCCTAATTCTTGTTTATTTATAGAAATTTGTCCTAATTCTTGTTTAGATATGAAAATGGATATCTATCTATCTACCTCAATTTGTTCATTTTTTACTTTGTTTATATATATCTATCCACCCATCTCCATTTGTTCATATCAAAAACGAGAAGCCCCGCCCCTCTAAAATACATTTAACGCCCTAAGTTGGTTGTTTTCTTTCAAGTAACACCGCCAAGACAACATACCTGGGGACGTTATTTTAATAGTCACCGGGTAGCAATTTCTGAGGCAGGAGACCGAGACGCACTTCCTCATAAATTACCAATTCTCTTTTAGGAGTAAGGGGGCAATAAAAGGTAGGAGAATTAGGATGTAATTACTTACAATTAATCATTTTTTCTGAAATTTTGTCCAAGTGTGGATTATGATATAGTTAAGAGTATTTTAACCCAAGAAATCCAAAATTGCTGTCAAAAAAGTCTTAAAATTAACCAATTTTAAGTTATTAATGATTTCTGATCAGCAAAATTTTAACTGATGTTGTAGCTTTGGTTCTGAGCAAATATCAAACTCTCTTTTTGGTGCAAATAATGTTCAATATATGTGAAATAATAATAGAAAAGAAAATTTGTCATAGATGCAGTACCACATCGGGATATGATATTGATCTTGTTAGGAAAAAAAAATCAGAAATCATCAATAATTTAAAATTGGTTGACTTTAAAACTTTTTTGAGAGAATTTTTGTATTTCATCGGCAAAAATGTTTTTATAAACCAATTTTAAGTAGTAGGGAAGCTCTAGAACTATTTTTACAGACAAAAGTAGGTTACAAAAAAGTCGCCATTTTTCACCAACCTCACCAAATTTGAAGAGCTAAAAATCAACATAACTGCAACAATTTGTTTAATTAGAAGCTCAAATTTGGGGATCGTCTAATTTTAACATAGTCCACACTAGGAAAAAGTTTAGAAAAATTGAAGTGGGTGGGTGACAATTTTACATTTTTCTGGAGGATTTGACATGGAATTACCCAACTAGAAGAATTACTCCTCTAAATTTTTTCCTAAATTCATATTATGTATAGAAGGAAAAAAATAGAGGGGGGAAATAAATATTTGTTTGTTCTGCTTATGATCAGTCTTTCGATCTCCAGTCTGTTTAAGATTGGTTTGGTTTCTCTGCACAATTATGAGGTTTCAAGTAAATGTTCTTTGTTGAGGGGGGGGGGCAAAAAGAAGGGAGTCAAACGCCTTATTTGCAGGCTACAACATTGTCGTCATCCAGCAGCTGAAGTCACAACACTCTTACTGCCGTCATCCCACTTATACTTATACTGCCGTTTCCCCTTATCATCTGGGCACATCAGTTGAACCTCGTGCCCGTGCACAATTCTCGTGCATTTGGATGGACGTGTGTAGGACCCGGGCACCTGAATTGCACCTCTTGTCCATCCAGTGCCTAAATCTCATTTCTTTGCATTCTGGAGGGCGCGGTTTTGACTCCGGCAGGCAAGACACTCTCACTCTTTTTCCAAATGAGTACGGTGGTACTCGTTCTCCGTCACATGAAAATGGAATATCAGAAGTATGATTGCTTTTTAACATGATGTAAGATTTATCTCATAAAATTAATGAAAATATGCGGCCCACAACAATGAAGGAATATATGAGGTATGTCTGAAAAGTTCCAGTATGTCAGAAAACTTTGATGTTAGGAGCATCATACACTGCAAGATCTTGCTACAGATACAGACGATCAACCAGCATGTCTACAAAGAGATACTGCAGGCCTTTGCTTCATTCAATGCCTGAGAAGAGGTGAGAGATGTGGCAGGACAACTCTGAGTATTCAAGAGTTCCTGGCCCAGAAGAACATCACTACCCTGGAGCAACCTTCCTACTCACCCGACCTGGCTCCATGTGATTTTTTTTCTTTTTCTCAAGCTCAAGGGGGTCATCAACGGAACCATTTTGTGGATGTGCATGACATCAAATAGGTTGTGCCAACAGAGCTACGGAGAATCCCGGAAGAATCCTTCCATGAGTGCATACAAGCATGGCAGAGAAGGATGGGAAAGTGCATTAGACTCCAAGGGGATTACTTTGAAGGGGATAACTTGTAGTTTGTAGTTTGGATTTGAAATAATTTTTTTTGCGACACCAGTCTTGGAACTTTTGACATACCTCATAGAAAGTACTTTATCCATAAGATGTTAGAAATGGAAAAAAATGTTAAGAGAAATAAAAAGTATGATTGATTATTTTATAATTAACAGGTGAGCTGAGCAATAATTGTTATTGTTGTAGAAAATGGAATCAGCGATCAGAGTTCAAATCCTGGAGGAGACTGCTTCTGTTTTACTTTGCTCTAACGCCTTTGGAAAAGCCATAAATCCATCAGTTCTTCCCCCTATGGGTAAATAGTAGGGTAGACTGGGTTCATTAGATTGTGGCAGGTAAAAAAAGTTGCAATTAATTTATGGTGGCCGGTTAGGGTTAAGTTTTATAGAGAAATATGTTTTTAGTTTAAGTGAGACATAAGGGATTCATTGAGTGAAACACTTGGTTTAAGATTATTTTTAAAAAAAAATTTTGTGACCTTTTTTCCCTGGATTTGAGTCTGAAAAAGTCACAATTTTGGTCAGGGATATAAGGGAATCATTGAATAAATACTCTAGGGTTAAGATTCAGTTTTTTTCCCCGTAACTTTTTTTGACCATATGAACTTTAGGCACCCTTTTTTGATCTCGATTAAGAAAGGACATATTTTTAATTTACACCGTCAATATCCAGGTGTTTTAACAGACGATTTTTAGATTTTTCAAAAAAATTATAAAACTAACCCTAAACCCTAACCTATGATAAACAACCAGATATTGATGGTGTAAATGAAAAACATGTCTTTCTTAATCGAGATCAAAAAGGGGTGCCTAAAGGTAATATGGTCCCTTTTTTTTATGTGGATTCCTTTAGTCTTGTTTAAGCAATCAGACTAGAAGTAGGAAAGCTCCGAATTCAAACCAGCTTTACTCCACTTAAAAAACAACCTTGTGTTACATACTTACTACCAGTGACAGAGAAATGGCTAAATAAATACAAACTTTCTTTCATTATTATAATAATTTAACGTCACATTTCTTTTACGACGTAGAGAAATATTGAAAATTTAAAAAATTTCCTGATTGTCGATTCATTTCATGACGTCATAAAAATTCGAAATTGAGCAAAAACAAAATTGTAGCGAAAATATGAACGTAAAATCTATCTGATCAATACCATAAAATGTTGTACGCAATTTTTTGTTCATCCTTACGTTAACCTAATCAATATCATACAAAATCAATCCCCTCATGACTCTCGACGGTGCTAACATATCGATAAAAACGTTTACTACAAAAGTGTAAATACAGACGTATAACGTACATTATTCCCAACCCACTAGGCATAAAATAACAGCAGACAGGTTGATATGCCATTAAAATCCACCAACAAACCAATCAAATATTACTTTAAATTCATGCTTCATAAATACATCGACAAAATTTGGGACACGAGAAATTCACTTTGTGGTTGATGGAAATGTATTACGCTGTTGTTCGTTTACTCATACGATATCAATTGATCGTACTTTTATTAGTTTTTTTTTTGTTTGTTTGTTTTTAAATTTCATTTATTTTAGACTAAAAAATAGTCAATTGTTGAATACTTAAAATGTTTAATACCACGTAAATAATTATCCCTTACTTCACATATTTTTAATTTTGTGGAAATACGTATTTTTTATTTTCTAAAGAAAGAAACTGAAAACAAAAAAAAAAAACTATACTTACTTCATTCTTTTTCTTCGAGTAATGCAATATTAGTAAAAAAAAGCACAAAATTTTAAATAAACTGTTTTTCACTTGAATTAAAATTTAATAGCATTACAAATGACGCAAAATATTTTCTAAAGAGTGAAAAATCAAGGGAGATAATTAACAGAAATTGTCAAAAAGAATTTTTTTCTTCCAATAGGTATCAACAATTATGACGTCATAAACGTATTTTACAAAAGCAAATACAAAAAAATAAAAAAAGCAAAAATCAGAGAATTATCCGATTTTAATGAATTTTTCAGTGTTAATTTATGAATTTTTGTTATTTTATTTTTAAAAAATTTCTGATATTTTCAGGTCACTTAACTTTGTCGCCCCCCAGGACAAAGATCGGTTGGGAAAATCGAAGGTGTGAATAGAAAAAAAAAAAAAAAAAAAAATTAAAGGAACGATTTTGGTAGAAAATAAGTACCAAAAATCTGAAAATTAAATGTAAAAAGAAAATATTTAAAAAAATTTGTTCAGTTGTTTATGAAAGATAATTTCTTTGTTGATTTTCAGTGAAATAATTATACATCGACATTTGTTCAGTTTAAAAGGGTGGGGACTCAACTTTTAAACGGATATATCTTAATTAATTATTGCATTACTAAAGTAAGCTTTTATTAAATAATATTTGTTTTTAAAATCTAAAAATGTGAAATTTAAAATTTTAAATGAATTTTATCTATTAATTAGGTTTATAATTTGTTGCTCTAAAGAAATATATGGATGCAGTGAACAGTATTTTATTTTAAAGAATTTCGATTTATTTCTATTGAATCAGTTTGATTGGAATGATTCAGGAATTTTAAAATAAACAATTCATTAATCAATAAATCAACACTGAAAATTTTATTAAAATCAGATAGTATTATTTGGATTATTCAGACTATTGTCCTCATCTTGATTGTTGTCTGTACAACGTTTCTGGCCTTCTTCAGGTATTTCTTGTTGGACTCAGGAACTTTCTTTTTGAACTCGGGAATGTTCTAGTCATAATCGGGAGCCATCACAGAACTTTGAACCTAACCCATTATTCAGTCCATGGGGGTATCTCGAGTTCAAAAAGAAGGTTCCCGAGTTTGAAAAGAAGGTCCAACAAGAAATACCTGAAGAAAGCCGGAGGTCATATTATTGAAATTTTATATTACTACTACGGACTTATGCCAGCGCCTTCTAAGATATCTTAGAGGGCCTTGCTCATGCCCCTAGGGGACTGTCAGCAGTAGCAGCAGCAGCCATCATCATCACCGTCAGGAGTGATCTCTATAAATAGTCCTGACCATTAGTAATTCTTCCTCTTTCTAGTTGTAACCCTTCTGAGGGTCAGTTCGGGGACTGGCACTCACGCGTCCCTCTTCCCTTGGTGGATCCTTCTGACTACTACTACAGGTAAGAGATTTGCTCAATCTCTCCCTACGAACTAGGTTTACTGATAGAAAAACCCACAACGGACTTACTACCATGCTACCAAACCCGGCATCCCAAGAGAGATAGCTGTCTTTGGACCCATGACGGCTGACAGCCAATTACCAATGTCACCAGGATAACAACTGAGGGAGCCGACGAGATAATTTGCAACAACGGAGAAGCTTCACACTTTGATACCTTTGCAGTCAATAGGCTGCTAGCAGAATAAACTTTTGCAACCCTTGAACCCCCTTAAACACCTTAAAATACCTTAAACAAACCCATAATAATATTACGGCTTATACCTAAACGAGGAGGTGCCGCTAGCTTCTAAAAGAAGTTATTAAACCTCGCAAAGCTTGTCCGAATTAAACCAGAACACTTTTCTTCTCTTGTTGTACCTTTTATATATTAAACCTGTTGCATTTTCATTTCGTTGTACTCTCGTCCCTTAACGTCATAATCTGCATTTTCTCTTCTGCTTACCCCCATGTCGTTACTTAATTTTTATACTATTAGCTGAAAAGTTGTACAGAAAACAATGAAGATGAGGACAATAGTCCAAATAATCCAAATAATACTAATTATGAAGCCTCATTTTTAAAATTCAGAGAAATAAAATCAGATAATTCCCTAATTTTTGGAAGTTATTTGGTAATATTTTTGTTTATCAATTTTGGCCACTGTATTTTTTTAACCTTTTTCTCACTGACTTTAGTTTAAAAAAATGCGCAAGATTTTTTTGAGCTTAGTTTTCTGCATGTATGGAACAAAAAAGAAAATATTTCATTTGAATTAATATCAACCAGTTAGTAATTTTTCTGTACATAGTGTATTTAATGTTTTTTGTTATTGATTTCTAAGAAGAAACTGTTATAAGTTTTTTTAAAACTTTTAATAACATGTTAACTTCACGTCAGATTTTGTAAACTTTCAAGCTAATTGAATGTTTAAAATGTATTAAAAATTAATTACATATGTAGTATTTTTTGCCTTTTTTCTTTTTTTTTTTTTTTTTTTTTTTTTACTGATGCTCATTATGTTACTACTTTTAGACTTAAACAAAAACATTTGACCTTAGATAATTGATTTAATTAATTTCGATTCGTTTTTTAAGTGAAAATCAGCTCACATTTTGTCAATACCTACATCATTGTTATTATAAGTATAGGGCACCCAGTGAGAATCAAACTCACAAACAATGGTCAGCTAATGTAGTTTATTAACCATAACACACAATGTGAAGTGCCCTATTCAATGGAGTCCTTTAACTTTACAAGAATAACTTTTTTTATTTTAATACACGATATGAGAATTTCATAATACTTTAAATTTTGGAAGAGTCTATTTAGCCGGTTCAGGTAAAATAGACAAACCTATTTTTATGCTTATTTTACCGGCCCGGTAAATATTTTTATTATCGATGCAAATAATGTTAAAAATAACAACACAGATTTAACACAAAAGTTTATTTACATTCATTTATATTTTGTGATAAAAATACAAAAAATTCTTCTAAATGAAAAATATAGATACAGTTAATAACCCTAACCCTAACCCCTAACCCTAAATAACCCTAACCCTAACCCCTAACCCTAAATAACCCTAACCCTAAATCTAACAAGATGAATTCTTGTCAAGTGCCATTTTAAGAAATTAGCTTTTAGATAAATTGTTTTAAAGATTGTTTGTATCACAGAATTGCACAACAACTACTTTTTAAACAATTGCCTTTTAGATAATCCCAGATTGCTCGTCAACAACCATTTTAATCTTTTAGATAGTTTGAAATATGTTTCAAATGTATTTGTTGGCAAAATAACCTGTGGTCTATTTTACTAGGACCGGTAAAATAAGCCCAAAAACAGGTTAGTCTATTTTACCGGAACTGGCTTACTAGCCTATTTGTTAAATTTTAAAAAGTTGAATTATAAAATTATACCATCTTTTTTTTTTCTTTGTAGTCATCCTTTCAATTACGACACTTGTAGACACGCAGGGTATCTAGAAGTTTAAAGACTTCAATCCTAATTATAACAAACACTGAAAAGTCACTTTAGACACATCATTACTTATTAAGCTTATAAAAGTATCTAGATATTATTATATGTTACTTATTGTGGCGCTTATGGAGTCTTTTATAGTTAGGTCTCACGACAATGAGGAATCTGAGGGTCCACATTGAAGTGAAAACAGCAGCAGGAGTAATAACAACAAATAGTGGGGAAAAAAGAAAAGAAAATGAAGATGGTGATAATAATAATAATAATAATAATAATAATAATAGTAATAATAATAATTCTCTGGGACTTTGAAATTAAAACGGATCACCTTATCCCAGCAAGAAGACCAGACCTAGTGTTGATTAACAAAAAAGAAAGAACTGTCAACTGGATGCAGTGCCAGCGGATCACAGGGTGAAGTTAAAGGAAAATGAAAAAATTGACAAATATCTGGACCTTGCCAGAGAACTGAAAAAGTTATAGAATATGAAAGTGAAAGTGATACCAATTGTAGTTGGTGCACTTGGAACGGTCCCAAAAGGATTGGAAAAGGGTTTGGAAAGTTTGGGAATCAGAGGAAGAATTGAAACCTTTCAGAACATTGCACTGCTGCAATCTGCCAGAATACTCAGAAGAGTCCTGGAGACCTGAGGAGACTTGCTGTCACTCAGACTCCAGTGAAAGACCATCAGCTAACACTGATGTGAAAACTCAAAAGGAGTAAATAATAATAATAATAACTTGTTGAACTTGTCAACTGGTGGATTTTGCAGTGCCAGTAGATCACAGGGTGAAGCTGAAGGAAAATGAAAAAATGGACAAATATCTGGACCTTGCCAGAGAACTGAAAAAGTTATAGAATATGAAAGTGAAAGTGATACCAATTGTAGTTGGTGCACTTGGAACAGTCCCAATAGGATTGGAAAAGGGTCTGGAAAGTTTGGGAATCAGAGGAAGAATTGAAACCTTTCAGACCATTGCACTGCTGCAATCTGCCAGAATACTCAGAAGAGTCCTGGTGACCTGAGGAGACTTGCTGTCACTCAGATTCCAGTGAAAGACCATCAGCTAATGCTGATGTGAAAATTCAAAAGGAGTAAATAATAATAATAATTGATGTAATGAATATGCAAATATCTAGGTACCCCCTCACTATAATCTGATTGGATAGTGTCCTCCATAAATACTCGACACTGTGGTTGTACAAGCACCTACTAGCCTACTAGCAAGACTAGCACGCCGACTGCTTGGAAGACGTACTGCTATTACAGTTACTCGACACACCAGCTAATACTTACCGGTGAGAATATACCTTACAACTTCATAATATATCCCTTAACCTGGATATATCAATAATAATAATAATAATAATAATCACCAGCAGGAGGAGGAGGAGGAGGAGGTAAGTAATAGTGAACCTATACAATTTTATGTTATAGCCCAAAATGTTATTCTAGGAGAAACTTTCACATTTGAATATTCAAATTTTGCATATTTACAATTTCATTATTCCTCAATTTGCATAATACATCAATTTGCATAATACATCAATTTGCATAATACATCATAGGATTTATTAACCGAGAATTAGAATTTTATGCATTTTGTAAGTGAATAAGATAAAATAATAAATTGAATTATAGAAAAGAAATTAAAAAGAAACAAAATAAATATATTGTGGTGGAAAAAAAAAGATTTTTCCAATGATGCTCAATTCTGTCCGCTACAACTTATACCTGTCAGCTGTGCCAGAAGGCATGGTCTGCAATAAACAGATTATCAATCATATGGAAATCCAATCTCACTGACAAGTTAAAACAACAATTCTCCCAAGCTTTGCTTGTATCAGTGTTACTGTATGACTGCACCACTTGGACCCTAACGAGGCGCCTGGAGAATAAGCTAGATGGGAGCCACACAAGAATGCTGCGTGTTATCTTGAACAAATCATGGAAATAACACCCAACAAGTAAGCAGGTGTATGGCCACTTGCTCCCTATCTTACAAACCATCTGAGTGTGATGAGCAAGACATGCTGGAAACTGCTGGAGAAGTAAGGACGAAATAATGAGCAACGTTCTCCTGTAGAAACAAGCACATGGACATGCCAATGTGGGCTGGCCAGCAAAGACCTACATTGACCAACTCTGTGTGGATACTGGATGCTGTGCAGAGGACCTCCCGAGGACAATGAGTGATAAAGAAGGTTGGTGAGAGATTGTTATGGATATCTGTGCTAATTGCGTAACATGATGATGATGATGTACCAGATCTTTTCCAGACGCAACTCGCACTAAATTTGAATTCCTCCACATGGCATATGGTGATATGAAAGATGACATTTCTTATAATACACATATATATATATATATATATATATTCAAAGACAGGATATGAATTAAGAGTAAGGAAATGAATCCGACGGTATATGTACAGATAAAAGGGTATGAAAAACACACTTTGATGTTAAAATGAATATATTTTTTTTACATATCTTTTTCATTGCTGATATTGACAATATTTTGATTTATAAAAAATCATCATCAGAGCATAATGATAACGTGACGGAGAACGAGAAAGGAAAGGGAGCAAGACATTGTCTTGCCTGCCGGGATTGAACTCGCGTCCTCCCGCATGCAAAAACAAATGCGATTTGGGCACTGGACAGACGCGAGGTTCGATTGATGTGCCCGGATGTTTGGGTAAATATGTCCATAAATGATAAGTGAGTCGAGCTCTTGATTCGAATATATATTTCCCCCCATATATTTCCCCCCCTTCTATAGATAATAAGGTCTGTTTTTAGATGTAAATGTTTTTAATCCGGATTCTTCTCTTGAAGAATCCGGATCAAAAACATTTACATCGAAAAACAGACCTAATTATCATTATGCTCTGATGATGATTTTTTATAAATCGAAATATTGTCAATATCAGCAATGAAAAAGATATGTAAAAAAATATATTCATTTTAACATCAAAGTGTGTTTTTCATCTGTACATATATATAGGTAAAAGTATCCAACTGACTAGTGTGTAGGAGGTTTTTATTTGGGATCATCAATATCTCCTGTACATCCACAATACAGGCTCATGTTGATGCAAACTTATAGATTTATACAAGGAATTTTACAAATCCCTAAGAGAGCTCAATGTATAATAACTAATAAATTAATTATACACAGACCAATATTTATACTTTCAAAGAAAGAAAAACTTAACAAACCATTATTGCTCTCTATTTACTTTGCAGAGACCCTATCCTATGCTTTCTCAGACTGTGAGGTTGGTGTCTTCATACAATTCAAAACCACTGGCAGTCTTCAACCTCATCTGTTGATGATGTGGATGTCATAGCCCACACTGAAGAGGACATACAGGAAATAATGGATCTCTTCTCTGGAGCATGTACTGCCTTTGGACTTACCATCAGCCTGGAGAAAACTAAAGTGAAGCTCACTCCACCACCGGATCATCAGTATGTGGAACCCAACATCTTCATCGAGGGGACTAGATTGAAGGTAGCAGACATTCGTCTATTTTGGCAGCCTTTCTCCAGAGATGGATTCCTTCATTCTGAATTATCTCTAAGGATCAAAAGAGTTAGAAACACCTTTATTGGCTCAAAAAAACATCTGGTCAGATAAAGCTATAACCATCATAACAAAGCTGTGGGTACAAATCATTTTTGTTTTTGTACTCCTCTATTCTTTGAAGATGGGGACTACATATCAACACATCAAAGAGGATACCTTTTCTCGATACCTTTTGAGTCTTCCTTCTATAGCTGATATCTTTTGTTTTACTTCTTCCAACTTAATTTGCTGTTGTCTTATTATTATTATTATTATTATTATTTACTCCTTTTGAGTTTTCACATCAGTGTTAGCTGATGGTCTTTCACTGGAGTCTGAGTGACAGCAAGTCTCCTCAGGTCTCCAGGACTCTTCTGAGTATTCTGACAGATTGCTGCAGTGCAGTGTTCTGAATGGTTTCAATCCTTCCTCTGATATCCAAACTTTCCAAGCCCTTTTCTAATCCTTTTGGGACTGTTCCAAGTGCACCAACTACAGTTGGTATCACTTTCACTTTTATATTCCATAACTTTTTCAGTTCTCTGGCAAGGTCCAGATATTTGTCTATTTTTTCATTTTCCTTTAACTTCACCCTGTGATCTGCTGGCACTGCAAAATCCACCAGTTGACAAGTTCTTTCTTTTTTGTTTATCAACACTATGTCTGGTCTTCTTGCTGGGATAAGGTGATCCATTTTTATCTCAAAGTCCCAGAGAATTTTGTGCGTTTCGTTCTCAAGAACAGATTCTGGTTTATGCATATACCATTTGGTTGTGTGGTCAAAATTAAATTTTTTGCATAATTCCCAGTGGATCACCTTCCCAACCCAGTCATGTCTAGTTTTGTATTCTCGTTGTGCTAGTTTGCTACATTCGCAGAGTATATGATTAACAGTCTCATCTCTATTAATGCAAAGTCTACATTTACTATTTTGTTGGGTCTTATCACTTTTCGCTTTGATGTAGTTTGTCCTTATGGCATTATTTTGTGCAGAATTATAAGTGATTCTGTTTCTCTTTTGAGTCCTACAGCAATTCAATATGTCCAGTATAGAAATAAGTATCATACATAGGCTGAACATCTTGCCATTATGGAAGATGTCAGACTCATGAAACAAGTGTTTTGTTGAGAACTGCATCAAGGGAAACATCCAAGACACAAACCCAAAAAATATTTTAAGGATGTTGTCAAAAACAGCCTTAAGACTCTTGGTTTCTTGTTTTATGGCATATAAACCTCAGTGGGTCATTTAATGCTGGCAAATTTTTGAAAGATTCTTAGCGATAGTTTAGAAGAAACATTTTTAAACTCAATGTTTTTTGCAAACAAATTTTCTATTTAACCCATAGATGGGACCCTAACAGGTACTACCACTCCGGGTCAGAGTGGACCTTGGAGCAATGGTGATAAGAAGGTGCTCCACATACACCAAACCTCCAGAAATGGAACCTCATGATCAGTTTAACTCATATGATAAAAAGGGTTTAGGCTTGCCATAAGGGCAATAGAGTCGAGACAATCATATAGATGTTAGGGCTTGACATGACCAGCCAATTGATCAGAGGGGGCTTCTCTGACTGTATGTCTAGCCTAAATAAGGGCCAAAGAGGCGTGTTGGTATAAATGCTGAGGATTGGGAGAGGACAGCTACAAATTCATCAGTTTGGAGAAGACATCTCTGGAGGTTGTTTGAGCATTCCATCTTAAAGCAGAAGCAGTACATGCTGGAGATCATGGATACATTTCCCACTTTTAAGCCAGACCATGTATCTGATATATTTGGCAGAGCTTGTCTGTTGGTGGCTGGTTGTCTCAGCCATATATGAACCTATGGTACCAACCAATCACACAAAAAATGTTTATGCACTTATGAAAGCCAGGGGTCTCGTGTTTCATTCATGCGACAGGATGTGGAAAAGTAAAGCTAGACTTCTGAGCCATTTGCATGTTCACAATGAAGCTCATTTGTAGAAATGAACTTCTTTTGTGAAGAGGTAGCAATCACCATATATATATATATATATATATATATATATATATATGGTGATTGCTACCTCTTCACAAAAGAAGGTCATTTATATAAAGATGAGTTTATCCTAAGAGAGGGTCAGGCAAAAATTACCTTGGTGGACCCCTGAAAAAGGAGGGCAAATCTATGCTTTTTATTTGTAAAAAGTAATATAATTATAATATTATCAAATAAAATCTTTAAAAGATTGATAAAACTAAACAAAAAACTTTAGAATCAAATATTTTTATTGATAAATAACAAATAGATTATGATGACTCGAATTATTAGCAATGATACATTGCAGTGGAACATTTTCAAAACTCGATTGTTGAATTACTGTTTACATTTGGTAGTTTGATGTGTCATTGGTTGAAAATGAAACAAACATGCACAGAATGAATATATTTTTAGGTTTCAATAATGGGAAATGGTTTGAATTCCAAGAAATGTTTTGTGATGATAAAATGAGTTCATTCTCATTTTCTGTTTTTCTTTTTAATGAAAAAAATAATAATTTTTTTAAAGACAAAAATTGCCATAGACAGAGCTTGTTTGTAAGCGCACCTAGGCATTTGGCCATGGTGTCACGGTCTACGCGCATTTCAGTATATAAATATATATATATATAAAGGAAATGGTGAAAAATATAAAAAATAAATAAATAAGCAAACATGGAAAAAAAATGAAGAAAAAATGAAAATAAAGAAAACCAAACTTTTACCAAGGATATTAAGCACCATAATTTAACATAATTTAACACTTAAAAATAGGAATTCTCTCCAGTTTTTATTCATATATTTTCTACAAAAATGAACATATTGAAAATACTGATCCATACACCTGAAAAGTGAAATGGATCCCTTTAGTGTGTCTTTCTATGTGGATTTTTAAAATAGAAGTAAATGAAAATCTTGATGGAACTCAGTGAAGATCTTGATCCACTCATCTTAAAATATTAAGTTGCTCTTCAGTGTGGATGGAATATAGTTTTTTTTCAACTGAAGATTTTCCAAAATGAAATAACTGAAAATTGGGATCCATGGACTTCAATGTGTATACAAACATGTAAATTTAAACTGGAAATGCTGATCCACACACTTAACATTAATATTATTCCTCTCTTTTTAAAATAATTTTTAGAAATCAAGGGGTCCCTTCCTGAGGCTAACACTTGATTCCTTTATAAATAGTATGTATACCCTAGGGACTCTTTCAGGATGGAGGATGTATACCCTAGGGACTCTTTTAGGATGGAGGATGTTCCTTTGATTGATGCTATTTGTACTTCATAGCAGCTTGGATTATTAGGTATTGTGTCAAGGTATTTTTTTAAAAAGTTTTGCTTGACAAACCAACTTGCTGCAACCACAACTGGTATGATACTGATTTCTTTGAATGACCAAGTTGTTTTTAGGTCTTGTGGTTTTGGTATTGTGTGTTTCTGTGTGTTCTTTTAAAGTGGATCTCTATGAAAATGCAAAGACCCATGTATTTCACAAGAAAATGACTTCTGTCAAGTATGTGATTTCAAGTGACTTTTCAAATGAGATTTCATTGAAAATCTTGATCCACATATTTCACAAGAATAAAGCTTATCTCTAGTGTGCGTGCGTATATGTCTTTTTAAACTGGAATCATGAACAAATGTAGATCCACACACTTCACAAGAAAATGGTTTTTCTCCAGTGTGTATTTGCATGTGTATTTTTAAATGGAAATTCTGTGAAAATGTAGAACCACACAATTCACAGGAATATGGTTTTTCTCCAGTGTGTACTCGTATGTGCCTTTTTAATTTAGAAGTCTCTGAAAATGCTGATCCACAGATTTGACAAGAATGTGGTTTCTCTCCTGTGTGTTTTTGCATGTGTGTTTTTAAAGTGGATCTCTGTGAAAATGCTGATCCACACACTTCACAAGAAAAAGGTTTCTCCTGAGTGTGTGTTCGCATGTGTGTTTTTAAATTAGAGTTTTGTGAAAATGCTGCTCCACACAGTTCACAAGAATATGGTTTTTCTCCTGTGTGTATTCGCATATGTCTTTCTAAATGAGAATTCTGTGAAAATCCTGATCCACAAACTTTACAAGAATATGGTTTACTTCCAGTGTGTGTTTCCATGTGTGTTTCCAAAGTGGAATTCTCTGAAAATGCAGCTCCACATACTTCACAAGTAAATGGTTTCTCTTCCATGTCTGTCTGCATGAGTATTTTTCAATTAGCAGCCATTAAAAATGCATATCCATACACTTCACAAATAAGTCCAGTGTGTATTCGCATGTTTTTTTTTTATTTGGACATCACTAAAATTTCAGATCCATACACTCTAGGAGAAAATGCTTTCAACAAGTGTGTTTCCTTACCCACATGTGTTCACATGTTTACTTTGAAATTTGATGTGTAAATGTTGATCAACATATTTTTCAATTATATGATTTCAGTTTCTGTCCTTTGTGCGCCTGTGTGTTTTTTTTTTTTTTTGGTGTTTTTTTTACAACAGGAAACCACTAATTCCCACACTTAACTGATATAGGGTTTCTTCCAAGTGTATCTTTGGCTATGTATTTTGAAATATGAATTAAGCAAAAATGATCATGACAGATTTTGCAATAATGAAAATTGTCTCTTTTGTTTCTTTAGATAAAACAAATTAAATATGAACTTTTGTTAAAAGGCAGATTCATACACTTTGCAAGAATAAGTTGTCTTTTTGGTCTTCCATACAAGTGATATCTGTGAATGAAGAAGAAATATTATTAAAGAAAAAAATGTGCCTTATTTTCAATTATGAAATTATAATTCAAATTTATCCATCCAGTAAACTAATTTTAAATGCATAAAATTCAGTTATAAGAATTAGTGGGTATTAATTAAAACCAACTCTAAGTTCTTATAATGAATTAGGATATCTATTTTTGTTTTTGTTCCCCAAGAAATCATTTTACACAAATATATTCAGTTCTATAAAGACTACAAAAATGATTTATATATCAGAATTTATTTGAATATATCTTCTTGCAAATAGTGCAATGAAATTAAATTATTAACTCTTTGCTGATTTTTTTTTTTCTCAAATTAAAAATTTTCCAACCTTAAAGGAAATTCCTACTGATCATTAAAGAAAATTAAATACAATCAGAGCTGGATAATTCTCTCGTATTATTATCTCTCCATCCACACGGAGAAAAAAGAAATTCCTTTCCATGGGAGTGGGAGGGTGGATAGGATTTTCTCATTGGCTTGCAGTGACTGAGACTTTCAATTCAAACAGTCAAATATTTGTAGCTTTTATCTTTTGAGTTTGCAATTTTGAGACTAGTAGCATGATGCTTTCAGGGAGGCAACCTGACAATTCTGGAGTCATGGTTGCTATTGGAGCCAATATGATGTTGAGAAACCTGAAATTGGCTATAATAATAGTACATCACTGATGACCTTCCTTTATGCATTTAAAGAATTTATAATCTGACATTTTGTCTCAGATCTGAAATGATCCTGAAATTTAGGTTTGGTTTGGTTTGTTTTGTTTTACGGCATATCAACCTCAGTGGGTCATTTAATGCCGATAAAGTTTTGAAATAAATCAATTCTTAATGGATAATACAATTCTTTTATAAATACATTTTTCTATTTAACCCATAGATGGGACCCTAACAGGTACTACCACTCAGGGTCAGAGTGGACCAGGGAGCAATGGTGATGAAGGGGTGCTCCACATTCCCCAAACCTCCAAAACTGGAACCTCAGCATCAGATAGAGTTTAACGTTATTCCCAGGACATGTAGACCCACAGCCACCGCCTTCTAGCACCCATATGATAAAAAGGGGTTGGGGCTTGCCATAAGGTGAAATTTAGGGTCAAAGAGTTCATGACTCACGTTTTTCATTTGTCAGTTGGAAAATCTTGCTACAAAAATATTCACTTTAATTTTTTTAAATTCTCTATTTTAAATCATGCATAACGTGCTAAGAGTTTAATTTCATTTTTGGTACATTTTTAAGTAGTAATTTAGTTTAATTTTTATTTGAGAATAGTTCAAAATGTTTATTTTCAAAGTAGTTATTTGTTTAATTTTTAAATCAAAAATAGTTTCTAAACAATTTTTTAAAGTATAATTTTAGTTTTATCATTTTTTAAGATTTCCTATAAGAGGGTCATTCAATAAATAAGGTGTATTTTACAATATGATGACTCAGATAGATAGATAGATAGATAGATATGATATACAGGGAAAAAGTGTTTGATTTATTATTCAATATAATCTCCATTCCTTACAACACATTTTCCCCCACCAAAAAAAAAACTTTTGTATTCCTTCAACATAGAAATCTTTGGACTTGGTACTCTTTACTTCATCATTGTTGAAAACTTTGTTCCATACAGAAATTCTTTGACAGGGGCCCAAACAAGAGGGAATCAGAGAAAGCCAATTTTTTTTTTAAATGTAAAAATTAGGGATTGGAATTTTTTTTATCATCCATATGATCTTAACTGATAAAAAACATCTTTTTCCAAGTTCTTTTAAAAAAATTTTTTTTTTAAACCAGCTATTCATTATAAAATTATGTCCTTGATGAATAAAGCGCAGAAAATTTCATAAAAGTGGATTTTTGGTAATTATTTTAAAACATTTTTTTTATTATCACTCCCTGACAAAAAGCGACCATACCTAAATGGAATGTAATACACCGTTCATCCATACGATATTACCTGATCGTACTTGTATTACTTTTTTCTTTTTCTTTTTTTAAAATTCTATTTCCTTTTGAAGCTAAAAAAATAATAAATTATTATATACTTAAATGCTTAATCCGATAGAAATAATCACCCCCAATACTTCACGGTTATATTTAACTTTCCCGTTGTAAATTTTTATTCGTTTTCTTTAAATTGTTTTTATTTTTATCGTAACAAAATAAAAAAAATAAATTTATCATATAGGAAATACCGAAAAATCAAGCATCATAATTCATAACAGCGGATTGTCAAAGATAAATAAGTAAAAAAAAAAAATATGTAGACATTAAACAGTACAACAATAATGTGGATGACGGATAATTACGATAACGAAACTAAAACGAAAATACCAAAACAAATTATTTAAATAAAACAAAAATATTGTTAATTCATTATATTTTCATTATCTACGTTCATTCAAATTTAATATTTAAATTTCTTACTTAATAAAAAAAAATAAACAAACGAACAAAAAA
Organism: Doryteuthis pealeii; assembly: GCA_023376005.1. Classification (NCBI taxonomy): domain Eukaryota; kingdom Metazoa; phylum Mollusca; class Cephalopoda; order Myopsida; family Loliginidae; genus Doryteuthis; species Doryteuthis pealeii. The sequence continues at coordinate 64,606,968 of CM042168.1, forward strand.
TTTACACGGGAAAGTTCAATATACCATATTTCACAGTCATATTTATTTGCCAAAAATTTCTGGAGAAAAATTCTTTATTTTCTAAAGAAAGAAATGAAAGCAACAACTATACTTACTTCTTTCTTTTTCTTGGAGTAATGCAACATTAGAAAAAAGGAAGAAAGCACAAAATCTAAAAATTAAATTGTTTTTCACTTGAATTAAAATTTAATAGCAGTCGTTGTTTACAAATGACGCAAAATGTTTCTTAAAGAGCGAAAAAATAAAGGGGGATAATGATCAGAAATTAATGTTTTCTTCATTATCATCATTGTTATTAATTATAAGTATGGGCCACTCAGTGAGAATCGGACTCACTAACAAAGGTCAATTAATGTAATGTTAACCATTACACCATGTGAGGTGCCTAGCAGCAAAACTAGGCCCCATTCAATGGAATCTTTTTACTTAACAAGAATTTTTTTTATGTTAATTTATTCCATCCAATAGAAGATATGAGAATTTTGTATAATTTTAAATTTTAAAATGTTGAATTATAAAATTGTATAAACTTTCTTCTTCTTCTTCTTCTTCTTCTTCTTCTTCTTCTTCTTATTATTATTATTATTATTATTATTATTATTATTATTTGCTCTTTTTGGTCTTTCACTGGAGTCTGAGTGACAGCAAGTCTCCTCAGGTCTCCAGGACTCTTCTGAGTATTCTGGTAGATTGCAGCAGTGCAGTGTTCTGAATGGTTTCAATCCTTCCTCTGATTTCCAAACATTCCAGACCCTTTTCCAATCCTTTTGGGACTGTTCCAAGTGCACCAACTACAATTGGTATTACTTTCACTTTCATATTCCATAATTTTTTCAGTTCTCTGGCAAGGTCCAGATATTTGTCCATTTTTTCATTTTCCTTTAGCTTCACCCTGTGATCTGCTGGCACTGCAAAATCCACCAGTTGACAAGTTCTTTCTTTTTTGTTTATCAACACTATGTCTGGTCTTCTTGCTGGGATAAGGTGATCCGTTTTTATTTCAAAGTCCCAGAGAATTTTATGCGTTTCGTTCTCAAGAAAGATTCTGGTTTATGCATATACCATTTTGTTGTGGTCAAAATTAAATTTTTTGCATAATTCCCAGTGGATTTCCCAACCCAGTCAGTTTTGTATTCTCGTTGTGCTAGTTTGCTACATTCGCAGAGTATATGGTTTACAGTCTCATCTCTATTCCCGCAAAGTCTACATTTACTATTTTGTTGGGTCCTATCAATTTTTGCTTTTATTTTATTATTATTATTATTATTATTATTTGTAATCATCCCTTCAACTAGCCACACAAGCCATTAATACAAAATTTAAGAGTTTGATCCTAACTGAGTATTTTAGTCTTTCCTCTTATTATAACTTTGCTGATATCACTGAATATTTCCTATCAGCAGAAAATTTAAAAAGTTTGAACTGAAATAAAAAAAACTAAAAAAAAACAAGATTTCAAAAGCTGATTTTCAAGGGCAGTCAAGTTGGGCTTGACATGAAAAATTGTCTTAAAATGAGTGTATGGGGTTGGTTGGTGGTTTTGAGTGGATTTAGGCTTTTGGTTATTTTTGGTGTGGGTTCACCATGGTTGGTGATGCTTGGGGGGAAGGGGGTGTTCTTAAACCCTAATATATGTGGTTTTCTTTCTTGTGGTTTGTCAGGCTGAAAAGAAATAAATGAAGAGAAAAGAAGAGACAAAGACAAAAGATACTTTTAGGGTTCAGACTTTATTTCTAGGTTCATAGCTACTTTGTAGAGTCAATATCATGTTTTCCCAGTAGTTTCTGCATTTGGAATAACTGAGGGATCCTCTTAGCAGTAGGAAGGGGGCTTTTTCTGTGCATGTCCAGAGGTTCTTTACTGCCTGACGGATCTTGGGAGATTTCTTTTATCTTTTTTATTTTATTCTAATTTTATTTTAATCCCAGGAAGTGAAACTTTCTAGATATTGAGAAATTCTTTTAATATTGAAAAGAATCTAAATACATTTCTTTTTGTGTCATCAAATAAAACTCATTTTTTTTATTCTACAGATTCACAATGTAATAACATAAGATTTTAAAAAAAATATTTTCTCTAGATATTTCAATGCAAAAGATTTTAATAAAGAAATTGTAAGAAAGAAAGAAGGAAAGAAAGAGAGTAGGGGAAAATATAGAGAGGGGTGAGTGTATGGATGTAATAACACTAATCTGTTTCAATCAAACATATTAAAAAGATGAAAAGAAGGAAAGAAAGAAACGAAGATAGAGAGAGAGAGAGAGAGAGAGAGAGAGAGAGAGAGAGAGAGAGAGAGAGAGAGAGTTAAATCAAGATTATCATACTTTTAACATATTGAACTATCTAGCAAATAGCTGTTAAGTAAATAAATCAAATGTAATAATTAAATTAACATACTGTGGTATATCCACAGGTCCAGTTAGTTCTTTTAATATTGAAGAGAATCTAAAGACATTTCTTTTTGTGTCATCAGATAAAACTTATTTTTTTATTCAACAAATCCACAATGTAATAACATAAGTTTAAAAAATGAAATTTTCTCTATAAATTTCAGTGCAAAAGATTTTCTTTTTAATGATGTAACAATTCAATAATTCTTTTTTTTGTACACAGTTATACGGTTCCCTGTAGTTTTTCTAATAATAATAATAATTTTCAATATAGACAATAAAAATTTAGATATCTTCTGTTTAAAGGAGATAAATTCATATTGTTTATAGAATGTCTATTTTCATGCAAAATAAAAATTGGACTTGAATTTATAATGTATGCCTGTCTATTTTTATACAAAATGTCATCAATGAAAAATATCCTTGTGTGAGATAAATATCGTCATGGTTGATTTTGTAAATAAAGATTAAGAGGGGTGGTTCATGTTGACTGCAGGAATGTTTGTGGCTCATAAGGTCAATGCAAGACTGGTAGGTTCGGTTACAGTAGATGAAGGTCTGATCCAGGTTTGATGGCATAATATTGTGGTTCTTCTTACTTTTGTTCTTGAGGATGACCCTACAGATGTTTTCAAAGGATGAGACAACATGGTTGGCGGTGGGATGCTAGGTATCACGGTTCTCAGCTAGGGTGGGCCATCAGTGACAGTTGATGTGACAAGCACTAAGGAATTTTACCAAGCAGTCCTTGTATCACTTCTTTGGTGACCCTCTATCGTGATGGCCAGTAGAGAGTTTGCCTTAGGGTGGGATCTTTGGCAGATGATGATTCCTTTTCCTCTAAATGTATCGTTGTCCAACATAAAAGTAAATTCGTCGGGGAGGCCTAATATCAGTATAAGCCAGACAGTGAACGCATCATCCACTGTTATCAGAAATTCCTTAGCTAATTATCTCCCCTGCTGCCAGGGGTCGAATGCCCACAGCATATGCTGGTGCCAAATACCAAAACGCTACTTATCAGGGAACCGTTAACAACGAGAGACGTAAAAACAAATGTTCTCTCACTTAGCCCAAAAACGAAGAACCGTTACTGGAGAGAGACGTCAAAAGAAATGCTCTCACTTACTTAGCCCAAAAACAGGGTTCCCTTATCACAAGAACCTTACAACCAGATTTCTTCTAAGGCATCGTATCAGCATACTGCAGAAAGGCCAGTACGACAGCACACTGACTAAAAGAAGAACAAATACCGAGACGTAGCATCTTAACTACATTTTCCACCGACGAGAAGAAAACTGTGTTATCTCCAGTACTACAAGAAATTCCTCCTCAGATAAGTCAAGTAGCAAATACCATTAAATTTGCAACAATTTATGTAATTTTTTTCAATACAGGTGTCTGCATTTACTTTTGTGTTGTTCCTTCTTTGTCTGACAATTTGCCTTCAACTACGGAGAAATAAGGGCTCCTTCAAATCCGTAAATACTCTTATTGTAGGTTCTTGCCACAGGACCAGATGATCAACAAGCATGTCTACAAAGAGATACTGTGGCATTTGCTTCATTCAGTATGTGAGGAGGCAAGAGATGTAGCAGGAAAATTTGTGGGTGCTTCACCATGACAACGCACTTACCTACACTGCCCTGAATATCCAAAAGTTCCTGGCCGAGAACATCACTGTGCTGGAACAACTTCCCTACTCACCCGACCTGGCACCATGTGATTTTTTTCATCTCCCCCAAGCTCAAGGGGGTCATCAAGGGAACCCGTTTTGAGGATGTGCATGACATCAAAAAGGCTGTGATGACAAAACTATGGAGAATCCCGAAAGAATCCTTCCAGGATTGCACGCCAGCATGGCAGAGAAGCATTGGAAAGTGCATTAGACTCTAAGGGGATTACTTTGATAATTTGTAGTTTGTAGTTTGAATTTGAAATAAAAATGTGACACATGGTCAATTTTTTAGTGGAATTTTAGTGGAATTTATCAGGTTTGAATTCAGAATTTTCCTTCTCCTAACCAATTGTACCAAGACTGGAAAGACTAGTCTGTCCTACTATTTACCCATACTTGGAGGGACAATAGTTGGATTCATACCTTTCCCAAGGGTATTAGTCCCACATGAAATGCAACCAGGCCTGTCCAGGATTTGAACTTGTATCGTCGTATCCATTTCTTTTGACCACAATCATTACACCATGTGTACTTCCTGAGTCATATAGGAGGAGGGTGGCATGGAGGGTGGCACGGAGTATGGCTCTATCTTTGTGCTCTTTTTCAAGTGTCTGTTATACCACTGCCAAAGACACTACTCACATTAGCCAGCCTGTTATTTACTTTCTTATCACTCTTGGCATTTTATGTGATAGTGCACCTATCTGGGGTGTATTAAAAATATATATAAGGTGGGTGGGTTGTGTCCCTTGGTCAACATACCCCATTTTAAACCAACCAACCACAGACCCGCAATTTTCAGCACCAGAAATTAAAGATAAGAATCTTTCCTTTCCCTACCAGCATCTTTGAAGCAGTGGACATTTGATGTTGTCTCTGTTATAATGAATAGAGAGGAGCCATTTGTAAATACATGAACCTTGACATAACCATTTAACAACAACTTAGATAAATGGATTTATATTTGTTTATATTTGTAAAGTTTTTAAATGCCATCCTTGGCCAGTTGAAAAGGGCTTAAAGAAAGTCCTGTGTTATGGAATCCTTTGGTAAGCGCATAAGTCCAATCCTACGTATTGGTAAAGGTCCAGTGATTTAATCCTATGTCCGTCGTCTATGAATGTCAACGTAGTTATGGCCAGTAGGGTCGGTTAAGTATTGTATCAGCCTCAGAGTACTACCAGTGATTGGCCAAGAGATAGATCATATGATTCTGGCCGAGTCTATAAGTAGGAGCGGGCAATTAACACACACCTTATATGTCCCAAAATTCTCAACAATATTTGTTTAAATTTATGTAACTACAAACAGTACAATTTATTTGCAACAGAAAATATTACAACTGTGTTTTCTTTATGTATAAATGTGATACAATATTTTTTTGAAATTCTAAGTTGTGTCTATGTATTTCCTTATATTAATTCATTCTAACTTCATATTTGCAGCCAAAATCATCAGAGGTGCATCATCACGTCAGATGAAAAGAGAGAAATGAAAAGGAAAGAGAGAAAATTTTAGGTGTGGTTAAATTTCTCAATAGAGGCCATGTGTGAGATATTTGGTTGGTCGATTGGTTGAATTTTATGGCTTCTCAATCCATGTAGGGTTATTTTATGCTGAAGAACTTTTGTTTTATTCAATCTTGATGGGTAATCAAAATTGTTTTTAAAACTAATTTTTTAAAAACACATTTAAAAAAAGAACTCATTTTGTTCTATTTAACCCATAGATGAGACCCTAACAGGTACTAGCACACCAGGTCAGAGTGGACCTGGGAGTAATGGTGATGAAGGGGCACTCCAGAACTAGAACTTCACCATCAGAGTTTAATGTCATACCCAGGACAATAAGACCCTCAGCCACTGACTTCTAGCACATATGATAAAAACGGTTGGGGCTTGCCATAAGGGCAACAGGGTTGGGACAAGCTTAATAACCAGACGATTGTTTGGAGGGGGCCTCTCAGACAGTTTGTCTAGCCTAAGTTAGGACCAAAGTGGTGTTTTGCATGTCTTGGACTGCTCAGCCACCAGGGTTCCATCTTTAAGCATCACAAGTCATCACCTACAACCAGCAGGTGGCCCAATAGTGTAATTTTCCAGTAGGTTGATATTTAAATCTCAATTCCAAAGTTTTGTTACTTTAAAGAGAAGTGTATAACTGAATTATTTAAATCCATACACCAATTAATTACATTTTTATTATTTAATGTTTTACTTATAAATAAATTGTTTAAATATTTGAGAAATTTATTACAAGTATTAATCCAGTTTTTGTGATATATGTGTGCCAGAACCACTTCTCTTAAACTCACATAACCATGTGACTAAATTAATCACTTTTTTTTAATTGTTATTTAACTAGCTATTTGTTCATACCTACACAATTGCTTTGAACCTTCAATGGACGAAATAGGATTATTTTCACTGGACCTTTGACACTACGTAGGATTCCATAACCAGGACTTATTCACTTACCAAAGGATTCTATAGCTCGGACTTACTTACTTACTACTTACTTTAAGTTCTTTTCAACTAACCAAGAATGTGGTCAGAAACTTAACACCCAGTTTTTGTTTTTTTATTCATACTATAATTAGTTTTGAAAGTATATAACCCCACCGACATTTTGCACCCCCAAAATAAGGGGAGGGGGTTAAAGTTAAGTGACCTGAAAAAAAGAAAAAGAAAAAAGAAAGCTTTTGAATAAAATAACTGATGCATTATAAAATTAATTCATTAATAAATCAACACTGAAAATTTCATTAAATTTGGAATTTTGGTAAATTTTTTTTTCAATAGGGAGGTGTAAATTTATTTTGTAAAATACGGATGTGACGTCATGTCGGGCAGTATCTAGTGTAAAATCAACTGACCGCTGTGCATGTATTTTTTCACCTGTGCAATTTTTTACCTGAACTATTTTACCTATGCTCTTATTATCATTATTCAGTAGGTACCACCAATTTTCCCTGTGAAATTTACCCCCCCCCCCTATATTCAACACAATGAAACTTGCATAAAAATTAATATTATTTTGAAAATTCTTTTCCATTAGAAAGTAGAAACAAACTCCTGATGATTTTTTAAGATTTTTTTCAGCTTACGGAAATAATTAAAATTATGATTGAAAAACAATGTTATCATTTTTGCACCGTTAAATCAATTGAAATTTAACATAGCCAAAAATAAGTTACGAGAAGAGAATTTTAAAAAATTCTATGAAAAATCAATTAATTGTCCGATTTTCACGAACATTTCCATAACTATTTACCTTTGGATGTGAATATGTCTGAAATAGTTTTTTTCTTAAAATATATTAGGGGAAATATTTTTTTATGAGGTCTACCCCTATTTTATTTTATGAGATATTAAAAAAATGAATCATCAGAAAATGTTTTTACTTTTTTTCTATAAAGAGGGTCTGAATAACTACATCCAAAATTTTGTTTAATACTCAAGGCAGTAGTTTTTGTAGAAAAAATAATGAATTCTGAAATAAAAAGTGCAAAAAAATGTCATAATATTATTATTTGAAAACTTTTTTCTTTTTCTTTTTTAATTTTAAATCTTTTGTGTGCTTAAATAATTTTTTTTAATGTTTAAAAATCTTTTTTTTTTGTCTGTACAAATCAAATTTTTCACGGATATTTAGATATATGAGTTTTAGAATTCAGGTGAACTAAAAATTTGTCTGATCCGTGATATATTAATATTTTTAAAAAGAATTTGTAATTTTTATTGTAGAATAGTAATGTTTGATCTTATAATGTATGGAAGAGCAAAACTGACAACATTTGTAATAAGTTCAACTAAAAAAATATTCCGGAGTTATTTTGAAACTACCACCCAAAAAATTATTTCAAAAATCATTGAAAACCAATAATCAGTTATTGAATATGCAAAGAAAACAATTATGTCGAATACAGCCACCCATACATTTAAATGTATAATTGTCAAAGAGAGATAATATGTAAAGGTACAATCCCTGTTTCAATATAAACATCACCGTGTTGCATGTAAAATGGACTATTTTATTTATTCATTTATTAACGGTGAGTAATTTTCCCAATCGGATAATTTAATCTTTGAATTAACTGTTTTTCTTTGTAACAACTCTCGATGATCCTTACTTCTTTTTGTTTTTTTTTAGAGATTTTTAAAAAACAAAGTTAAAAAATATTTACTTTCGTTTATTCAATATCACCTAATCTGATCACGTGACCCGAAAATGGTTATCCCTATTATTCAGTGATCATATGACGCTTGTGTTAACGTACAATAGGTACCACCAAACCGTTTAGGCCATCTTGAATAAAACGGAAATAGATATTTCCGAACTTTGTTTATAAAAAATCTCGTAAAAAAAGATCGTACAGGGTTGTTACAAAGAAAAATAGTTAATTCAAAGATCAAATTATCTGATTGGGAAAAATTACATTGTTATCTTAAAAAATAAACAAACCTGCCCGAATTACATGCGAAAGGGTAATTTTCAGACCGTAATATAGACAGAAAAGTTACTAATTATTTCCCTTTTACGTTTAACCAGTAAAAGTATGGAATGAAAATTTGAATATTTTTTCTAAGAGAAAAACTGATAAAATAATCTATTATACTTACTTTTATTTTAATTATTGAAAAAAGTTAAATAAAATAATTTTTTTCACGCTAACACTGTCAACCTAACAGGAACAAACTTCGGTTACTTAGAAGCGTCTCGTCTCTTTGTAAAACAAATATGTCAGCAATGCTCTTCCGTACATTCTAAGGATCACACATTATTATTCAACAATAAAAATTACAAATTCTTTTAAAAATATTAATCGAGCTCGTATCGGACCAATGTTTAGTTCACCTGAATTATAAAATTCATATTTTTAAATATCCGTGAAAAATTCAATTTTTTGACGCAGGAAAAAAAAAAATTTAATTTATTTCACGCAGAAAATAAAAATATTTAATCACACAAAAGATTGAAAATCTCGTAAAAATTAATTTCTTAAAAAAATTTTTTTTGTTGACAATCTAATAGAATATAGTACATACCAATTATAAAAGCAAAAAAAAGTTTTCAAATATTAATATTATGACATTTTTTTGCACTTTTTATTTCCGATTTCATTAATTTTTCCTAAAAAAACTAGACCTTGTATATTCATACAATTTCATTGATATAGTTATTCAGACTCTTATCTTTATAGAAAAAAGAAAAAAATTTTTTCTGACGCGTCATTTTTTTTATCTCATAAAATAAAATAGGGGGGGGGAATAGACCTCGTAAAAAATATTTCCCCTAATATATTTTTAGAAAAAAACTATTTCAGATGTATTTACATCCAATGGTAAACATTTATGGAAGTTTTCGTGAAAATCAGATTATTAATTGATTTTTCATAGAATTTTTAAAAAATCCTCTTATCGTAACTTGTTTTTAGCTACGTTAAATTTCAGTTGATTTAACAGTGCAAAAATGAAAACATTGTTTTCAATCATAATTTTCATTATTTCCGTAAGCTATAAAAAATTTAAAAAATCATCAGGAGTTTGTTTATTGTTTTTTCATTCGAATGGAAAATATTATTTTTTTCTGCAAGTTTCATTGTGTTAAATGTAGGGGGGGGAGGTAAATTGCACAGGGTCAAATTGGTGGTACCTAACGTACAAAAATCTTTCGGTCCCCGGCTACCTAGTTTTTTTTTATTTTTTAAATTCCATTTCAGAGAATAAAACAAGAAACACAATGACAGATAAAGTAAATACAAAGAAATCCCATTTCATTTGAATTTTTTTCTTTAATTTACTATAATTCCCGGCACATCAGATGCATGATTTGGTAGAGAGGCACTATGACTCAATGCAAACCCATCAAAGCTATGTGTACTATGTGTACTGAAACTTTTTAATTTTTACTTTTTTTTATTTACATCATCTTGTATGAAACTGTATAAAAATGAAAACAAAGTTGAAAATGGCATTTTTTTTCACATTTTTAACACGAATTAGATTTTTCCATCATAAAAAAGTTTTTATTTTTTGTACATACCGATTAATATTAATTAATAGTTAATAATAATTGATGAGAAAAATAATTTCATTTTTTATTAACGTCAACTAAAAAAAATAATTTTGATAAAAAAAACTAAAAAAAAACTACGTACTTCTTTATATTTTTTGTTTTCTTAGCAAGAAAACTTTTTAGAAAAAAATGAATTAAAACAATGGTATATTGACACTCGAGTGCCCTAACTTACGATTTTTCCAAGTTGATTCATTTCATTACAACATTCTTCTATTTTCTTGTTTCATTTTACAATAAATACACTGCTATTTTTCTCATCCAAAAAAAAAAACATAACAAAAATATTTGGGTGTTTTTTTTTTTCCGGATGGAGGGGGTTGAAACGGATTTCATGGCATTTCAGTCTATTTAAAAGGGGAAGATATTTGATATACGAGGAAAATCAGTTATGAGCGGAACGAATTAAACTCGTAAGTCAAGGTACTACTGTATAAATAAAATTAATTTTATACAAGGGACGAAATTTTTTCAACACCGCTTAGCGGCCTTATGTTTTTTCACAAATGAAGATTTACGAAAGCAACGATCGTTTTCGGTTTTCATTTTGTCAATGCTGTTAAGATTTTTTGTTTTTACGTTTTTGTTATGAATTGAACAAACATTACCAAAAGAATTTGTATTAAGTGCAAAATTCAACCCTAAAATTGGACAACAGTCGACATCAAAAGCAAAATAAGCAATTACATCGTCTCTACTCTTTCGATCGTTCGATCTTAAATTCTCCTCAAGAAAAAGGTTAGTAAAAATAAACATGAATGATGTTGAGTATTCAGGAAATTCTTATCGATTTATGTTTACTTTGAATTTGTAAAAATATCGTAATTTTCTTTCAGTCGTAGCAGAGATAAATGTTGTTTATTTATTTATTTTTGAGGGGGCTAACAAAATTTAAAATTTGGTCTTAAGCTATCAAAGGGCACCGGCATGGTTAGCGGCAAGTACATTTCAAATTGCGGTACTAATGCAGAATAGCGCGCAAGAGATAGTATCATTAGATTATGTATAAGAAACATTAAATTTCATCGCATTTCGCGGAAATACTCGAAACCTTCGAGGAGTTAGGTTTAGGGTTAGGCTATTTCGAGAGTCTCCGTAATTTAATGCAATTTATTATAAAATGCGATTCTAATGATATTACCAATTGCATGCTATTCTGCATTTGTACCAAAATCACCAATACCTCTTGATTAGAAGTAACACAGTAATGCTTAAAAATTATAAGAGAACCGTCTGTGTTACAAATAAAAGAAATTTTAATCTTTTTTTCATGTCAAAAACCCTGTAAAAATATTTTTAGGGGTGGTGGTCAGTCTCCCCTCGTTTTTTTATGGCTCTATTTTTGTAATATAAATGATTACTTTTTACTACTACCATATTGTAAGTGTAACAATGATTAATAATGATTTATGATGGTTGGCTGAAAGGTTTGATTTCTGTTTAACGGCACATCAACCTTTGTGGGCGATTTAATGCCATTCTTGTAGTAAAACAATAATAGTACTATTTAACCCATAGTTGGGGGGGGGGGCTTAGGAGCTTTATACCTTTCCCAATAGTATTAGTCTGAAAGTGAACATAAGAGTGTGACTGGAGTTTGAAATTGTTTATGTTGCAGTCCAACGTGTTAGTCACTATGCCATTTAGACTTCTGAAAGATTTACGGCCTGACCAAGAAACTCTCATGGAATGTGACAAAATGAGGTTTATTTTTCAACATAGTCCTGCTTGTGGTCTACACACTTCTTCCATTGTTGTTGCAGTGCTTGGATCCTGTTGGTTTTTAAAAAAGAGTCATCACCAACAGAAAATATGGTGTCATCATATGAACTTTTCCGACACCCTAGCCCGTGTATACATTTATCAGTTTGTTTAGCAAATATATTTTTCTACTGCTGATTCTCTAAGAAACTTTGTTTTAAAATTCAAAATAATCTAAATTGATCAACTTTTTTCTGAAAAGCAATTTTCTATCAAATTTGAAAATTAAAAAAAAAATTTGCTGTCTATTATCTAATTGGCGTCCTGTTATGGTGTAATGGTTAACAAGCTAGTCTCGCAGATCCATTACTATTTGTCCTGGGTAAGATGTTAAATTGCAACTTATGGTGAAGTTCCAATTCTGGATCTCTGGGGAGTGTGGAGTACTCCTCTACTGCCATTACTCCCAGGTCCACCCAGAGATGGGTTAAATAGGAGAAAATAAGTTAACAAAAATGCGTTTTAGAAAAAATTGAGTTAAAAAAAAAGAATTTTTAATACCCACCAAGAATGAACAGAACAAAACATCTTCAGCATAAAATAACCGAACAAGGTTTGACATGCCGTAAAATTCAAAAAGAAAAGAAAGTTTCCATTACTACTGAAATGTGAGTGATCCTTTATGTTGTACCCAACCCATGGTGAATGGGTTGGGTAGATAATTTAAAAAAAAAAATTATCTGATTGTTTTGGCATATCAACCTGAGTTATTTTATGTGTAGAAGTTACACATTCATGTTTAGGTAATTTATGAGGAAGTGCGTCCCGGTCTCCTGTCTTATAAATTGCTACCCGGTGACTATTAAAATAACAACCCCAGCTATGGTGTTACTTGAAAGAAAACAGCCAACTTAGGGCGTTAAATATATTGGGGGGGGGCTTCTCTTTTTCGTCGTAATTCTTGTTTATTTATTTTATTTATTTATTTTTTAATTACGACAAATTACGATAAATAAACAAGAATTACGATAAATAAGAATTACGACAAAAAAGAGAAGCCCCCCCCCAATACATATAACGCCTTAAGTTGGTTGTTTTCTTTCAAGTAACATCATAGCTGGGGTCGTTATTTTAATAGTCACCGGGTAGCAATTTTTGAGGCAGGAGACCGAAACGCACTTCCTCATAAATTACCCATGTTTATTGTATTTACATTTTTTTTGTTGTTGTTTCTTAAATTTTTTCTTTTTTTTTTGTTCTTTTTTTAAAAACAATAAACATAACAATAAACATAAAACATAAACATAATAAAATTGAGTTTTGAATGAATTCTGTGCTGTAATATTTTAATGCTTTTTCTTTGGCATAATGAATTTTGGAAACTTGAATGTTTTTAGTGAACTTATTAACATGAGTATATCTGAAGCTCGCTTGTACTTCAAATTTTAGCAAAATAGCGACAGTGACAGATCATAACTTGGAAAAGTCATAAGTTGGGTAACTTGTAAGTTAAGATACTACTGTGTGTGTATATATGAGATATATAATGTATTTGGAAAAGAAAAAGGCTCAGATATCGGTCATATTAGAAGTTATAGATATATCTCTGTGTGTATATACATATAGGTAGAAATATATATATATATATATATATATATATATATATATATATATATTTAAGCCTTTTTCTTTACTAAATATATTGCTCTGTAGAAAATCCTTGAATATTGAGCTCTCAAAATGGACCAGATCAACTTTAACATCCATTGTTAAAAAAAAAGGTCCATCTTAGAATCATCCACCAACTAATCTGATGATTTACCTATTGATATACATATGCTAGCAGGACCTGTGGATAAACCACAGTATGATAATTCAATCATTACAATGTTTGATATGTTTACTTTATAGCTATTGTTAAATAGTTCAATATGTAAATGTATAAATCTTGATTTAACTCTCTCTTACTCTTTTTTTTTCTTTCCTTCTTTCAGCTCTTACAGAAGTAATTGAGCTTTTTACTCTCATTTCACCAATACTAACAAAGGATTAACTATATATATATATATATATATATATATATATATATATAAAGGGTTAGCTTAGTCTGTAAAGAGTTTGGCTAGAAACCACAAGGTTCCTAGTTCGATACTAGTTTAAAATTTAAGTTCTTGTCTTAAAACTCAAAAAAATAATTTAGTAATGAGTTTTCTCTTTTTGTAGTTTAAAAAAAAATTTTTTCTTTGAAAAAGTCTTTTTTCTGATTCAATTGACTTATTTTCATTGACTTGAAAATTAAACAGTGAATTTGGCTAAGCAATGTAACTTTGCTGTATGAAATTAACATCTCTAGGCTCATATAATTTTTTCCCCATTTTTCACTGACAAAGTCAAATATATTTCTATAACTCCACATTTTGAACATGTCTTTTCAATGTAATTTTCAATAATAACAAAATTAATCATTGTTTTGGGTTTAACAAAAAAAAATTGTTTTAAATCTTTCAAAACTTAAGAAAATTGGGATTATTCAATGTTTATTTGAATTATACCATAATTTCCATAATGACGGGGTCGACTTTGTGACTCAGTCATATAAGTTTTATAGAGTTGTTTGTTGAAATCAAACCCTTAATATTTGTTTTCAACAGTTAACTCCTTAAAACAGTAACCATAGATTCATGAAAGATTTCTGAAGAATAAAACTTTGAATCTCAATTCTGTCAAATTCTTTAACCAGAAACTGAAAAATACAACTCAGAAGTTGACTTTGCAGATTACTTGTGTTTCCAATTATGACATTTGCAAAATGTTCTCTCTTGTCACGTAAAATAGACGCTCCATAAATGCTGTCATTTTGGATGCTCAAAATTATGTCAACTGGTGTGTAGGGGTTATACCAGTGCGCATAAAAACCACAAATCAGGATTAAATGAAGGGTGGATAAAAAAAAGTACTGATTATTCACCTAAAGTCAGTTTTTAGTCTTTAAAGGTAATTGAGTTATAGAATTCATGACTTTGATTTAAGTTAAGTTTGATCAAATAAATTGTCAACTATAAATACCTTTTATTCATTAATAACTTTGTATAATATGAAAGAAATCATTGCATAAACTATCCATATTTGTGTTTTAACACATTTTGGAGAGAAAATGGAATAGCTTATATATCTGGAAATATAGACATTTTAAAACGGAAATTAAGAACTATTTTCATTTTTTTACTATCTAAATTGCTATATAAAAACAAATTTGTTTATAAAAAATATCTTCATCCATTTTTCTTGTTTACAACAATCTTATTTTGCGATTGTCGTACCAGAAAATAATTACACTTGAAAATTCTGACTTGTAAAATTGAACATTTTTGCCAATTTTTTCTCAATTTTGTTTCATTTATTTATTTTTATTACAAAAGATATTTTTTTAAACATTTAACTTTGATAACTGAAACAAATTTCAAACATCATCTTGTATCCCCACATTTTTTGTTGATTTGAAAAAATTCTCTGCTAAAATATAAAATAGATTTACAAAGTGTCATATCTGTTGTTTTTCCTCTCCATCCCCATTTATTTGGCCAATAAATAGATTTCATATTTATTTTCTAAAAAAATAGTCAAATGTTTTTATCATATTTCAGTTCAATCTTTTCCTATTACAATAAATGTTGATGAAATTTGATTTTATTAAAATCTGAAAGTTTTTTTTTTTTTTTTTTCAACCGTATTTTCTAGGATCTGGTTGTTCTGTAATAATAGCACTATACTGAATTGTTTCAGTGTTGTTTTCCAGCATACAGATGAAACTGAAAAAATCATTTTTTGTTAAACCGCCCAAATCTTTATACACAGAATGGATGACTCGCATGATATTTTCCTGTACTTTTTCATCATGCAGTGTTCATTTATTTCGGACATTATACACTCATTTTGATTGGTCAAATTGGATGACACATTGTTTTTTCCAAACCAAAATGTATTCATTTTTATTACACATTACACATTCTTACACATTCTTGTTTAGCTGTGAATTATTATGATACAAAGTGTGGTTATAGTGACTCTGCCTGGTAAAAGAATTTCATCAGAGCTCCATGCACGGATCAAAATTCTCAGTGAAGAAGGATACAGCACTTACAAAATCGCTGCCAGATTGCAAACAACCAACCAGGTCAATAAATAATTTTAAAAGACCAATCAAAATGAGTCTATCATGTGTGAAAGGAATAATCATCTAAGTCATCCATTCTGGTCAATACTAATATATATATATATATATATATATATATATATAATCCTTCCTAATATAACCATCTGAAAGTATCCATTTAATCTACTGACAATATAGTAAATATTTTTCGAACATTAGTCAGAAAGATTCCATAGAAATATATTTATGATTCTAGAAATTTCTTTGAATCTGTTTTTACATATAAAAATAAAACAAGTCTTATTCCTTGATTCTAGCAAAAGAGGAGGCTTTATATTAAACCAATCTCTATTAAAATGAACATGAATTTTGTTACAAATTATATGAAATGTAATCCAAGTTAATTTGATATTCAATTCTATTTCTTTCTTTCACAGATGTTCTGGTTGGAAAAAAAGTGTGGAGATCTTCCTTTTCATGGAAAGTACATTTAGCAAACAGCATCTGCAAGCATTTGCTGGAAAGAAACTGTTAATGTGAAGTATTTGTATTTGTGCACAATTGCATACACGATATACAAATAGAAGAGGAGTTTATAAAACATTTGGATCTTCCTTTGCAGCAAAGTCAAATTTGATTCATACGGATCACACTTGTGAAGTCTGTGGATTTTCATTTGTAAAAATGTCAAATCAAGTTTGCGAAATGCGAACGCACACAAAAGAAAAACCTTCTGAAACGCGTGGATCTTCATTTACAGCTAAATCAAAGCTGGTGCATCGTTTGCGAACACACACTAAAGTGAAACCGTATTCGTGTGAAGTTTGTGAATTTGCATTTGTAAAAAGGTCAGATTTAATGCGCCATATGCAGACCCACACGGGAGAGAAACCGTTTTCTTGTGAACTCTGTGCATTTTCATTTGTAAAGATGTCAAACCTAGTTTGCCATATGCGAACACACACAGGAGAGAAACCATATTCTTGTGAAACGTGTGGATCTTCTTTTGCAGCTAAATCAAATTTGGTGCGACATGTGAGAACACATACTGGAGAGAAACCGTACTCCTGCGAGACGTGTGCATCATCTTTTGCACAAAAGTCAAGTTTGGTGCTACACGTGCGAACACACACTGGGGAGAAACCGTATTCTTGTAAAACATGTGGATTTGCATTTGTAAAAAGGTCTGATTTAGTGCGTCATATGCAGACTCACACAGGAGAGAAACCGTATTCTTGTCAGGTTTGTGGATTTGCCTTTGTAAAAAGGTCAAATTTAGTGAGCCATATGCGAATACATACTGAAAAGAAACAATATTCTTGTGATGTGTGTGATTTGGCCTTTGTAGAACAGTCTCGCTTTAATTTACATATGCAAATGCACACTGGAAAGAAAACATATACTTGTGAAATATGTAAATCTATCTTTTCATTACAGTCACATTTAGACTTACATACGCAAAAACACACTGCAGAAAAACAATATGATAGTGAAGTTTCTAAATCTTGCATTTCAGACAAGTCAAATTTGGTAGAAAGACAAACCGAAGAGAAACCATATTCTTGTGAAATATGTGGATCTTCCTTTTCTCGAATGCCAAATTTGGCACGACATATAAGAAGACACACTGGGGAGAGAAAATATCCTTGCGAAATATGCGGATCTTCTTTTGCACAAAAGTCGAGTCTGGTGCCACACATGCGAACGCACACGGGAGAGAAACCATTTTCCTGTGAAAGTTGTGGATCATCTTTTACGCAAAAGTCAAGTTTGATGTCACACTTGCGAATACACACGGGTGAAAAGCCGTTTCCTTGTGAAATGTGTGGAACTCCTTTTGCTCGCATGTCAAATTTGGTGCGACATATGAAAACACATACTGCAGCAAAAGCACTTTAAACATAATTATAAATATATAAATTATATAAACTACATAGTGATGCTCATGTCTTCATCTAAATCTTAACTCTTTGTCTACCAAGTGTTCCCCCCACAGCTGTACCAAATGGATATTTCATAGTTCACTGTCTATTCTCCTCAGAACTCATTCTGTTCAAATAAAGTCCTATTATTATTATTATTATTATTATTATTATTATTGTAATCTGATTCTTTCTGCTCATTTATTATGAACTAACCATTAAAGCAGACTGTATGCATCTTTTTTTTACAGATTCATTGATTTTAACAGCATGTCACACTGTCAGGGTAATTTTATGCTTATAGGCTAGGGAATCATGTTCATTGTACATTTCTATTTACATTTTTATGTAGTTGGTTCTGATGTGTGTTTTTATGCATATCATGTATTCCTACCAAATTCTAGGGTGATTCCATGTCAAATTATCCAGGCCATGTCACCCACATGATTTGCAAAATTTTAACTCATGTTGTAGCTTCGGTTCTGGGCAAACACCAAACTATCTTTTTGGTACAAATAAAGTTCAATATCTGTGAAATAATAATAGAAAAAATCTTTGTCATTGGAAAATTTTGTCTTTTGAAAAATTCTGAAATCATCAATAACTTAAAATTGGTTGACTTTAAGACTTCTATGATGGCATTTTTGGATTTCTTGGGTAAAAATTATTTTAGGGAAGCTCTAGAACTAAATAGATTACAAAAAATCGCCATTTTTCGTGAACCATACCATATTTGGAGAGCTAAAAATCGACATAATTTTGCAAATTTTGTGGAATGTCTAACTTTAACACAGTCCACACCTGTACAAAATTTCAGAAAAATTGAAGGGGGCAGGTGACAATTTTACTTTTAGTATTATCTGTGTTATTCGGACTATTGTCCTCATCTTCATTGATATCTGTACAACATTTCAGCCGATATGCCCTCCGGCCTTCTTCAGGTATTTCTTGTCGGACTCGGGGAACCTTCTTTTCGGACTCAGGAACTTTCTTGTCGTAATCAGGAGCCATCCCTTTATTCAGTCCACGGTGGTATCCATACCTGGGGTAGGGGTGTTAAGCTGTGTTAATTATTATTCTATGTTACTGATGCCCTTGATCAGGATTGAACCTGCAATCCAGAGATAACTGTCACTTAGAACTGTCTTAACCTAACTACCTTATCCACTAGGCCATGTATCCAATTGGACAATTGAGTGTGAATTTTGGGAACTTATAAACCTAATGTCTTGATTTGGCTAGAATATCTACCTATTTACTTATGTATGATTTTTTTTACCTAGACTCATATTGTTTTTTTGTTTTTTGTTTTATAAAATCTGATCTAGACAGCGAGTGTGTTTATCCCCTTTTCACTAGCGCATGACCAAGGAGATTGTTTTTGCATCTGAGGTGGAACACCACACCTACCATCAGCTCCCTGTGCTACTCATATGCTGAGTTGTTGAGGGTTGGTATAGAACCAGGAACTTTGTGGTCCCTAGGCTGACACTCTATTGAGCTAAACAACTATATTTAATACAAATAATTTACAGTTATATAATGTTAGATATTCCTATCAAATATATATATTTTGCATAGATCTTAGTCAAGTAGAAATAGGTTTCAACCCGGAAAAAGAAAAGGTCAAGCTAAAATTTACACCAAGTAAAGGACATCATGGTCTACAATAACATATCTCAAATTGGATATGGGGGAAAAAAGTTATTGCGATTTCAAAAAAACTCGATATTTCTCAAATATTTGGCTAAAATGAGGAAAATGCTTCTGCTGAACTTAAGTAAAAAAAGATGAAAATATCATAACAAGTGTCTAGTATATTACTAAAAATTATCATTCCTTTTGTATATACTGTTTTAAGCAGTAACAAATGAGATGAATTACTTTTGGAAGGCCTCTCGTACTTTTTTTCTTTTTTCTTATAACAACATACAGTGTTCGATATGCTCGTAACTCAATTTCCACGTATATAAAATCAATTTTCCGTATTGAAATAAAGGAAATTACTATTAATCCGTTCCAGAAAAAAGTACACGCTAATTTTTTTGTTACATTTTTAATACAAAAAAAAAAAATAGCAATGTAATGTTAAAAAAAAAACATAATAAAAACTAATAAGCGCTTTCTGTAAGTAATGAGAAATTTTTGTCCGTCTAGGACAAGTTTGGGCAAATCCGGTCAACCTTGGAAAGGCTGTAATACATACATTTTCTAACACATCATTTCTTTTTTCTTACAAGTCTAGCACTCCGACATAATAAAAGGGGGTGTGGATAACACCAGCAGTACCCCATGCTGGGCTCCAAGTGGGGTGGTCAGTGGGGTACCACGAAAATACCTTCAAAATGGCCTTTCTTGTTTAAAAATGTAGAAACAGTCATCGAATTTTCTTTTGATTATATGATGCGAATAACTTTCCTCGAGATTCGAGAAACCAAAAAGGCAAATTGTTATTACATGTTTGCCTGAGTTCTAAATATGCATCAATGCAGACCAGTGTGCAAACGAATCAAAGGGATTCCTTCCTGGTCAGCCCTTTATCTAGGTACCCCACAGACCATCCCACGTGGGACCCCAGGTTTTACCCACACCCTAATAAAAGTGTATAAGAACAGATATGGGTTTAAGTGTGTTTGCTGTACTTTAAACCACAGTCAATTCAATAAATTCCGAAAGTTTTGAGTTATAAGCAATAGAAAAAATGTTGCCTCGAATTATGGTGTTTGCGGCATAGGAAATGGTAACCTGTAATTGCTTTATCATATTAATATGTGATTCTTAGTGAAACCCGGTAAAAAAAAGAATGACATGCTCAAGAGGCAGTCAGTCAATCCAATATAAACTTCATATAAAGCTGATAAAAAAAAACACTAAATGGTTAAACCGCTGTGTCTACTTTCAAACTCAATAGAAAAAAACACTGTGTCTAAACTTCAAAAATGTGAAAAATATTTTATTCAAACTCAGTATCATCTGAATAGGCAGCTTCTTCAACTTTCTCTTGCTCCCTGGTATTTTCTAAGTTCTCACCACAACAATAAAGACAGACCAATACACAACACAGTCCATATTTTCAACCTGAGCAAAAACTGGAACTGCAGAATGATGAACTCTACTTACACTAAATGTCATTCAAAAGTTCAGAGGGAATTGGTTCTCTGTCAGTCTAGATGCCCATTTTATCATTTCCACCCCACTACTTTAAGCGTCGTCTCTGTAGAAAGTTGCTTCCACATCTGTAATTGCAGGAACACCCGCAGAGAATGAAACCGTGCAGCACTCTCCGTAGCTGGTAATGTTTCCGGTTGGACTAGTTGCATTGAACTAGCTACAGTGTTCATGTACCTAGCATACCTGAACTCGTTCAATGAATCTCCCTTTTTCCGATGTTACATCTTGATGAATAGATCATTACATGCACACGCTATGGCAGCCTTAGAGCTCTGTTTGAAAAATGAATTTGTGATTTCGAGCACTTCCACTGACTGTTCCACTATATTGCAGCTTTTCCTTGTCCAAAAATTGCTGACGTAGTATCACAGCTGAACCAGACGTGAGCAAAGAGAAGGTCCTTTGACACTTACCAAGTATCTCTTGTAGTGCAGAAGTTCTGGTGTAATGTGCTACTTTTTTGGATCTTGCAGATGCTTCAGAGAAGAATTGCAGCTCTTTCATGGTTTCCCTGAAATGGTGAACCATAAGTATCAACACATCCGTATCATCAGATAATACAACAGTCAGACTTTCTTGTCACAATTCTAGTGCACACGAAACTATCAATATGTCAGCATTATTCTTAGCCTGGTAAATATTGTGCCCATCTGAACTCAAAGAATCTTTCATTAGCTTGATCAACTGACTTTTGTTGTGCTCATTTGTAAGAAAAGATAGTTGTGGGCCGTGTGCTACTATATCTCCGCAGAGCTGTTGATCAGCGGACATGTTTTTACTTTGATGGATGTGCTCATGGTCTTTAATGGGCCTTCCAGATAACCATCAAAGACAATCATACACAATCCATACTTGTAGATACAGAAGGCACATCCCTTCTTAAAAGAGCAGCAAGTGATGATTTATTTGACTTTCTCATCTAGAGATCTTTAACTAAAGCCTTTGGTATCTGTGTAAGTTCAGACTCAAAAAAAGGCTTCATGCACTCCCCCCCTCTCAACGTGGGTCATCAATCTTGTGAACAGAACACTTGGATCCAGGTGTATCATCACCAACTTTGATTCCATTCTTCAATGTTGCAAGGTTTTTTATTTGGTCTTTCTTCCTCAGGGAAATTTTAGTGTATGGGTTGTTGTCCATCTTCTCGTATTTCCATCTCAACGTTTTTTTCCATCATCACAGTTGATACCATCGTCTGGCGAGGTAGAAAGACCAGAGGATACAGAACACAAGGTGACATCACTAGTGTCAAATGGATTATGCGAGTTTAGCCAAGAGACCATCGTGGATAGGTGGTTTGGAATCACTTTCTACTCTACATCGAGCCATATCTGCATGCTACTCTCTCGTTACTTGCCTCAGCCCTGTCAGTTCACTCATAGCCTCCTGGATGCTTGCACAGTTGTGCATACTGTACATCCAGAGTAAACAAACAGCCTCTGTAAAACCAAGACCACGGGTGAGGCCACCTCTTGATGTAATGGTGCATATCATTATTTATTCTATCTCCAAATCTGTAATGATCCGATTGGCGTACAATATGACAGCCTTTCAACATAAATTGCTCAAGCAGCCAACGATGGCTTTTCAGCAAATCTCTCATCATTTACAAATAAAAGCAGGTGAACTTAGCATAATTGCCATGTCCCATAGATTTAACATTTGCTCACTAGCAGAACAGATGAGTATTCCAGTTTCCTGTCCTTTCTGTACAAATGAAGATTTTGAGAATCTTGATGTACTTCAGATATTGTGATCAAAGCTTCACAATTTGTGACATGGGTTGGATGATTTGACATGGAATTACCTTTACATTCTTTCCAGTTCATTTATGAAAACATTCCTCTTAGGACTATGCATAAGAAATTCTTCTGCAAATTATTTTCAAATCACCTCAAATAACACATAACAACTAGTTCTAGTCAAATAAGAGCTGCAATAATAAAAATGGAAAATAAAGAAAGTAATAACTTTAGATAATCCTAGCAGTTTATACATGTTCTCTAAAGACTACTATTTATAAATAATGGTAATATTAAGGACTTATATTTAAATAAACATATCTGCATTTCTCTTCTGAGTAAATAAAACTATTTTAATATAAAAAAAACAAAAACAACAATAACAATATTAGTTTAAAATCAAAAAGTATTTATTTAAAAAAATAGCTTTAACCATTCCTGTGTTAAACGTGTCTTTCGTTTACAGTTTTATAATTTTAAAAAATTGCTACTGAATTAACAATATGAAATAAGTAAATAAAAAGAAGAAAAAAAGTGTCTTTAATATAAAAACATGTCTTTTGTTTATAACTATCTACCAAAGTAACAACATCAACATGAAATAACTAAAAAAAAAGTGTGTCTAAAAATCGTCTGTTAACCAACAACCGGAATTTGACGATGAAAAGCAAAACCTGTCCTTTTGAATCTAGGTCTCACCTGGGGTACTTATTGGTGACTTTGTCCGATTGATGAAAAAAAAAAAAATGACTAAAAATTAAGGAATTATCCAATTTTAATAAAATTTTTGTTGAGGTTGAATATTCGTATTGCATCGTGGAAACACTGCATGAAAAAAAGAATTACCAATAGGTAAAGATAAAGTGAAGAGATGGGCAACACACAAGATGTAGGTTCAACAAAGATTTATTACAAACTGAACAGAATGGTTATAAAAGGCGGGAAAATGCTGAGCGGAAGTAGGTGGAGTTTTGAGCTCCTGCTGATGCCACATTAAACATATTTATGAAGAGGAATATGAGCTTAAAATACTCAACAATTTTAAACATTTTATGTGGAAATATT
This sequence comes from Doryteuthis pealeii, assembly GCA_023376005.1. Classification (NCBI taxonomy): domain Eukaryota; kingdom Metazoa; phylum Mollusca; class Cephalopoda; order Myopsida; family Loliginidae; genus Doryteuthis; species Doryteuthis pealeii. The sequence continues at coordinate 64,630,889 of CM042168.1, forward strand.
AAAAATGAATCAATACTTTTAGGGAAAAAGTCACAATTTAAAAGACATTAAAATAATTATTACTGATAGCTGCTTTCATAAGTTTTGTAGTCAAACATTTTTTTATATCAAATAAATAAATAAGATTTGATTAAAATTATAATTGCTCAATTTCTAGCATTGAAATTTATATTTTCAGATAAGCAGAAAGAAAATATTTATCTAATATGTTAAGATTTGTGGGCCATAAAAGAACATTAATTTGAATTTTAGTTTAAAATAAAGCCCCCCCCCCTTTTAAGAAAAAAAATAATAAAAAAGATTAGATTTAATGTACATTAGGTACCTCCAAAATATCTCGTTAGGCCATATTGAAGGAAGAAACGTAAATATTTTTGAACTTTTTTAAAAAAATCTCGCAAAAAAGAAATACCGAACATAAAGAGTTGCTACAAAGAAAAACTGTTAATTCAAAGATCAAATTATTCGATTGGAGAAAAATTACTCATAGTTATCGTGAAAAATAAGTAAAACAGTCCGTTTATTTACAACACCGTCAGTTTCTTTATTGATATTTTTTTGTTGAATTTTGTATTCATGTTTCTTTTTCTAAAAAAAAAAACTCTCGCCTAGAAACTTATAAAAATGTTATGACATAATTATTCAGATTCTTATCTTTATAGAAAAAAAGTAAAAATCGTTTTTTGTCGGTTCATTTTTTCATATTTCATAAAATAAAATGGGGGAGGGGTAGACCTCGTAAAAAAATATTACCCTAATATATTTTAAGAAAAATCTATTTCACACATATTTTCATTAAATGGTAAATCATTGAAATTTTCGTGAAAATCGGACCATTAATTGATTTTTCATAAAAAATTGTTTAAAAGCCTCTTCTCAGAACTTGTTTTTGGCTTCGTTAAATTTCAATTGGTTTAACGGCGCAAAAATGTAAACATTGTTTTTTATTCATAATTTTAATTATTACCGTAAGCTGAATTTTTTTTTTTAAATTATCAGGAGATTTTGTAATGTTTCTTCTTTTGAATGGACAAAAAATTTTCAAGATTTTCAAGTTTCATTGTGTTAAATATAGGGGGGGGGGTTCAAAGGGAAAATTGGTGGTACATAATGTACATAAGAGGGCTAAACTTGCAAATCGGTCGGAATATTAGGGTGACCCAGAAATAACAGAACCCACAAATTTTGTAATAAAACTGTTAATTTTAACTGGAAGCGGGGTAGGTTTAGGGTTAGGGTTGGGGTTTAGGGTTAGTTTAATTGGAAAGATAAATAAATAAATTCGATCTGTTTTTTTTTTTTTCTGGGTCACCGTGTAATATGTTTTAATTTTCCGACTGATTTGCAAGTTCAGTCCCTAATTGATAATAATGAAAAGGAAAAAATCGTCAATAAACATTTTGATAACTAGGATAAAACATTCCTGTTTTTATAATGTATCAAAAAAGTTAAACCATTGTCTAATTTAAAATTGCAACTAGGAAATCGGTCTTAATTATCTCCCTTGAGTTTCGCTCTTTAGAAAACATTTTGAATGAATCTGAAACGACAGTCAATTTAAAATTGAAGTCAACCAGAAAACATTAGTTTATTATAAAATTTTCATTTTGTTTCATTTCCGTTATGAAAAGAAATTTTGGGTAATAAGACAGAAAGAAGTAAGTATCAATTGTTTGTTTATTTATTTATTTAAAAATACAAATTATTTGCAGAAAAAAAAAATGTTTTAATTCTTTTTATTAGGTATAACCGAAAATTGGTCTAAAATGCGTTTTTGACCAAATGAATTTAGCCCCCCCCCCTACAGAAAATAATTTACCAAAAATCAGGGAATTATCGGATTTTAATTAAATTTTCAGTGTTGATTTATCAAAGAATGATCTTTATAATGCATCATTTATTTTATTTCAAAACTTTCTGTTTTTTTGTTTTTTTACCTACCCCCTTATTTTGGGGGCGTAAAATCTCGGCGAGTTGGTCAGTGTTCGATACTAATTAGAGTATAAATAAAAAGTTAAATGACCGAAGTTATGAATAGAAAAAACATTTTTGAATTTATTCTATGAGAAAATAAGTACCGAAAATGGGAAAATAAAATGTATTGACTAGCAAAAAAAAAATCGGATACTACGAGTTTTAAAAACGAATTAAGAATAATTAAATCTATTATTTAAGGTTAAACTTTGTCTAAATCGATAAGTAGTAACATAATAACCATAATTAAAAAAAAGAAAAATATCATTACATATGCAGTTTATTTTTAATAGATTTAAAAGTATTTGTTTTGGTCAATTTCAACGATATCAGCCAGTCAGCCTCGTTTTCGATGTTTTTAAGTGCTTGTTTACAATTTTACTGTAACATTCGTGTTTGAAAAAAAATTTACCAAAAATCAGGTAATTATCTGATTTTAATGAAATTTTCAGTATTGATTTAACAATTAATGAATTTTATAATGCATCAGTTATTTTATTTCAAAACTTTAATTTAGTATTTTTGCTATGAAAAATTAATATATAAAATTCATTTAAAATAAAAATTTTCGGATTCTAAGTTTAAAATGTTATATTTTTAGATTCTAAAAATTAATATCTACTTGATGCAAACTAATTTTTTTCGAAAAAAGTATACGTTTTGAAGAAAAACTCTATTGAAAATGTACCTCCTCCCCTTTTTAAGCAGAAAAAACATCGATGCATAATTTTTTCTTTCATAAAATAATAGCCAATTAAATAATTATCGAAATGAGTAAAAAAGAAATCTCCAAAAAATTAATTATTTATTATTTTTTTACATTTTATTTTTCGATTTTCGGTACTTATTTTCTCATAGAAGCGCAACCGTAAATTTTTTTGTTTTTGTTTCTATTCATAAGTTCGGTCTTTTATCTCTTTATTTATACTGTAATTAGAAAACTATAAGACCAACTTGAAAAACATTTTACACCCCCAACATAAGGGGGTCAAAATTAAGCGACCTGAAAAAAATGATAAAGTTTTGAAATAAAGTAAATAATGCATTATAAAGATAATTCACAGAAAATTTCATTAAAATCCGATAATTCCCTGATTTTTGGTAAATTATTTTCTGTAGGGGGGCTAAAGTCATTTTGTCAAAAACGCATTTTAGGCTCATTTTGCCAGTAGCTACATTAAATAGATATTTATTTCTAGAATCTAAAAATATAACATTTTAAACTTAACATCAGGATTTTCATATTTTAAATAAATTTTATATCTTAATTTTTCATAGCAGAAATACTTAAAGTTTTGAAATAAAATAACTGATGCTTTATAAAATTCATTAATTGATAAATATATACTGATCATTTCATTAAAATCACATAATTCCCTGATTTTTGGTAAATTTTAAAAATCGCTAATGTTACATTAATTTTGTAAATACAATATTTCAAGAATGTTTATGGCCGAACACAATGGGAATTGACCAAAAAAATCGTTTTAGATGTATTAAAAATGAATTGAAATGTGTAATATTATTTTGCTTTTTTATTGATGGTCATTGATTTAGACAAAAGTTTGACATTAAATAATCAATTTAATTAATTTTAATTTGTTTTTAAAAACATTAGCAGACTTTTGCAGCCAATATTTGGGTATCCCTCATTAATATTAATTTCACTTTCATAATGTATAGGGGGACCAATTTTCCGCGATCACGGAATCGTTAATCTTAGACGGAATCTGGGATTTTTAATGAAATTTTCAATAATAAATAAATTGATTTTTTAGTTTTCAAATTTTTGTTTTAATTCTTTCAAAACGTGACTGTCTCTCCGATTTTTTTGTTAAACGTTTTAATAAATAGAACATAACATAACCTAGTTATTTCCTTCAAAATTTATTTTACAAATATGAGTTATTTTTCAGAAAAGTAGGTCGTAGAATTTTCTAAGAAAAATATTTGACTAGTCTTATATTTTTCTAAGAAATTGAAATGTTACAGAAGTCGGTCGGTCGGTCGGTCGGCCGGCCGGCCGTAGTACTTTTGATAAAGTGGGAATGGGAGGGTAGACATGTAGAAATTGGAAGGGGGAGATATGAAGATCAAAAAGTTTAATAAATTCAAAAATGCTTTGATCCTAAACAGCTACCTTGTATAAGCCATGACATTGATAGTTTTGCAGCCATTAAGGACTTGCAAGATCCTTCTACTGATCTTCTTGAAGAATTCCAAATTTATGTGAATTACCAAGATGACTTACCAAATCCTTTTAACATCCCAGCATTTTGGAATGCAAATAAGGGCAATTTCCCCTTCTGGAACAGATTGCCAATAAGGTCATATGGATGCCTGTTACCAGTGTAGATGTTAAACGTTCATTTTCTCAATATAAACATTTACTAAATAAACAACATGAAAGTCTTACTCCTGAAAACACCAAGCAACTTATAATGTTGTATTACAATGGAGATTTAAAAAAGAGATTTGAAGATTGCTAATTTCTTTATTTGGGAAATATCCAATTTTAAATTTGAACAGTATTTCAACTTGAGATAAGTTGTTCTATTCAAATTTTGAATTAATATGTCAAATTTGTTTTTTATATTTTGTTACAAAGATTCAATTATTATGGTTTAATTCCTGTTTTGTAAAATTTTAGTCAAAATGTTTGACTTTCTCAGATATTTATTGTTGAGATTCAAGTTATTTGCTGTTGATTCTTTAAATGTTATTTTTCTGTTAATTTTGATATTGCAAATCAATGATTATAAATCAATCTCGATCCATTTACTTAAAAATACAAAAACAATCTGAATGTATTCTTTCTTAAAGAAGGAAGCTCTGATTAAAAGTTCTACCTCAAAGATAATTACGCACTGCAACATTTCATTGTTTTATTGTTTTGTCATGTTACATATGTATTTTTAGACTTTGATTTCACAATTTCAAAAAAATGTTTTCAGTTTTAATAATTATAGCAAATTTTATTTCAATTTTTTTCACAAAATACTATAAAAATGGGAATTACCAAAAGTGGAAACGGAAAAAAACGGAATTGACTAAAAGTGGAAACGGAATTACGAAAAATTTGAAACGGAAAATCGGGGGGGCTAAATGTATTTTTGTTGGAAAAACCAAGACGAACAAGAAATGTTTATTTTATCATCAAAATCTTTGTTCATTTAGTTAAAGAAAAGAGTGACAAATTATGATTTATATTTAAAAAAAATTTAAATTGTAGATTTAAAAAGTTCTTTACATATTGTAAAATGGTGGATATTTGCCACGTGTACTAGGGCAGGTTGATTTTTCACTTTTTAAAAAAAAATTCAATACAACTTTCATGGCGAAAGCTGGGGTTTGGTGAACATTTGAGCATTTAATTTTAAAGATCATCAGCAAAAATATACACAAATACTTCGTGTCTGCAGGATTTTGCTGACAAACTGACTTCAAAATTTCATTATTTCAATAATAAATGCAGATAAAATTGATATTTTTCATTCGATACAATGAATGGAAAATATATTCAATATTTTATATTTGCATTGAACATTGTACTAAAACCTCCTATACTATATAAGATCCGCCCTGTCCGTTGGGATGTTAGAATGCACTGACTGTACCTCTGCAGAGGAGTAAGACTCCCCCAATAGGGCCACCTGTTGGCTGTGGGTGGTGACCCGTAAGGCTTAAGGATAGAATCCAGGTGGTTGAGCAGTCCATGATTTGAAATACTCCAATTTGGCTCTTTCTTGGGCTAGACGGGTGGTCGAAGAGGTCCCCTCCAATCAATCAGCTGGTCTTGTCAAGCCCTAGCACCTATATGATTTTCACAACCCTATTGCCCTTATGGCAAGCCACAATCCTTTTTATCATATGGGTGCTAGAAGGCGGTGGCTGAGGGTCTACATGTCCTGTGAATTATGTTAAACTCTATCTAATGGTGAGGTTCCAGTTTTGGAGGTCCACTCTGACTCGGAGTGGTAGTACCTGTTAGGGTCCCATCTATGGGTTAAATAGAAAAATGTGTTTATAAAAAACATTGAGTATCCATTATGTGTGACTTCAAAACTTTATCAGCATTAAATAACCCACTGAGGTTGATATGCCATAAAACAAAACAAACCTATATAAGATTATATAACAATAGAATTAAATTGTTCAGTGTATTTTCCTTTCAATGAAAATACAGGTCTTATTTGGTGGCACTATGATTTGATTATAATGTGCTTGTGCCTTGCTTCCTGTCCATACACAAACTGTGAAGCTTACATAGTTAATTTAACAGCTCTTTGCACACCTTGTGAGTAGGTGGGGGGTGGGGTTAAATTTGTAAATTTCAATTCTGTTCCATTCAGTAGACATTCTAGTTCATTAATTCCTTGAAAAACCTTCTGCAAGTGCAGGTTCAAAAACTCTACTTTGTGACAGTTCAAAGTTGACCAATGTGTGGCTTTAAGATTAATTAAAAGTATTTTTTTTTAAAATCTTTTCTTTGGTGGTTTGCTACTTCTGAAAAAAAAAAAAATTGGGTAATTTACACATACTTGATTATATTTTGCAATGTAATTTGAAAACTCTAATAAGAATGTTCTCTGGGGGGGGGGCACAGTTAAGTCCGACGCTTTTACTCTCCCAACTGACCAAGTGTTCAGTCTGAAACAATCTCTCCCAGCAATGCTGCACTCTTCTCACCAACACTATCAAAATATCTTGTCTTTCGTCCACTCGTCGCAACAGCCAAAATGCTACTGCAAGCTTTCTGCCAGGTTTGTTAGGACAGGTCATTAAATACACAATTACAGTGTTCATCCGGGCTCCTTACTCTGACTTGCCCGTGCAGCACATGCGACATTAATCAGCACGTGTCAATCCTTCACATCCGGGCCACTCTGGACAGTTTAGTAATTCATGATCAGGAGGATGTGAGTTCAATCTCCCTACTCACCTCTGATCTCATTCTGCATGCCAAACACAATCGTGCACGCTTCAAACCACTACGTTCGTGGTTTCTCTCGCCACAAAAACTGTAGTTTAAGATAAAAAATGAAACTCCTCTTACCTTGGACTTGGAAGAACATGGCACCTGAAATTTTTTTTTTTATATATAAGAGTACAGACAGGAAATGAGAGGGTTGGTGGGAGTGGAGTCATAAATAAACCAAATTTTTTGACAGTCGGCAGTTGTTATTTGGAAGGCAAGCTATCGCGAGCTGATCAGATAACGAGCTATTTCGGCGAGAAATAGATAAATTGGCCAAGGAACTGATTAAGCCATTTAAAGGTGAGGGGGATTTGGTGGCATGGCTGAAAAAGCTAAAGCTAGTGATTGAACTCCAGAAGATCTCTGATTTTTATTCCACTTTTTCTGAAGGGAGATGTGTGAACTAGAGCAGCAGGATGAAGGAATGATTGAGAAGAGGCTGAGAGAAGCATTTATGGAAGGGCCCTTTGAGGCATATGAAAAACTTAAAAAGTTTAAGTGAGCCGGGGAGTCGGTAGACGTATATGCCAACAGCATCAGGAGGCTGGCAGGACTAGCCGGATATTTAGGATGAGGGCTGGACCAAACAGCGAAATTGGCCTTCATAACTGGTTTCCTGGATAGTATATCGATGATGCTACAATAATTACCTGGCATAAATACAATGGAAATCGTGGATCTTATACCAACTGCGGGGTTGTTGACAAGAACACGAGATCAGAATTCCGGGACAGTGGGAGCGGTCGCATATAACAAAGAACCAACAGAAAAATATACAATGGGGTCATCATCCACTATTCGGTGCTACAGATGTCAGGGACCACAACGATCAAGGGGGAGCGTTTGCGCCAGCGGCTGCTCCTTCAATGGATTGAGGGTATGGTATGGATCTCTCCCGATCATAGAGGTGTTAGTGACTGGTATGAGGGCGATGGCTGTCATTGATACTGGCTGTACTACTACTTTACTCAGTCCCAGTCTCACTCATGGATGTGGTGGGGGTAGGACCACAATAAGAGCAGTGGTGGAACTGAGGTGAAAGGCAGAGGAACCAGACGGATAGAAATAGAATTAGGTGGAGAAAGGTTGACAACAAAGGCAATTATCATGGAACGCCTAATCAATGATATAGACATCATCATTGGGATGGATGTTATTTGCAGACTGGGAAGGTTAACTGAAAAACGGCGAAGTTAAGTTCGGAGAAACACACTGTGCTGTAGCTGCTGAAGAGAAGAATTGCTGCGAAATTGAGGACAAAGATTTTAAAGCAGAGTTTGACGGCAAAAAAATGGACTGTGGAATGGCGGTGGAAAGGAGAACCTCCATTGTTAGAAAATAGAGTGGAATATTACAAAAACCCCTTAGAGGACCGAGAAAGAGGTGGAAAGGTGGATTGAGGAGGGAATTCTCCTACCATGGAGAGGTGAAGTGAAAGGAGTGTTACCTTTGATGGTGGTGGTCCAGGCAGAGGGAATTCTCCTACCATGGAGAAATAGCATAGTGGTCCGGATGTAGGTGGTTGCGCAGTGCTGACGAGTGTCGCACATGCTGCACGGACAATTATGAGTGGGGAGCCAGGATGTGGTGAAATTGAGGAGTATTTAAAAGACTCATTCTCACAAACCAGGGAGAACAACTGCAGTAGTATTTTGTCGAGACGAGCGGGACAACGAAATAATTTTGGATATTGGATTTTGGAGCGTGATACCGTTGGGAGTGTTTAGACTGTCGATTGGAACCTTGCGTCAGACTTGACTGTGATCCCTCCCCAACTGCACTGATTAGAAGCTATTTTGGCTTTTTATACAATGGCACAAATTCGACTTAGGCATGATGTAATAAGGCCATTTACTGGTGAGGGTGATGTGGTGGCATGGCTGAAGAAGGTTCGTCTTGTGGCGAGACTGCAGATGGTGGACGACGTGGCCAGCTTGCTGCCGTTATATTTGGAAGGAGACGCACTTGCACTTTATATGGAAATGCCAGAGAAGAATCAGCAGGATATAAATAAAATAGAAGCGCGACTGAAGGAGGCATTTACGGATGGTGCCTTTTTAGCTTATAGGTAGCTAACCCTTGTTAAGTGGTAAGGTGAACGCGTTGACGTGTATGCAAATAGAATAAGGCAGTTGGTCGGATTGGCTGGATTCGAGGGAGTGGGGCTTGATAGGCTTGCAAGATTGGCTTTTGTCATGGGGTTCCCAGATAATATCTCAGTCGAGCTCCAACAGGCACCGAATGTTGAGACCCTAACAATGGCAGATTTGATGTTGCAAGCTAGAGTGCTAACTACTAGGGACAAAAACCGTGATGTAGCAGCAGCTGTAAGACCGGACACATCGACATCCCAGCAAGCGGGAAGTACCACCAAAGATTCACAAGTGCCCCACTGATTAGAAGCTATTTTTGCTTTTTATACAATGATTAGAAATATTTTTTACAATTACTTTTTATGTTAATTAGCAACTTTCTCCATTTGCGTCCTTTTGGTATGAAAATCTACCTACCTAAGATGAGTTAAAAGTTTTGCAATATTTTGCTATGTGCTAGTTAGTGGTACACATCACCTAAGTGAAGCCGTTTAAGCCATGGCTGGTTGTATCATTGTAGTGTGCTTATATTATTATCAATAATGACTATTTCATTGTTTCTCATCTGTAAATTATAGGCCAAAATAAAACTTCCTGTATTTAAATTATAATTTATTTAATTATATTTTTTTAAATCTATAATTTTTCTTATGACTGAACTTGAATTTTGTGCTGAAGTTCATTGAAACATAAATTGACCTATTATAATTTTGATTGCAATTTTCGGACCATGTCACCTTTAAGCACCCCAGGTGCAACCTGGATTCAGAAGGACGTGTTTTTCATTTACACCGTCGAAATCCTGTTGTTTGTTACCAGACGATTTTTATATGCATTTTTTTAAATTATAAAACTAAGTGCTAATCCTAACCCTAACCTTCAAAAATATTTTTTTGAATAGATACTTTTTAATATTAACTATACATAGAGGCACATGGAAAATAGATAAACATGTCTTTCATTTTAAGTCTTTTTTTTTTTTTTAAATAATATTAGTTTATCTTTAGTGCAAAATTATCTTTTTCACATAGGCTAACAACAACAACATGAAATAGCTAATTTTTTATTAAAATCAAAAACTATTTTATCAGATTAAGAATTAAAAATTAATATTTTTTCCTAATTTAAAAAAATATTGTTAGTGTTGAAAAATATTCATCAACTTCTGATTAATAAGCAAAACTTGTGATTTATTACAAGTAATGCTCTGGTGCCAGAGCGACGATTGAGCGTGATTTAGGATTGTCCCATAAAACTGTTAACTATTCCCATGCAAACTTGTTTTTTGTTTAAAGTTTTTGTAAATAAAAAAATATTTTTATTTAAAAAAGAAACTATTGAAATAAACATATCTGCATGCATTTCTCTTCTGATTAAATAAAAACTATTTTGATATAAAACGTGTCTTTCGTTTATAGTTTAAAAACAACAATAGCACCACAAAAAGAATTACTATTGAATTAACAAAAACATTAAATTAAGTAAAAAGAAAAAGTGTATTTGTTACTAAAGAAAAGTGTCTAAAAATCATCTGTTAACAAACAACTGGATGTTGATGGTGCAAAGTGAAACATGTCCTTCTGAATACAGGTCACACATAGGGTGCTTAAAGGTGACATGGTCCCAATTAACTTTCAGACCAGAATAAAGATGACACTCTTAAATTATTGACAAGAATATTTTGCCGGGGCTCACTTTTGAAAAAATAACATAATATTTCTTTTTTTTCTTTTTTTCTTTACAGATACTAATTGTAGGAGAGAACAACAATATCCAAACTTGAAAAGACATTTTCAATCAAATGCCAAAGAGAAAATGCATTCTTCTGAAATATGCTAATCTGCATTTTGACAAAAGTTCATATTTGAATGTTTAAACGCACAAAGAAGACAATTGTTATTTTTGCAAAGTCTGTAGAAGAGCTTTTTTAAAAAATTTACAATTTCAAAAAATAAAGTGGAAAACAAACTCGAAGGAAATATGAAGACAAAAAACAGGGAGAAACCAAAACTACATAAGTGTAAAATATGTGGATCCAAATTTAAACAGACTTCAAATTTAACAGAACACATGCGAAAACATACTGGAGAGAAACCATATTCTTGTGAAGTATGTGGTTTCTCAGTTTCACGTAGTGGTGATTTGAAAGCGCACATGCGAACACATACTGGAGAGAAACCATATTCTTGTGATGTGTGTGGAGCAGCATTTTCTCGTAATGGTCATGTGAGACGCCACATGATAATACACACTGGAGATAATCCACATACTTGTAAAATATGTGGATCTTCATTTTCAGACGTTACAAATTTGAAAAGCCACATGCGAACACACACCGGAGAAAAACCTTTTTCTTGTAAAATTTGTGGGTTTGCATTTTCACTGATGGGCAATTTAAAAAGACACATGCGCATACACACTGGAGAGAAACCATATTCTTGCAAAGTTTGTACATCAGCATATTCAGATCCTGCTACTTTAAAAAGCCACATGCGAATACACACTGGAGAGAAACCATTTTCTTGTGAAATTTGTGCTACAAGATTTGCAAGTAAACTAGAATTAAGAAGACACAGGCAAACACATAAAAAACCAAAACGTTATCCTTGTAAATCATGTGGATCAACATTTTCAGCACCTTCCAGGTTAGAAATCCACATGCGAACACATACCGGAGAGAAACCATATTCTTGTAAAATCTGTGGATCAGCATTTGCAGAGCTTTCGACTTTAAATAAACACATGCGAGTACACACGGGAGAAAAACCATATGATTGTGAGACATGCGGATCAAAGTTTTCTTTTAGTTCCCAGTTGAAAATGCATATGCGAACGCATACTGGAGAGAAGCCATTTTCTTGTGAGGTGTGTGGATCTGCATTTTCAAGAAATGATCACTTGAAAAGCCACATGCGAACACACACTGGGGAGAAACCATATCATTGTGAAGTATGTGAATTAGCATTTGCACAGGGTTGTCAGTTGAAAAGTCACATGCAAAAACACACTGGAGGGAAACCATATTCTTGTGAAGTATGCGGATTTACATTTTCAGTGAGATCAAAATTAAACGACCATATGCGGACACATACTGGAGAAAAACCATATTCATGTGATGTTTGTGGATCTTCATTCTCATTGAAATCTACTTTAACTAAACACAAGGAAGTACACATAAGAAAGAAGCCATTTTCTTGTGAAGTGTGTGGTTCAGTATTTACACACAATACCCATTTAAAGAGACATATGCGAACACACACTGGATAAATTTTTTTTTGTCCATTGTCTTTTTCCTCATCTCAGCTGCTTACTAAATATTCTAGAATATCACTTTCAGTTCAGGGGTGATAACTCTACAATGCAACTGGTTTTGCACTTTAGGTTAATAAAGAGTTTTCTTTAATGTCAATTATAGTTGATCAAATACAACTCAGCTCAATTTTATGTTATCAATTCTTTGCTTTTATATTAAATAAAAGTTTTCTTTAATGTCAATTATAGCTGATCAAATACAACTCAGCTGAATTTCATGTTATCTATTCTTTGATTTTATGTTAATAAAAGTTTTCTATAATATCAAATTGAGAGTCTCTCCCCACTTATCTCACCCCACAGGTTTTATAAATGCTACAGTTAAACTTGTTATGACACTAAACTACATCTAGTGATAAGGCTTGATATCGATTGCATCCTCCACTGAGGGTTAATACTGCCCAACCCACTACTGAAAAAAAAGCTTGTCCTAGAAATTATATTGTTATATACTCACTTCTTCTGCTGGGGAACATTCATTTCTATTCTAATGAGAGAAACCCGTGGTTAGGCCCTCATATTTAAATATTTACTTATTTACTTGGAGTAGGTTGCTGTTATTTCTTATTCACTTATGTTTCTTGTGGTCTGTAATCTGTCATTTATTTCTTCTATTGTTGACTGGTCTAGTTCTTCTATCAGTCCAGTTCTTCAACATCTTGGTCTGATTATGCCAAGGCTGCCATTAATTCATAGAGACAATGCAAGGCATATATTTTGTTGTGATGATCATGTTTTATTAACAATATATATTTTGTATATATTAAATTTTCTCATATTGTTGTAATCATGTTTTATTAACTTCAGAACTAGAAATTTTTCAACCACATGTAGGGAGCAAAGCTGGTCCATGCTGAAATTAGGACGTCTCACAACTTAACTGACTCTAAGCTAAACCTTCCTTTCCACAGTCTTCATAACCGGAAGGAAGGTTATGCAAAGGTGTTAGATTTTACCAACTAAAATAGGCATTAACCTAACAAGCTGAAGGAACTATGTCGTGTTACCAGAACTACATAATAACATTAGTACATGATGACCACTGGCGCCATGAGAATTGGCGCGTATTTCGTTTTCCCTTTGTCTGTACCATTCTGTTCTGTGAAGTAAAGCAACGTGTATTTTGTACCTCCGTTACAATTCGTCTTATGTTCTCATTCTACTAACACTATGAGTCAACTAACCCACACCACTGCAAGTTGTCAGAGACCTTTAAGCTCAACAAAAGGTAATCTTGTGTTAATCACCTAATGCCTCAGATCCTGAATTCAACAACACCTGGATTCAAGATCTGTCTCTAACTAACCGTCTAAAAAGTGACAATCAATATACAACAATATTAACTGTATCCAGTTGTGAGGCTCCCATTCAGGGGACTGTCTAATACATCATCATTGCTAATCTGAACAAGATGGGAAGTTTGGGAAATGTGAAGCACACCTTCATCACCATTGCTCCCTGGTCCACTCTGATCCAGAGTGGTAGTACCTGTTAGGGTCCCATCTATGGGTTAAATAGAAAAATGTATTTTTTTTAAAACTAAGTATCCATTAAGAATGACTTTATTTCAAAACTTTATCAGCATTAAATGACCCACTGAGGTTGATATACTGTAAAACAAAACAAACAAACAAACAAGTAAACACTCATTTCAAATTTTTTCAAACATGAACGTTAATTTTCAAATTTCAAATAACATTCTTTCAGAGAGAAACAACATTTAAAAAAAAAAAAAATGTTATTACGTAATCCTGAGTTTGACAAGAAATACCTGAAGAAAGCCAGAGGGCATATCAACCAAAACATTTAGATAATTAAAAAGATTTGTCTGAATTAAAAAAAGAAACAAGTATTAATAAATCAACTTCATTTTTCTATTTTTTTTACTCTCACTCAATTCTCAACGGTCAAGTTCATTTTCACTTTTCTTCTTATACTTCAAATGGATTTTGATTATGTCCTCAAAGTTTCAACAGTCGAGAATATATTCCTAAGTTGCTTTTATCCTTCTGTTAGTCACTTGTGGCGTGTTACACAGCTTATAAAAAGCAGAGGTGCCAAAGTAAAATGTTTTGGATTATTCGAACTATTGTCCTCATCTTCATTGTTATCTACACAACATTTTAGCCGATGAGCCCTCCGTCTTTCTTTAGGTGTTTCTTGTCAAACTCTGGAACCTTCAACAAGAAATACCTGAAGAAAGTTGGAGGGCACATTGGCTGAAACTTTGTGTAGCTAACAATAAAGATGAGGACAATAGTCCGAATAATTCAAATTATCAAGCATCACCTCTTAAATTCAGGGAAACAAAGTCAAAGATCTCTTAGATTCTCCAGTCTTCAGAGGTAACACACACCAGTTGTGTTTTCTGTTCATAGAATTGGGAGGGGGGGGCTGAAAAATGATTGAAGATACAAATAATAGGTTACTATTACTACACTAAAGACTCATGAAAAATTCTGTTGTTTTTAAATCAATTTCAGAAATTTAAATATTAATCCACTCTTACTCCTGTATAAGTAGAATAGAGTGATCTGCCCCCGTGTCAAGGTTGAATAGGGTGATCTACCCATGATCAGATTGACAGTATAAATAGAACGATGTAAGTGACCATTTGCAATTTTACTCTTGATGTCTGAACACCATAGACCACGTCTTTTGTACAGTGATCTGCCCCTGTGTCAAGGCTGAATAGCGTGATCTACCCTTGATCAGTTTGACGGTATAAATAGAACGATGTAAGTGACCATTTGCAATTTTCCTCTTGATGTCTAAACACCACAGACAACGTCTTTTGTACTTTGCATGATACTGCAGGCAGGATCGTGGAGACATACAGTACCAAGTGCGGGTGGATGGAAGCAATCGGTTAATGCTATACAACTGTTGCTTCCTTTGGAAAATATATGATGGCCCACATTGTTCCACACGAGAAACTTTACACCCTCCCATGCATTCTGAGCCCCCATAGCAACAACTCCCTGATGATGCCATGGACACTGATGAAAACCTCAATGTCGCATCGCCTGGCGTGCAGCACAAGCCCAAAGAGGAAATGGAGGTTGACAACATCACGTGTGGCAGAGGGTGATACGGAAGAGTGCATACACCCAATGGAGTTCCTGCTGTTGAGACAATGCTCGTGTTTGTGCAATTCATATGCGCGTTGAGAGAAACAATTTATATACCTAATTAATACATAAAATTCATGTAAAATATAAATCGCTTGATTCTAAGTTTTAAATTTCATATTTTCACAAAACAAATTCAATAACAAGCTTATGGTTATCTTTTAATTTTTGGCGAAAACTCAATAGAAAAGTTAGGCCCCTCCACTCTTTTAAACAGAACAAATATCAATGTATAACTTTTTCACTAATAATCTCAAAGTAAATTATATTTCATATACAACAGAGTAAAAAAAATCTTCCCACAATTTTTTTTTTTTTTTTTTACATTTAATTTTCAGAATTTCGGTACTCATTTTCTACCAAATTCGTTCCTTTTAAAAAATTTCACTTTTTTAAACCCCACCAATATTTTACTCCTCATAAATAAGGGGGCGGGGGTTAGAGTTAAGGGACTTGAAAAGAAATCCTAAAATTTTGAAATAAAATAACATAGCGACTGGCAAAATGAGCCTAAAATGCGTTTTTGACAAAATGACTTTAGCCCCCCCCCCTACAGAAAATAATTTACCAAAAATCAGGGAATTATTGGATTTTAATGAAATTTTCAGTGTTTATTTATCAATGAATGATCTTTATAATGCGTTATTTTTTTTTCAAAACTTTCTAGTTTTTTTCAGGTCACTTAATTTTGACCCCCCTTATGCTGGGGGCGTAAAATTGTTTCGAGTTGGTCATATGTTATACTAATTACAGTATAAATAAAGAGATAAAAGACCGAAGTTATGAATAGAAACAAAAAAAAAATTTTTACGGTTGCACTTCTATGAGAAAATAAGTACCGATTATCGAAAAATAAAATGTAAAAAAAAAAAAATTAAAAAATAATTTTTTAGGAGATTTCTTTTTTACTCATTTCGATAATTATTTAATTGGCTATTATCTTATTAAAAAAAATTATGCATCAATATTTTTTCTGCTTAAAAAGGGGGGGCCTAAATTTTTATTAGAGTTTTTCTTCAAAACTTATTACTTTAGGACTATAAAATAAGGTTTGCATTAAATAGATATTTATTTCTATATATATAACATTTTAAACCTAATATCAAGATTCGCATATTTTAAAACAATTAAATTGATTTTCAATATAATTCATATAATGTTCGAAGATTAAATCTATGGTAGCAGAGAATGCGTAAATGTGAATTACCTCCCTTAGGTAAGAAAAGAGTTAATCTTTCTGTCTGTAAGTTTACCGAAAGAATTCAATATCTAATAAAGGTATGTTCATTTCATTATTACTATTTTTAATTCAATTATTTATTTTTAATTAAAAATATTTAAATTCAAATTGATGTTTTCTCACTTTTTATCTTTGAAATAACAATTTTTTTTTTTTTTTAATAGAATAGAAAAAAATTGCACTTCAAAACACTTGTCATTTTCTGGGCGGACATGACTATCTCGACCCCCCCCCACACCCATCTAAAGTTTTGTTTTTAATTTTTTTTTTTTCCTTCAATGGGTTATTATCGATTGCACACCAATCTATCAGATTGTAAAAAAAAAAATTTTTTAAGTTATTTATTTTTCGAGTTTTCAGGGGTGCTCATTTCCCCGTATAGGTTTACATAACGGAACCGCTAAAAAAAATTTTTTTTTTCCTTCAATGGATTATTATCGTTTACACACCAATCTATCAGATAAAAAAAAATTCTTAAAAGTTCTTTCCTTTTTGAGTTTTTTTGGGTGCTCATTTTCCCGTATGGGGAAATTTTTTTAGCGCTTCTGGAATACCATACACGAAAGGGAAATGAATATGCAAATTTTATTTTCAAACCAAACTAATATATTTTTTTTATTTTTTTACATACAAAAAACGGATTTTACTTGGTTAAAAGTTAAAACGAGTGAGTAAAATTTCAGTAACATTTAATAAATATGTATTTATTTAAAGTAACGCTTTACTTATTTCTAAAAAGAAATATTTATAAGTATTTTAAAAATATTTTAAAACTATTATTGAAAACGATAAATCAAAATAAATTCAACGTAACTTTTTGTCGAAATTCGGACGATTTTTAATGTATAAAATGTATAAAAAATAAATTGCATATTGTGATAATATTTTCCTTTTTTAATGATGGTCAGTATGTTACTACTTATCGATTTAAACAAAGTTTGACCTTAAATAATAGATTTGATTATTTTTAATTCGCTTTTAAAACTCCTATCAGACGAAATTATTGCTAATGCCTAAAATAACAGATGCAGATATAATTCATTCGATAATAGACAAAAAAAATTTTTTTTTTGGGGGGGGGTATTTTTTTTAAATCAGAGGGTTAAATTGATTTTGTAAAATACGTCCATGACGTCATCTTTGTTGATGACTAATTATAATGAAACATTTACAAATGAATAAAATTTCAGAATTAAATAACCTATTAATGGTTGATATGCCGTCAAAAAATCCAGATGGAACTATTGCAACTACTACACTGTTTAGTTAAGTGTAGTAATTGCTATTCAATTATTCCGAATTTCTTTTAATTATCTCCCCTGCGTTTCGATCTTCGGTAAATATTTTGAATTAATAGAAAACAGTGGCTGTTTAAAAATTTAATTCAAACAAAAAACATTATTAAAAAAAAATTTAAAGTTTTTTTGTCTTTTTCTCTAATCTTTCATTTCTTGATGTACAAGAAAAAAAAACAGAAATAAGTAAGTAAAACGTTTTTATGATTTATTTATTTACAAATAAAAATAACGTATTTTTCGTAAAAAGATTAACTTAACTTTTATTTAAGAAGAATGAAAATATTTAAATAAAATTATTTAATGTATTTTTGTATCAAAAATATTTTTATAATTCATTTTCAGGAGTTTTAAACATATTATATGACATTTATTTTGTTCAGAAATTTCTCATTTTTTAATTTAAAAAAAGGTGTCGCATGGCTCTAAAGTGGGGGATCGATTTGTAGTGCATATAATGTTAAACCTAATCCTCCTTTTGTGAACGTTTTTTATGTTTGTGATAGGCCAGAAAAAAGGGTATGGGCCAGATGGGTTTACGATTCAATGTGGTTGAGCTATTACAAGAAATACTTGAAGTTCAATTTATAAAGAAAGAGGCAAAGAAAGAGGCCTATATTTCCCTAGCTAATGGTAATAATATTGGTACCAATAATTTAAGCGCACATTTTCACAAAAAAAAAAAAGAAAAATTAAAATTAATTAAATCGGTTATTTAAGGTCAAATTTTGTTTTAGTCGAAAAGTGGTAACATGAGCGTCAGTAAAAAAAAAAAAAAAAAAAAAAAAGGCAAAATAATATTACATATGTAATTTATTTTTAATTCATTTTAAACAATTAAATTCGCCCCAAAAATGACTTGGTGGAGATTTATAACGCACTCAAAACAAACCATCCTATCAACATTTTATAACACTTTTTTTTCTTAGAAATCAATAACAAAAAACATTAAATACACTATGTACAGACAAATTACTCACATGTAATATATATATTCTTTTTTTTTTTTCCAACTGAAAAATAAAATTCTGCTAAACAATTGATTTGATTTTGTAAAATACGTCTATATGATGTCACAGTTGTTGGTGCTTATAATAGTAAGGGAGTCTATCCCCTTTTCACTAGTGCTAGACGAAGGAGATTGTTTTTGTATCTGAGGCGAAGTGCCACAGCTAGCATCAGTTCCTCCCTTTACTGCACAGATTCCAGTGCTACTCATATGCTGAGTTGGTGAGGGCTGGTATTGAACCAGGAACCTTGTGATTCCTTGTCAAGTGCTCTACCGACTGAGCTAAACTTGTACCATTATTATCTAAATTCATGTTTCCTGTTTGTCTTGGACGATTTATCAGTCTTTTAAAATACTTTCCTGTCTCCACACACACCTTAAAATCGGCGCCTGCCCACTATAAATTTATACTGCTATTTACTAAGCTTTTCTTAGATATGGCATTCAGGACTTGGGTTACCTGTCAGCTGGTGCTTTAGAATACACAGACTGCACCTCTGCAGAGGGTAAGACCCTCTCAATGGGGCCACTTATTGGCTGTGGGTGGTGACTCATGATGCTTAAGGATGTAGCTTAGGTATCCATGACATGCAACACTCCACTTTAGGCCTTACATAGATTAGACAGTTGGCCTTAGCACTTATATGATTGTCCCAACCCTATTGCCCTCATGGCAAACCCCAACCCTTTTATAATATATGTGCTAGAAGGCAATGGCTGAGGATCTTAGTGTCCTAGGCATGACGTTAAACTGTATCTGATGGTGAGGTTCCAATTCTGGAGCTCTGGGGAATGTGGAATACCCCTTCATCACCATTACTCCCAGGTCTACTCTGATGCATTCATTTGCAGTTTGCATATTCTTTGCCTCACTGACTGGGTAGTGCATTTTTTAAAGCAATTTCAATATTTCACATAATAACTACTTCCAGTTTTGTAATTGATAATGGTATAAATCATTGTCTTTCAAGTGCTGTCCCAACTTTGTTAACTAGTTAGCAGGTACTACCACTCTAGATCAGAGTAGACCTGAGAGTAATGGCAATGAAAAGATAATCCCATATTCCCCAAACTCAAGCCTCACCAGATATACAGTTGGCATATTCTATACCTCACTGACAGGGTGATATATTATGTTAAGTAATTTCAATATTTCACAAAATAACCATTTCCAATTTATCTTTATCTTGTCTTTCTGCAGTGAATGAAGTTCGTATATTCTAGACAACTTGACAGGATGTTTCATCATGTTAAGCAATTTTAATATTTCACATAATAAATCCTCCAAATTTATCTTTATAATAATCACTGCAGAAAGCAACTTTAGACAATTGGATAAATCTGCATATATATCTATCAGTAATTGAATGTCCTTTTTTTTGTGGTAAATAAGTCTGAGGCAAAAGTAAACATTCCTGCATTTAGATTATATTGTTTGATGAATAGTAGTATAAACATTTTATTTGTCATTGAATATGATGTGATATTTTGTAGTTGATTCAAGCTGTGTTATACACAGTGATTTTGTTTCTAATAAATCTTAGACAAAAATAAAAATTTGTATATCTAATTCATATTTCATTATATTCCAAAGTCAGGTCACTTAATGTGCTACTCCCCTTCATCACATTTCCTCCCAAGTCCACTCTGACCGGGAGTAGTAGTCTCTGTTAGGGTCCTATCGATGGGTCAAATAGAAAAACAAATTGAGTACCCATCAAGAATGAATAAAACAAAAACATCTTCAGCATAAAATAACCCAACAAGGGTTGATATGCTATAAAACCCAACCAACCAATCAATGCGCTATTGGTACTATGTAACCCAATACTACCTATTTCATAATCAGATCATTGGCAACTAAACCAGTAACCCCACAGATGTTGTCTAGTGAGGACAGTGGGTAGACACCCTGCAGAATGAAAAACAAGACCTGTAAAATAGTGGATGAAACTCCTTGCTCAACGGCCATCTAGCTCATTATTTCTAAAATCCAACCCTCCCTCATTGCAGCAAAGCCATGTAAACTTGGTATTGTCCTTTTGTTTCTAATAAATCTTAGACAAAAGTAAACATTCCTTCATTTGAATTATATTCCATTTGATATTGTTTGTATTAAAAAAAATCTTCATTTATCACAGCATATAAATGATGTGATATTTTGTGATTGATTGAAACAAGTTATAGTTTTATGATTGCAAATAATGTACAAGTCTCCTGCTTTCTTTAATAATATTTTTTCTTCATTCACAGGATTGATTGAAGGGTGAAAATCATTCAAATATAAAGACACATGCAAGCACACACTAAAGAGAAAATATAATGTATAGATTTGCATATTAAAAGTGTTCTGGTTTACATACAGTAAAAACACTGTGGAGAATCTTTAATTTTGTGAAGGGTTTGAATCAGCTTTTTGACAGGTTTTAACACTAAAAATATACATGCAGACAAACAAAGATGAAAAGCCATATTCTTGTGAATTGTGTGGTTCAGCATTTTCATATGTGTCAGATATGAAAAGACACATGCAGTCACACACTGGAGAGAAACCATTTTCTTGTGAAATGTGTGGATCTGTATTTTCAGAGAGTTATACTTTGAAGAAGCACCTACAAACACACACTGGAGAGAAGCCTTATTCCTGTGAAGTGTGTGGATCTTCATTTTCATATAACTCACATCTAAAGACACACATGCGGATCCACACAGGAGAAAAACCATATTCATGTGAAGTTTGTGGATCAGCATTTTCATATGATTCACATTTGAAAAGACACATGCGAAAACACACTGGAGAGAAACCATATTCTTGTAAAATTTGTGGATCAGCATATTCAGAGAATTCTAATTTAAAAAACCACCTGCAAACACACACTGGAGAGAAACCATATTCTTGTAAAGTTTGTGGATCAGCATTTTCAGAGAAATCTCATTTAAAAATCCATATGCAAACACACATTGGCAAGAAACCTTATTCATGTGAAGTGTGTGGTTCAGCATTCTCAGAAAGGTATAATTTAAAACAACATGTTCAAACACACACAGGGGAGAAACCATATTCTTGTGAAGTTTGTCAATCAGCATTTTCACAGGCATCTAGTTTAAAAACACACATGCGAATACACACTGGAGAGAAACCCTATTCTTGTGAAGTTTGTGGATCAGCATTTTCACAGAGTTCTCATTTAAAAAGCCATATGCAAACACACACTGGAGAGAAACCATATGAATGTGACGTCTGTGGATCAGCATTCTCTGAAAGATCAACTTTAAAAAAGCACATGCAAACACACACTGGAGAGAAACCATATTCTTGTGAAATGTGTGGATCAGCATTTTCACAGAGTTCTAGTTTAAAAAGACACATGCAAACACACACTGGAGAGAAACCATATTCTTGTGAAATTTGTCAATCAGCCTTTTCACAGAGAGCTATTTTAAAAAGGCACATGCAAAAACACTCTGGTGAGAAACCCTTTTCTTAAAGTATATACATCAACATTTTCAAGTAATTTGCATTTTCATGGACAGTTGCAAACACCAAATGGCGAGAAACAATATTCTTGTAAGATCTGATGAGCATTTGATCAAACTTCCAATTTAAAAGACATGCAAACGCACATGGAAGAGAAACCATATATTGTAAATAAGTTCTCTTTTAAATATACTTGTGAGAGCAACCATATTAAAGTATATGGATCAGCAATTTCCTAGAATTCACATCTGAAAGGACATATAACAATATTTTCCATATATAAACCTTACACCTGCTCAGTATGTTTCAAATAAAAAATTATTTAAAATATGTTATTTTTATTATATTTCTCATTTTATCTATGTTTTGTTCATTTATTCATTCCTCAGTTTATATTTTGTATGTTAAATAAGAGTTTTCTTTAATATCAATTATAGTTGATCAAATACAACTCAGCTCAATTTCATAGAAAATAAAATTATATAGAAATGGACAAAATATTAAAGAATGATTATTTATTTCAGATGACTACAAATTAAGGGAATCCTTAAAGAAGGCCTGGCTACCATGCGACTGGGGTGAACATGTTGAGACCTAAATTACTATTGAATAACAAATTACATAGAATCTTTCAGTAAGGAATGTTGTTAGTAATGTCCAGTAATTAGTTAATTACCAACTATACATATTATAAAGAAGCAAGTTAGAATTATTGACTTATTTCCATAAAATTAAATGTACAAAGAAAGAACAAAAACAACTTCCGTACTACTTGAAAAAACATGAATTATTAATACTGATTATGTAGTTTTGAGAATTGTATAAACATGTTAATTTTATTTTTTAGATAAAATTTTAAGATAATTTCAAAACTTTTACTGCTGGTTCTTGAGGTGTCTTAAGTGAATCAAATAAACAATAATTTTTGAAAAATATATTTGAAAAAATAATCCCATATTCTCTTTTTATATTGAAATGATGCATATAAGAAACTGACAAAGATTTTTGTCAAAGAATTTCTTTAAATCTTCAATTTAACACCAAAAATAAAACAAATAAAAGTTTTCACTGATCTGTGGTATCCAATTGAATTTTTAAATTACTGTAACTGCTGCTAAAAACTGTCAGTTTAATTATGTTTTATTTTTATATGAATATTTTTGTTTGTATAAATTAACTACCACCAAGAGTATTAAATTTAGGGTAGTTTAAGAGTTAACAGCATTTGGTGCAGATCAATAGTTTCTGCAGTCTATGAACCCTAACCAAAAAGTGGAAAGGGGACCTTTAGTTAGATCAGCGCTGCCAGGCTGAGGCAACAAGCTGTGAGTTTCCATCTCTTGAAGTGTCTATTTGTTGGAAGTTTCTGTATTTTGAGATTCTTTTAAATTGTTCCTCCTTGTTGTATTCGCTGTTATTAAATGCTGTTTGTTTTCTTACAATTTCACGGTGTTAATTGAATAAAATTAATTACATCAGTATGAATTGCCATGCCTTCACTTTATCCAGACCAGGGCAGCCGTTATAATTACCACAATCTGTTTCTTTTTTTAAATTTCCATATTCTTGAATATTAAGATATTAAAAGTAGAAATATTCATGTAGCTAAGAATCTTATTATGAATTATTTACACAAATACTCTATAGAATTTAATTGTGAAATATGTTTATTCATAATAAATTAATTTTCCTTCAAAATAAAATATGATCCTTTTCTATTTCTTTGATTTTTTATACAATCCCTTTACTTTTTCATTAGTGAAAAATATAAGATGTTTTTTTTTCTATGGCTATGGGGTAAAATAATTAAGAGGAAAAGGGTCCATGGCTTAAAAAAGGTTGAGAACCACTGCACTAGACAGTTATCATTTTATTATTACTAGTAGAAATAGTTTGCATGACTAGTCCTAAAAAAAGACACTGTTCAGTCCCCCCCCCCCGTGGCATAATGGCTAATGTGCTGGACTGCAACATCATAGTGAGTTGAATTTCCAGACTAATATCCATGGGAAAGGTATGAACACCCTTATTTTCCCAGTTGTGGTTTAAATAGTATCACCACTGTTCTTCTACAAGGATGGATTTGGTATTAAAATAACCCATGAAGGTTGATATACCATTAAACAAAGAAATCAAACCATAAGGGGAAAAATGTTTTTAAAAAAAAGGATATCTCAGTCGGTAGAGTACCCACCAAGGAATCAAGATTCCAAGTTTGATACCAGTCCCTTCCAACTCAGCAAGTGAATTATCTGATTTGTAAAGTGGGGAGCTGATGATAGGTGTGGTGCTACACCTCAGATAATAAAACACTCTCCCTGGTCTAGCATTAGCAAAAAGTGGATAGAATCTCTCACTGATACCGACGTTAGGCCACTCCGTGACTTTACTTTTACTATAATTCAGCATCCTTGAATTTATTGAACAAAAGAAATGAAAAGTAAATTTAATGTTTTAATTGAGTTTGGGATTTAACTGTTATTACAATGATTGACCTGTAGTATCTGTTTTGTCTATGTTCTCTCTCTACTCTCTTGGTTGAATGTCACTCTTTCACACTATTCCGCTATGCATCCTCAAGCTGCAAAATATTGGACTTTACATCCACCTTCCCCACTCCCACAATGTTTATCATTTCCAGTCTGCTATAAAAAAAAGTTTCACTTATCATCACTACTTTTTCTCTGCGGTAAGCAATGTTCCATTCTTTTTATTCAAACTAAATGTTTGAAAATAAAGATTTTTAAAAATTAAAACAACTGGTGTTGTTTTCCAATTTTCCAATAGTTCTTGTCGATGAAAAGAAAGAAAAAAATTACAAAGAATTCTTGGGACAAACGCCTTCTGATTTTTGTTTTTCATATAAATTTTTGACTGGTATAGTCACTGACCATCATCAGGTATTACATGAAATTCCATTAGGAAAGAGACTGAAGGATCATAACTAAAAGTGAAAAAAACTCAATAAAATGAAAACTGATCCGACTTCTGCAAAATATTGGACTTTATATCCATTTTCCCCAATCCCACAATGCCTCTCATTTCCAGTCTGCTCTCAATAAAAAAAAGTTGTAGTGAGTCAGAAGTTAACGCTTTGAATGCAGAAATGGAATGACGAAAATTGAGGGCTTGCGCATGGAATCGGTGCAGGTATAGAAAGAAAAAAATAGAAATATAAAAAATGATAATTTTCAACCAATCAGATGTGTTCATGCCTAAAAGGAAGTTTTTCAAAACGACCTCTTTGGAATCTAGGTAAATCCTATATAAACGAAGGTTTTTGAAGAACAATTCAGAAAGATCAAATATGCCTGGATAGTACACGTCTCTCGACTTAAGAAATATTTGCCTAACGCTGAAGGTATTACCAGCTATATCTTACTTCACTACTGATATATAGAACTCAACTCTTTCATCCTCTAATTACATGAACATTTAAAAAAGGCTTATTCTGCAGGACTTTGATCAGTATTCTAGACCACTGTAATTTTAATACAAATATTACTAGTTGAATTTATGAGTTCTTTGTTTTTCTGTCTTAATATATGTGACCTTATGGTGTGTTTATTGTAATTAGCCACATATATCTATATACAACTGTTTCTAACACTCTTTGCTTGTGATTGAACCAGCAACTCTTCTCTTGTGACCTTCACAGCTCTGTTTTCCTCCTTTCTCAGTTCCTCCACTCCTCCGTTTTCTGTTCCACCTCTCATTCGTTCCTCGTTTGATTTACGTTGTTGCTAGCTCTAGTCTATTGACTGAATGACCATTTTTTCTCCCCTACCTCTCAGAGAAGCAGACGTTTTATCTCCAATCTCTACCCATAATGCCTCAGGCACTTCTATAAAGAGGTTTTTCTTCTCCTCTCTAACTTTTCGATGTTGCATGCCTGCCTACACCCACTCCTCAATCACCCGTTCAGTTCCGATGTCTCAGTCAAGGTGGACTTGCACGCAAAGCAAGTCCTTGTCCGTTTTGCATGAGGTAAGTCTCTTCTCTCACTACAACAACCCATCAACCCCATACACCATAGTCTTACTCATCAGCACCAATTTTTCTCTGGCCAATAGTAATTGGCACGCGGTATAGGAAATAGTTACAGCAAAAATAGAAGCCTCTCTGAGATCTTTTGACTTATGATGAGTGGTTTGTTCTTTAGCCTTGGTTAGGCAACAATTCAAGGTAAATACATACACAATATATATAAATGTTCAATGTAAAATTAAAATGAATTGAAAAAAAAAAAGAAGTTACATGTTTGTTTTATATTTGTAATATTACAAATTGTGAATTATGGAAGAATAGAGACAAAAGGCATTTTTAGTTTTAGTTCTAATGAAAATTAGATTTAACCAACCAACCAGCCTGACATCCCAAGCAGATGTGGTTCACAGCAAATAAATCATCTCATTCATCACAATTATTAACAGCAACCTATTTATGAAATCATGAATAATTTTAAAAAGTTAATTGTGTTTTACTGTAAATGTTAAAAACATCTCCCTAATAATAATACTATTGCTATTGCAATTCAGTCCTGCTGGCAAGGCTTAGAATAGGTAAGCTGCATCCTCTACAGAAGGTAAAACTCCACCAAGAAGAGGTGTCCTGTGTTAAAATATTTGTTGCCATTGTAGGGGTTTGATTGTTCTGTTGTTCACAGAATCCAGTTGGTAATCCTAGTGTGAAGGTTTCCTCTGGTGTTAATCCAAAAGATGGGTCTTCCTGGTAGAAAGTTCAAGTAGCAATTGATTTGAGTTGTAAATGATCATAAAAGCTTTCTGTTTACATCTCTAATTGGCCAATCTTTATCAGAAGTGCCCACTGTTGTTGCAAAAGTTTATAAATAGAAGTGACAATTTTGTGTACATCTTATACCCACAGATTAGTAGATTAGAAGAGATACAAGATTTCTTCTTCCTCTCGGGATGGGGTCAGAAGGTGAGTAGATGCTAATCTGTTCTTGGTCTCATGAGCTGGTTTTGTATGGTAAGGTGATGCGGTGTGGGTTGGCGGGGCTGTCAGCCTTCTTTTGATCTTGTCAAAAATGTGACACATGCCGATGCTCTCTGCTACTGATTCCCTGTCAATTGTTGTCTTTGACTTTTTGTTGATGGTTTTATTGCCATGTTTTATTGCCATGTTTGGGATCAAAATCTGTTAAACAAAAACTTGGGGGGGGGGGATTTATAAGTGTTTAAAAAAAGTATTTTTTTTAATTGTCTGTTAATTTAGTTTTTTTAACTGAAAGCTGCGTGGAGCCTACATGTGCAGAGACATGTTTTATTCTTTGTGTTGGTAGCCACTGTTGGTTTAACATTTGGTTGATGTTACTTTTCTTCAACTGAATATATGTTTGTTGGATTCTCCTCCTGAGTGTTTTAATTTGTTTTGCTATTGAGTTAGTGAATTTGTGAATCAGGAGAGATATTTATTTTCATTGTATAACAGGTATAATATGATCCCCCCACCACCACCCCCAAGGAAAAGAAGGGTTGTCCTGCATATAACATTAAACTGCATTTGGTAGTTAGGCTTGGTGGAGGTTAGAATATGTTGATTGCATCTCCTGCAGTGGTGTAATATCACCCACCCCCACCAAGAACAAAAAGTGTTGTTCAGGTTATGATATTAAACAGCATTTGGTGATGCAGTTCCAGTTCTGAGATGTTGGGATTAAAATAAAATTAGATAAAAAATAACAATCTCCCAGGAGTCCTCAGACAGGAAGAACCCTCTAGGCATGCACAGAGAAAACAATGCCAAAAGACACAGACTAGGAACAGATGCTACAACTGACACAGGAAGAAATTTCCTCTCCACCAAATAGCTATGAACCTAGAATAAAAGTCTGAAACCTAAAAGTCCCTTTTGTCTTTGTCTCTTCTTTTCTCTTCCTTTAATTTCAGCTTAATAACACAAAAGAAGGGAGAACAACATATAATGCGGTTTGAAAGAAACAACCAGCAAACACACGCACCAAAAATAACTTAAAAGCCTAAACCCACAAAAAACCCTAGTAATAAGAATGAATAAACAGCCAAACCCATTTGTTAAAATCATATAGACACATCAAATAATCATATTAAAATTCAAAGAACATAAGACAATTCTAATCAGTGTGTGTGTGTGGGGGGGGGGCACAGTCAAGTCTGATGCAAGGTTCCAATCGACAGTCTAAATACTCCCAACTGTATCACACTCCAAAATCCAATATCCAAAATTATTTCTTTGTCCCGCTCGTCTCAACAACAAAATACTACTGCAGCCATTCTCTCTGGTCTGTGAGAATAAGTCCTTTAAATATACCTCAATTTCACCACATCCGGGCTCCTCACTCATAATTGCAGCACGTGCGAAACTCGTCAGCACGGCGCGACCACCTACATCCGGGCCACTATGCTATTTCTTATTTCACTGATCATCCACAGCTCTCACATTTTGAGGGAAGCGGCTTCGACTCTAGGTCAGTCCTACACGCCAGGCAAAGCCTAGCCCACTTCCTTCGAGAATACGGCAAGTCTTCACGCCCGCCACTCTCTCTGTCACACGTTGCACGAGGTAGGTCTCCTCTTGCACATATATTTTGAATTATTAACTTTTTGCTATGAACACCTTGTGATAAACTGCTTTGTCCGCAATGCTTAGAATAAACCAACTGCATCCTCTGCAGAAAGGAAAGCCCACCCTGCCTGCTAAAAAATTGTTTTCCTGGGTAGGACACTAAATTGCATCCAGTGGTGAGGCTTCAATTCTGGGGAGAGTTAAATCACCTGTTCATTGCCATTGCTCCCTAGTCCCCTCTGACCCAGACTGGTAGTACCTGTTAGGGTCCCATCTATTGGTCAAATAGATCTATTTGATACAATGATCTGTTTAAAATAATTGTGAAGATATATTTTTGTACTATATATAATCGGGGACCATAATTATTTTCAGCTTAAAATAACCCAACAAGGGTTGACATGCCATAAAACCAACTAACCATTTACTAAGTATAGCACAGTTCCAGAAGTATGGGAAACCTAATGAAAACCAATCTCACTAGAAATTATTTGCTAGCCCAACTCATTGTCCACAAATGCTACAGGTATCCCCATATAAATATCATGGCTGTTCTTCAGAGGGACTGTGAAGTGGTTTCCTGTTACTTGTGAATGCAGTTTCCCTTCTTCTAGATTGGTTACTCATACCAAACTTAAAGAGCCCAACCTAAAACCACAATCTACCCCATAGGAAGTATTAGGAGTGTGGGATAACCAATAATTGCAAATCTGAGGCAGAATGGTTGTACCCGTATAGATTCCAAAGGATCAAATAAATCTGTTTAAAAGTTATTAATATGATATTAATAATTTTTAAACAAATCTATTTGCTAATAATAATAATAATTCTTATTCAATAGTATAGTATAGCATTAAAATTATTATTATTTTTTTTTTTTTAAATCCTATTTTTAAGTATGAGCTAGAACACTTGAAACCATTGCAATGAAACGTTGGAAAAATAACCAGTTATGATTAGAATTATATTCAAACATTTCAAAAGAATTTAAATTCCGTAATTAAACCCATAAGTGGTTGAAATCTCGGAACTATTACTACTACTATTACTACAAATCTTTCATCCTAATTTCTGTTAATTATCTCCCTTGAGTTTCACTCTTTAGAAAACATTTTGCATCTATCGCAAATGACATTTGCCTTTAAATTTAATTCAAACAAAAAACATTAGTTTATTCAATATTTGATTCTTTCTTCGTCTTTTTTCCTAATCTTTCATTTCATTAAGGAAAAGAAAGAAGAAAAAACAGAAATAAGTAAGTATAACGTTCTTATGGTTTATTTATTTACAAATAAAAATAACGTATTTTTTCGTAAAAAGATTATTTAACTTTTACTTAAGAAAAATTAAAATATTTTATTAAGATTTTATTTATAAAGATTATTAATGTATTTTTGTATACAGAATTATTTTTATTACTTATTTTGATGGTTTTAAACAAATATTATATGACATTTATTTTGTCCAGAAATTTCTCTTTTTTTATAAAAAAAAAAAGCAAAAAAAGAAGTGTCACTTGGCTCTTAACTGGGGCGATTGATTTGTAATACTGGACCCCCCCATTTGTGTACTTTTTTAGACAGGAGAAAGGTATGTTTACGATTTTGAGGTGCCACCCCCCCCCTGATATTTATCTAGTATTGATTGAAAATATATTTAATTAAGTCGTCCAGAAATCCTAATGGGGGGTAATAAACTTTTTTAGAATTTTTTTAGATTTTAAAACAATTACCAAAAATCAAGGAACTGTTCGATTTTAATTGAACTTTCACCACTTTATTCATCAATGACTTAATTTTATAATGAATAGCTTATTTTCTTTTTTTTTAAATTGAAAAAAAAAAAGTCACGTTCAAATTATTGCGTAGGTGGGGGTGTTAACTTTTGAACATTTGAATAAAAAAAAAATTTCAGTCTCTAATTTTTACTTTTCTACAAAGATAAAATTCTGAAGATCACATAATGAAATAAAATAAAACAAAAATATCACCCCCCCAAAAAAATTATTTGAAAATTCAAAAGTTACTTTCTTAAAACTCAAAAAATAATTTTTGTTGCATGTTATGTTGTCTTTTTTGTTTTTTTCATAGGTTTAAAAAGAACATTTTTCTTTAAAATGATGCAAAAAAGTATATTCTCTGATTCACTTTGCCTATTTTTATTCACTTAAAAATTTAATAGTGAATTTTAAACGTATGGAAATTGCCATGTTGAACACAATATTTTCACCATACATAAAGCTTTATTTAATATAGGGACTGGCAAACTGAGCCTAAAATGCGGTTTTGACAAAATGACTTTAGCCCCCACCCCTACAGAAAATAATTTACCAAAAATCAGGAAATCATAGGATTTTAATGAAATTTTTAGTGTTTATGTATCAATGAACGATCTTTATATTATTTTATTTCAAAACTTTCTAATTTTTTTCAGATCACTTAATTTGCCCCCCCCCCCCTATGTTGGGGCCGTAAAATTGTACTAATTACAATATAAATAATGAGATAAAAGACCGAACTTATGAATAAAAACAAAAAAAAAATTTTTACGGTTGCGCTTCTATGAGAAAATAAGTACCGAAAATCGAAAAATAAAATGTAAAAAAAGAATTAATTTTTTGGAGATTTCTTTTTTACTCATTTCGATAATTATTTAATTGGCTATTATTTTATAAAAGAAAAAATTATACATCGATATTTTTTCTGCTTAAAAAGGGGAGGGGGTACATTTTCAATCGAGTTTTTCTTCAAAACTTATTACTTTTGGCACCTAAAATAAGGTTTGCATTAAGTAGATATTTATTTTTAGAATCTAAAAATATAACATTTTAAACTTAACATCGGGGTTTTCATATTTTAAATGAATTTTATATATTAATTTTTCATAGCAAAAATACTAAATTAAAGTTTTGAAATAAAATAACTGGTGCATTATAAAATTCGTTAATTGTTAAATCAATACTGAAAATTTCATTAAAATCTGATAATTACCTGAATTTTGGTAAATTTTTTTGCAATCGCGAATGTTACAGTAAATTTACAAATATATCCATTATTTTAAATAGATACAAACATCTCCTCTTTTCAATGAAATGATTTTCTCATTCAAAATTAATCAATTTTAATTCATCATGTCACACCACAGTCTAATCAACAAATTATTTTTTATCTGAAATAATATCCTATCAAGGGCAAAGAAATTTGTCTTTTACTGAGAAGGTTTTACATTTTGACAAAAATCCATTCTTTTTTATTTTTACATTGATAAACCTTATGGCCTTTTTTTTTACTACAAACAATATTTTTCTTCTCTAGAGGGGGTGTGTGTGTAGTATTATTTAACCCTCCTTATTGTCAGACGTTTTAGTTATTATTTGCTTTTTCTTTTTAGGTTTTTCTTAATATTTATGCTTATATAATCAGATAATATCATTTGATCTCCCTTATTGTTAGACAATATAAATCTATTGTCATAAGAATCGGTGAGTTTTATGATAGTGAAATTATTATAATTTTATAAATAAAAATGATATAATTAAATGATATGTTAATAATATTGGCAGTTTTGTGGCAAATCTAACTCAGACTTTAATAGAAACATCATCAAGATACTAATCAAGATTAAATAATAACTATTTCATAACCATTTAGAATATAACTTATATAACTAAGGAAATCATGATGTCAGTGGTGATGTAGTTTTGGTCACAGTTACATAATCTCCATTATAATAAGATTGTATTAATGAAAATTGTTAACCTCTCCTGGCAGGCCGAGGCGTCTGCAGACTATTTGCTGCCCATCTTACTGCATTGGTTGCAACTTTCTCATCTTGCTGGCCGTGATCGTCTGTGTCGTCCATTAGCTAGATCCTCACTTGTGTCCATAATACTGCCTTAGAGCAACCCCACCAAGAAGTAAATAATTAATCAACAATAGAGAGGAACTAACAAAGACAACAATGACAATGGACAGAGGGATGGTGTAAGACTCGCATTCATTCTTCTCTTACAGTTATTTTCCAATCTGCTACTATGCTCTATACTGTCAGACTGAAAGGGGGAGACCCCCTCCCGTCCACTGTCAGGACTTCTACTTTAGTAGATTTAATAGGCTCTCTAAAGGTGATCTGTTTCCTTCAACTCCCAAGTTCTAACTGTGACTTTCAAATTTTTCATCCTTGCCAATTTCTCATCTCAACTCTCACACCAAATCTCATCCTCCGAGATTTTGGCACCCCCCCGTGTGATTTGAAAAGTTTTTGTGTTTAAGACCACCCACTATATTGACCCCTATTACTCTCTAAATCTTTAACTACCTTTCAAGTTTGTATAAAGCTAGACATTTTGTCTCTACATTATTTTAATGGTTTTCCTGACTTCCTATTGACACCTATACCTACATAAACTTATGTATACACATACACACATATATATCTATATACATATGCACACACCCACAGATATACATGTATACACATACATGTACCTATATTGGGCCTTAATCTCATACTACTTATTTATATAACTAATCATACACCATTATATATATACACACACACACACCTGCATGCACCCAATTGCACTATTGCATTCGCGCAGCATGTGTAGTGTCATAAAATGATATAAAGGCCCGCCCTGTCGGCTGGGGCGTTAGAATGCACCGACTGCACCTCTGCAGAGGGGTAAGAGTCCCCCAATGGGGCCACCTGTTGGCCGTGGGTGGCGACCCATGATGCTTAAGGATAGGACCCAGGTGGATGAGCAGTTCATGACTTGCAATACTCCACTTTGGTCTTATCTTGGGCTAGACGGGCGGTCGGAGAGGCTCCCTCCGATCAATCGGCTGGTCACGTCAAGCCCTAGCACCTATATGATTTTCCAAACCCTATTGCCCTTATGGCAAGCCCCAACCCCTTTTTATCATATGGGTGCTAGAAGGCAGTGGCTGCAGGTCTACATGTCCTGGGAATGACGTTAAACTCTATCTGATGGTGAGGTTCCAGTTTTGGAGGTTTGGGGAATGTGGAGCACCCCTTCATCACCATTGCTCCCTGGTCCACTCTGACCCGGAGTGGTAGTACCTGTTAGTGTCCCATCTATGGGTTAAATAGAAAAACATGAGTTAATAAACAAAATTGTATTATCCATTAAGAATTGATTTATTTCAAAACTTTATTGGCATTAAATAACCCACTGAGGTTGATATGCTGTAAAACAAAAAGACAAAACAAAAACAAAAAGATATAAAGGCTTCTTGTTTTCTCTAATGATATTTATTCTTTATTTACAGATATCATAGAAAAGAACAGCAATTTGAAAATTTGAAAATACACGTGAACAGAGAAAACATTGATGCAATGGGTTTTGAGAGAGTTGGTATTTAATTAGTTATATCCAACTACACAAGGGAGGTAATTATTATTCTTGCAAAGTCTATGCATCTGAATTTTTCCTAAATCAATATTTCAAAATACAGTCAAAAACCTTCTCTAGTCAAATGTGTTAATCAGCCTTTTCAGTTTAAAACTGAAAACACAAATGCAGACAGACAAAATAACGGAAGGGAAGCCATACCATTGTAAAGTTTATAGATCAACATTTACACGGATCTCAAAGTTAAAAGTACGCATACAAACACACACTGAAGAGAAACCATATTCTTGTAAAGTTTGCGATTCAACGTTTTCACAGATTGCACTTTTAAAAAGCCACATGCTTACACATACTGGAGAGAAACGATACACTTGTGAAGTGTGTGAATCAGCATTTTCACGGAATTCACATTTGAAACGGCACACGCGAATACACACTGGAGAGAAACCATATTCTTGTGATGTTTGTGGATCGACATTTTCACAGAGTTCACATCTGAAAAGCCATGTACGAATACACACAGGAGTGAAACCATTTCCTTGTAAAGTATGTGGATCAGCATTTTCAGAATCTTCCAGTTTAAAAAGACATATGCGAACACATACTCGAGAGAAACCATATTCTTGTGAATTGTGTGGATCCACATTTTCACTTAGTTCACATTTGAAAAGCCACATGAGAACACATACAGGGTCTAAACCATATTCGTGCAAAATCTGCAGGTCAGCATTTTCCGGCATTTCCAGTTTAAAAAAACACATGCGAACACACACTGGTAGTAAACCATATTCTTGTGAACTGTGTGGATCTGCATTTTCAGAGAATTCAATTTTAAAAAACCATATGCGTACACACACTGGAGAGAAACCCTATTCTTGTGAAGTGTGTGGATCGGCATTTTCACAAAATTCCAATTTAAAAAAACATCTTCTTACACACACTGGAGAGAAACCTTTTTCTTGTGAAGTGTGTGGATCTTCATTTGCACAAAGTTCTCGTTTAAATAATCACATGCGAATACACACAGGAGAGAAACCATATTCTTGTAATGTATGCTATTTAGCATTTTCACAGAAAGCACAGTTAAAGAGCCATATGCGAACACACACTGGAGATAAACCATATTTTTGTGATGTATGTGGAGCTTTATTTTCAGTGAGTTCTAGTTTAAGTGAACATATGAGAATACACACTGGAGAGAAACCCTATACTTGTAATGTGTGTGGTTCAGCATTTTCACGGAATTCAAATTTAAAAAGACATGTTCGAACACACACAGGAGAGAAACCATTTTCTTGTAAAGTTTGTGGATCTGCTTTTTCTGAGAGTTCTAGCTTGAAAATACACATGCGAACACACACTGGAGAGAAACCATATACTTGTAAAATGTGTGATTCAGCATTTTCACGGAATTCACATTTGAAGAGCCACATGCTAACACACACTGGCGAGAAACCTTATTCTTGTGACATATGTGGATTTGCATTTTCACGGAGTTCTCACTTGAAAAGACACATGCAAACACACACACATAGTTGTTAAACTGGATTCAGCATAAAATAACCCACCAAGGATTGATATGCCATAAAATCAACCAACCAAGTTGTAATTGTGGATTTGAACTCATTTATGAATAATTATATATTGGTCATCTAAATATTGCATGTT
Source organism: Doryteuthis pealeii (assembly GCA_023376005.1). Taxonomy (NCBI): domain Eukaryota; kingdom Metazoa; phylum Mollusca; class Cephalopoda; order Myopsida; family Loliginidae; genus Doryteuthis; species Doryteuthis pealeii. The sequence continues at coordinate 64,667,008 of CM042168.1, forward strand.
TCAATAAATGTTAACATTTCTATGGGAGTTCCTTTGTATGATTTTAAGTTCTAAAGTTTTTATTTTCAAATAATTTACAAAGTTTGTCATTATTATCATGAGATAGTAGATCATAAACAATACCTGACTTAAAAAAAGAAAGATACTGTCTATGATTCAAAACAAAAACCTAACATAGTAAACAGAGTATCAGTGAATTTGCCTGTTTGAAATTAACAAAAAAGTTATCATTGATAACTTTTAAATAAATCAGAGGTTTTAAAAGCAGTTTAATAGAATTTGGAAAAAAGAAAGTGTTATATCCGAGATGTAGGGATAACAGAAATGATAATAAAAACAGGGAAATTGTTAACAATAACAATACTTGTTTTATTTATTCTCACTGACAGGGAAATACAGTGGATGGTTTTGGATTAGAGTTCTGCTTGATGAGGATAAAAGTGTATGACCTGCTCGGTTCTGATCTGCTGTGCAGTATTTTCTCCTCCTCTTTTAGAGAGTCCGGTTCGAATCGTTAGGGGGAGATAACTCTCCCTAACAGAAAGAAAAATTTTTTTTTATTTAGACTTACTTTAACTTCATCATTTTATGAATGGAAAAGTCAACAAATGTAAAAGAAATGTTTCTCTTTAAAGATTTTCCCAAAGAAATATTAGCATTTTTTGTAGGAGAGATTTTGTGTAAAAGCCAATTTTATTTTTTATAGAAGATTTATAATAAAAAAATAGACAACTGGAGAGAATCCATATTCTTTAAAGTATAAAGAAAAGTTTTCAAAATATGAAGATAACCACGAGTGTGGCAAACAGGTTAAGAGTTAAAGAATAAAACCAAACAACTAGAATTGGAATAAAAGACATGTATTACAGACATAAAACAATAATTACAGACTTTTTAGTTTATCTGTGGGAATGTTTACAATTTGTCCATTTAGCTGAAATCCTGAGGTAGGGTATTATCGAAGCCCTTAGCTACGGCCATCTGATAATTCGACTGGATATGATAGACGTTCTATTTTGACGTCTGACTCTGGTGGTGGTCAATCAGAAAGAGGGGGAAAGAATTTGTCTCTTCGGGTTTGCTGCCAAAATATGCTGGCTCGTGATTGGATGGAGATCACATCCAAAAAATGACACTGTAGGGGAGTCGCTGTGGCATAGTGGCCAAAGTACTGAACTGTGACATCATATTTAGTTTGAGCTCTAATCACGTTATTATGTTTGGAAAAAGTATCAACTCCCTTATCTTCCCAACTATGGATTAAATAGTACCACTACTGTTCTTCTATAAGGATGGGTTTGGCATTAAATAACCCATGAAGGTTGATATGCCATTAAACAAAGAAACTAAACCAAACCTTCTGTGACTGATCATTAACAAATTTTTATGCATGCATATTTACTCAACCCCTCTGCAGAGGTAGGATGTGACACAAGGTCAATTTCATAAGTGGAGTTTAACAGGTTTGAATTCTGAGTTTTCCTTCTCGTAGACTGGTTACCTAACCAAGGTTAAAGAGCCCAGTTAGCTCTACTTTTTTACCCATAGCTGGAGGAAGAATAGTTGTATTCATACCTTTACCAAAAGTATTAGTGCTATGCAAAATACAAAGAGCCTTGTCCAGGATTTGAACTCTTCTCACTTTGTCCATTATATCTAAATATTGATACTCATGTTCCTTAATTGTACATCCATTATCACTCTGTAACACCCTCTGGTTCAAAATGAGACCGTCCAGATCATCCAAGATGAAATGCTAAAATGTAAATCCTGATTATCTGGTGTTGCCTATCTGCTGAATTTTTATTTCTTATGAGTGTCATCTCTTCAGCTGAATAATGGACCATTCTGTTTTTATTATAAAGAAAGGAAGTGAAAAAAAAAGAACATGCTACACAGAAAAAATATAAGAAAAAAGAAAGAGAGTAGAGAAAAGATATAGAGAGAGGAGTTGAGCACACAGAAGTGATAATGCTAACCTGTTTCAATTGAACAGAATAATGAAAGGATGAATAGAAGAAGAAGAAAAAAGAGGGAGTTAAATCAAGATTATTATACTTTTTACATATTGAGGTATCTTGCAATAGCTCTTAAGTAAACATATCAAATATTAATTAAATTATCATACTATGTTATATCCACAGGTCCTGCTAGTATATGAATAACATTTTCTACCAACATTTATCTGTTCTTTTGTTCATAAAATATATACACACACATATTTATATAGTTATTTCTATCATGATTCATTTACAGGTTAACACTTTATGCTATAGTTGATCAAATACAATTTTTAATTATCCTGACAACAAATTTTCCAACCAAAACCCTCTTTTATATTTTATGCATTGAAATAAAAACCATTAAAACTATTTTTGTTTTTCAGTTATTTTTAATCTTTAGCACCCTGTAGGCAAAATATATTGCCGTACTAGTTCTCTCCCCTTTAATTCTAGGCACATGAATAAAAAATTATTTGTAATGTTTATTTCTGGTATTTTCACCTGTAAACAGCCTACTATCTGTTCAGAATGAGACTAAACTCAATTTTGCAACTCATGATACAAATTATTTGTCTGTATTTTTGCGATACAATTATACAAATATAAGATACAATTACTACATTTTGGGACCTTCTCATTTCAAATTCCAAATCAAATAGGTAAGTAATAGTATTCATTAGGAGATATTTTTAAATATCTATTTTAGAATTTGTAATTTTTCTTGCTCTTACAAAAAGAATTTCATGTACATAAACCACAAGAATGTACAATAGATACAGACAATGTATAAACAAAAATGGTAGTTCAGAGATTTCACTGTCCAAGGTTTAGTTTGGTTAGGTTGGATTTAGGTCAGGAGGGTTGAAGAGAATATGCCTGTTGAAAACTTAGTTTCCTGGTAACTTGATCCTGGTAGCTCACATGAATTGTAGCCATTTGTGATCTATCTCTTCCTTTCGCTTCATCAGCAACTTTGTACATCTGTTGCCTCATGGGGCAAAGCAGATGCGAACTTGTCTCGTTTCCAGGATGAGTGGCAATGTAAAGGGGGCAAGATGCTTTGAAGCGGTGAATGAACATGTATGGAGGACTGCTAGAAAATTGTTGTGGTACAAGAAAGTTTGTTGTTGAACTTTGCAGTGGAAGAAAGAAATTGGACAAACCAATTTCACAACCTAGAAGACCTCCCGAAACAAAGGAATATTAGTGTCTTTCCACATTCATTTGTTGTTCTTGCATTGTAACAAACACTTTGTTTCCTCTTTGTGATTTGGGTCTGAACTATTGTTATCTTTGAATGTTGTCATAATTGAATGTTGTCAACCTATGTAAATTGACTTTGTCTCTTCTCTACCATATGTTCTGTATTAGTTTACCCTTTTATGGATAGCCTGATGCATTATAGAAATGTGAAGGTTAGCTTTGAACTAATACTCCACTAATTCTTATAAGGTGAGTCTTATAAGGTGAGTCTACAGACCTCATGATGTAGCAGTCCTACTCTCAGCACATGGGGTGAGGGGTAGGGGAATAAACAGAGCTGACTAGTAGATGACTTTCAACATGGTGCTGCACAGATATACCAAGTGGTGGAAAAAATTTTCTTTTGCCTTTTTGAGATATGTTTCTCCAGGTCTGCTTCATCAAGGGGTAAGTACAAGAAATAGTTTCCACATTACATTAAAACTCAGTGAAAATCTTCCACACATGTAGATTCTCTTGTGGGATTTTGAGGATTTTAATGTTGGTTTAAAGGTTGCTGGTTATTTATGATGCATGTTCACAGGTTTTAAAGGAAAGAAAAGAAGGGACAAATAGGTCATAGCTAACACACGGAGGGAAAATTTCTTCCTATGCACTGTAGGGACCCGGTTTGTTTGGTTAGTGTGTGGTTGAGGAGTTGAAGATCCGAGTTATGGGTCCCTACAATTTATATGTATAAGGTCTACGGAAAATGTAGTTTCCATAGGTAACAAAAGAAGAAGACATTGATAAAGGAAACAAACTTTATATACATAAATACAATTAATATAGTTTCATTGTTCTTTCAGTGGTGTTGCAGTCTGATTGTGTCTGTGTATAGTTGTGTGTGACAACTGTGACCTGGTGTTTATATTAGTGTGATTGCTTGTGTCAACATATTAGTAGTTTGTCTGTGATTGGAACTTGTGATTGAAAGTTGTTGTTGTTGATCGAGAGAGAGAGAGAGAGAGAGAGAGAGAAATAGGAGACAAAAAGATAGACGGACCTGTTGAGTCGTATTTGATGTTTTCAGACGTTCCCACTGTCGAGTTAGGAGCATCCTCTCCAACTCTGTTGAGTCAGGAAGAGCGAACGCTCCTCACTGTCTCTGTGTCTCCCCTTCTCTGAAGTTTTTCCAGCTCTATGGGCCTTTTTATAATTTTAATTATTCATTGTCTATGTGTTCCTTAAGCTAAAATATTCCTCAAATATCAGGTGATTTGCAATGATGCAATATCGAATGATTTTGGTACATGTGGAATTCTGGTGACGTAAATTATCGGATGAATTTAAACCATTTTTTCTATTGTTTCTAAAATATTTCTAAACTAATATTCATTCGATTCTCTTTTGTTTACTTAATTCTAAACTCATGACATACCATTGTAAATCTAGTTATTTAAGAAAACTTAATTATTTTAATTTGGTCAATTCCACATTCCGTAAAAATATAGGGGCCGATCCCTATAGCACAAATAGTGTCTGATCCCAGTTGAGGCCTGACTCAAATGGTTGAGAGATTATCGTGGTGATGGGAAGTGGGTCCTTTTCCGGCAACAAGTAGGAATTCTTTTAGGAACACCAGAGGGGATTTTTTCATGTTTTTTTTTACAGTTCTTTAATCACAGGTTCGTTCTGTCTGAGGGATCATGGGATATTATTATTTATTATATTTTTTTAATTTCATTTTAATCCCTACACTTTTTGATTTTTATTGTGTATGGTTTTTTGAAGAAAAAGGTGAGAGCTAGTTCCACAGGATTTGGTCAGTGTACACATTCATGTCTGAAGTAACATGGTATGGCTACTGGGAACCGTAGTCAGAAAACTTGGTCCACTATCATACCTAGTTAGAGTAGGAGAGCAACCAAGATATGTTCACATTGAACATTTAGTTAAAAATACTTGTAGGTTAAAAGAAACTAATGAAGATCACAACACAGATAGACAAAGACCAACTGATGCAAAATGATCTTAAGATTCACCCCATATCATTTTGCATTTAAAAAAAAATTGAAATAAATCACTAAGTAGGACTAAGCCAATTCTAATAGTGACCACCCTAAGTGGAGATTTAAGAGGTTTGAATTCAGAGTTTTCTTTCTCCTAGACTGGTTTCCCAACCAAGGTTAAAGAGTTCAGTCTGTCCTTCTATTTACCCATAGTTGGAGGGAGAATAGTTGGATTCATACATTTCCCAAGGTTATTAGCGCTGTGTGAACTGTGGCTTCATCCAGGATTTGAACTCTGGTCGATGAGTCCATTTCCCACGACTCTAACCAGTACACCATGCCTCCCCCTTATCTTCAAGTAATACCACCGGTAATGTCTGTAGCACCTGTTGTATCACCATAACCCTGCCCATGGCCTTGGGTGATTTATAGCCAACATAAATTAGAATGATATCACAATGAACATAATTGAAATAAAACTTACTGAATGTTGGATTATTATCTCCATCCATAATAATAACTTTTGTTTTTATATTACTATATAAGATATCTAATTACCAACCCCTCCACACGAGCAGGATGTGACACAAGGTCAATTTCTTAAGCAGAGTTCAACAGGTTTGAATTTAGAGTTTTCCTTCTCCTAGACAGGTTACCTAGCCATGGTTAAAGAACCCAGTCTGCCCTGCTATTTATCCATAGCTGGAGGGAGAGTGGGATTCATACCTTTCCCAAGGGTATTAGCGCTAAGTGAAATGCAATTACCATGTCCAGGATTTGAACTCAGGGCAACGAGTCCATTTCCCATGACTTTAACCATTACACCACGGGCTTCCTACTATATAAGATAGGATGCATTTGGATACGCAAAACACAAATGTGTGGATTGTCGTTTATTTAGAAATGTGTACAGGGAGTGAGTCTGAGCAGAACTAACTGGTGTAGAGTCTGCAGGAGCCTATGTTATTGTGACACCATCATCTGGATCTGAGATATCTACTTTGTTGGTTGCACAAAAAGAATCAACCACACCAAATTGATCTTCTCCTAAATTAGCAACATCAGGATTCAATCAGATTGATGACAAAACTATGGTATCCCCCCCCAAAAAAAAGGAGCAAGCCAAATTCAAAGAAAGATAATTTTTATATATTAATCAAATCTTTTGAAATTGTAAATAGTATTTGTTCATTTACAATAAAAAATCAAATCTTTTGAAATTGTAAATAGTATTTGTTCATTTACAATAAAAAATCAAATCTTTTGAAATTGTAAATAGAATTTGTTCATTTACAATAAAAAATATCAAAGAAAAAAATTGATTCAAGAAGAATTTAGATATTAAGAAACCTTTTCTTCTATAAATTCATCACTAAAATTTTTCATTCGCTTGAAGTCTTTTTATTTTTAGCTTTATGTTAGTTTAAAATGTGTAAAAAAAAAATCTGAACAAATTTTTAAATTATACAAAATTTAAAAAAATCTGATTTGTAGATGAAAGTTATTTTTCTTTGCATTTGACTTGCTGATTTTTTTTTGGAAAACGACCCTTCAACAAGTGTAACATAATAGAGAGAGAAAGAGAGAATGGAAAGAGCCAGTAGGCTAGCATGGAAAAGTTTTTAGGATGAATCAGCACGATGCCATATGGCATTTTTTCCACTGGTCGGGAAGTGTCATGTGGTAAAGTTGGAGAGGTGAGAGTGTTAGGGGAGTTTGGGACAATGCACTGACAGAGTGAGAAATGATCTCTTACTCAGTGCAGTTTAGCTTGGGGGAAAATAAAAATCTCATAAGTTAAGTCACATTGTGTTATTTATAAAAACTATAAATGTCACGAAGCAAGATGTCCCCCAGCATCCCAAATTTGTTTCCAGACTCCAAACATAAAAGAATTGTCAGCCAACTCAACATCAGCCCAGCAATCAGATTCGAGCCTCTCCACAAAGCACAGAAAATGAGATAAGTATATGACAATGAGGGTCGTAATATTACAGGTCATCTAATACCAAAGTCAACCTTTTTTGCAAGAAATTGAATTGCTCCAAGTGACTAATAAGTTGAAAAATGGTTTGGTTTAGTTTGGTTTCTGTGTTTAAAAAATATTTTTTAAAATAAGAATATAAATGGTACAAGGTAAGAAAAATATTTATTCTTGAAAGTGTATCCAAAAAGACTTTTCTCTGTTGCGATTTACATATTTATTTAGACTGGGAGAGAATTTGGCTCGTTTTGTCATCCATAGTTGAAATTTACAATTTTAAATTTTAAAAAAATTCTTGGAAAATATGCAGCATATCATAGCATATTTTTAATTTAGATTTTTTCAAAGATAAAATTCAGGACTATTTTTTGTTAAATTTTCAAGTTAGTCACGGCTGTTGACAGACATGTAAAATTGACTATGAATTTTTTAAGGTAGTAAAAAACTCAATTTAACTTTGATAAAATAATTTTCTTTTTTTTCATCATCAATTTAAAGAAAAATATTTTTTTTAATACTACGAAAAAAAAAAAAACATGATTTATTTTTTGAGTTATAGAAAATAACTTTTAAATTTTAAAATCACTTTTTTAGGGTATTGAATTTATATTTTTATGTTTTTTAATTTTTCTATACATTCTTCAGGATATGATTTTTCAAGAAATGTAAAAATTAGGGACCGGAAATTTTTTTTTTTCAAATAGTCAAAGGTCACCTCTCCCCCATTCTGAATTGATTAAAAAAAATTTTTTTTCAAGTTTCTTCAATAAAATAATCTAATCGTTATAAAATTAATTCATCGGAAAATAATTTGGTGAAAATTTCATTAAAATTGGACAATTCCCTGATTTTTGGTAATTGTTTTAAAATTAAGAAATTAAAAAAAAAAAAAAAGAATGATCTCCCTTAGCAATCCTTGAGCATCAATATATGAATGCCGACTCAAAAGAAAGATATAATTCCATAATTTGGCATTGTTTTTAAAATTTACAGAAATTTTTCAGTGACTCTTAATTTTGCCAAATAATAATAATAATTTTATTTTTAGATCATTTAAAAAAAAAAATTTATATGATAATTATCTCCCTTGAGTCTCGCTCTTTAGAAAACATTTTGCATCGACGGCTTCTTTTAAATTTAAAAACATTAGTTTATTTAAAATTCGACAGATTTTTACCCTTTTAAAATTTAGTTTTCACTTAAGGAAAATAAATCAGACGAAAGAAAACAAAAAGAAGTAAGTAGTCATCTTCTTATCTTAAATTATTATTTTTTTACAATAAAAACGGCTTCTTGTTTTTCTTATTCGCCAAGAAAATAAATAATTTTTCTCTTTGGACTGTATTTATATTTTATTTTCTGTTCACTTTGAATTTCATCGTTTGTTAATGAATCATTTTCATCAATGTTGTTACGTTTTATTTGATTTTTTTTTATTGATCTCTCACGAAAAAAAAAAAAAAAAAAAAAAAAAAGTAATAAAATATCTGCAATGCGTTTTTATTGTAAACAAAATTTTTCCCCGGCGAGTCATTTCTGTCAGAATAAAAATAAACGGCAATCGTTTAAAATTTGATTTTTGTCACACAAACTTTTAGTTTATAAAGTTTAATCTTCACCGACTGTCTTAGTCTTGTGTCTTTTAAGATATTTGAGTTTGGTTAGTTTGTTTTACGGCATATCAACCCTTTTTGGGTTATTCAATACCGAAACAAGTCATTTTGATAAAAGTTTCTAAGTTTCAAGTTCTTAATATCTTCAGATTCGTATAAATAATTTTCATTAGCTTCATTTGGCGTGGTTCAGTTTGGTTTGTTTAATGGTAACTGTTAGAGTGTGAGATAAAAGTTGGGATTCAAGTTTTATTTACAAGTGTAATTTTTGTAAATGTATTTCGTGGATGTATTTTATATTTGATTCATAATTTTTTATATATTTCTATTTCTCTTAAAAAGGATAAGATATCATTAGGTACCACTTGAAAATTTTTTTTCCATTTTAAAGAAAAAACATAAAATAAACTCCTGATGATTTTTTAAAAAATTTTTTCAGCATATGGAAATAATGAAAATTATGATTGAAAAACAATGTTTTCATTTTTGCACTGTTAAATCAACTGAAATTTAACGTAGCTAAAAACAAGTTACGATAAGAGGACTTTTTAAAAATTCTATGAAAAATCAATTTAAATTTCTGATTTTCACGAAAATTTCCATAAATGTTTACCATTGGATGTAAATACATCTGAAATAGTTTTTTTTCTAAAATATATTAGGGGAAATATTTTTTACGAGGTCTATCCCCCCCCCCTATTTTATTTTATGAGATTAAAAAAAAATGACGCGTCAGAAAAAAATGTTTTCTTTTTTTTCTATAAAGATAAGAGTCTGAATAACTATATCAATGAAATTGTATGAATGTACGAGGTCTAGTTTTTTGAGGAAAAATTAATGAAATCGGAAATAAAAAGTGCAAAAAAATGTCATAATATTAATATTTTAAAACTTTTTTTTGCTTTTATAATTGGTATGTACTATATTCTATTAAATTGTCAACAAAAAAAAATTTTCTTTAAGAAATTAATTTTTAATCTTTTGTGTGATTAAATATTTTTATTTTCTGCGTGAAATAAATTAAATTTTTTTTTTCCTGCGTCAAAAAATCGAATTTTTCACGGATATTTAAAAATATGAATTTTATAATTCAGGTGCACTAAACATTGGTCCGATACGAGCTCGATTAATATTTTTAAAAGAATTTGTAATTTTTATTGTTGAATAGTAATGTGTGATCCTTAGAATGTACGGAAGAGCATTGCTGACATATTTGTTTTACAAAAGACGAGACGCTTCTAAGTAACCGAAGTTTGTTCCTGTTAGGCTGACAGTGTTAGCGTGAAAAAAATTATTTTATTTAACTTTTTTCAATAATTAAAATAAAAAGTAAGTATAATAGATTATTTTATCAGTTTTTCTCTTAGAAAAAATATTCAAATTTTCATTCCATACTTTTACTGGTTAATCGTAAAAGGGAAATAATTTGTAACTTTTTTGTCTATATTACGGTCTGGAAATTACCCTTTCGCATGTAATACGGGCAGGTTTTTTATTTTTTAAGATAACGATGTAATTTTTCCCAATCGGATAATTTGATCTTTGAATTAACTATTTTTCTTTGTAACAACCCTGTACGATCTTTTTTTTTACGAGATTTTTTATAAACAAAGTTCGGAAATATCTATTTCCGTTTTATTCAAGATGGCCTAAACGGTTTGGTGGTACCTAGATATCATTAATGTTAGTATTCTCAAATAGATCCCTCATATTATTTGTGTTGAAATATTTCTTTCTGATTAGAGCGAAAACTCCACACTCCATGAGGAAATGTTTGACATGCCCCCCCCCCCACACACACACCGTGGTTGATTCTCCTGTTTTTGGTTATTTACTAAAATCTTTGTTATATTGTGGCACAAGATCGAATGTAGGGATCACACTATGAGACTTTTATTGTGTTCTGTTTGTATGATCATTTAATTTTAGGTATGAACAAAAATAGACTTTGTTTTTTGATGGAATCTTTGGCAATATATATTTAAAACAAATTGGAACAAGTTACCTTTAAGCACCCCAGGGGGCAACCTGGATTCAGAGGGACATGTTTCGCTTTGCACTGTCAACATCCGGTTGTTTGTTACCAGACGATTTTTAGACGCTTTTTTTTTTAAATTATAAAACCAACTGCTAACCCTAGGAGGCTTAAAGGTAACTTGGACCACAAAATTTTAAAAATCCAAAGTTGTTTTTTTGTTTTGTTTTTTACAAGAAAAGAAACAGTGACATTAAAAAAATACAAAACAACTAACAGACCAAAATCAACCACTTTGTTCCATTATAACAAGGTATGTCCAAAAAGGAAGTTATGTTTTTTTTTAATGCTAGAAGACTTTCATACCAAAAATAACATCAAATGAAAAAACATATACAGAAAAAAAGAAATTAGGAAAAATATTTCTCTGAATTTTTTTAGATGAAGCTTGATTCAGACTATTGTCCTCATCTTTATTGTTATCTACACAACATTTCAGCCAATGTGCCCTCCATCCTTCTTGAGGCATTTCATGTTGAATTCAGGAACTTTCTCGAACTTAGGAACTTTCTCTCCAAACATGGGAACCTTCTTGTCGAACTTGGGAGCCCTCATGGAACTCCAAACCAAACCTTTTATTCAATCCACAGGGGTAGATTGTTCTCATTCCATTAACCATGACTGGGTACAAGTGTTAAGCTGTGTTAATTATTATATGTTACTGTTGCCCTTGGACAAGATTGAACCTGCATCCTAGAGATAACAGTCACTTAGAACTGTATTAACTCAACACTTATATCCAATGTGTCCAATTAAAAAATTCAGAGAAATAATAATTATTTCACAGAAAGTAATATGAAAGCAGTGATGCTGATAACTTTTTGATTTAGTGCATCCTGGGTGGCCTAAAGTCGGTATCATCTAGATAGCAAGGGAGTCTATCCCCTTTTCACTAGTACTAGACCAAGGAGATTATTTTAGCATCTCAGATGATGCGCCACATCTACCATCAACTCCTCACTTTACCACACAGATCCCTGTAGTACTTATGCTGAGTTGGTGAGAGCTGGTATCAAACCTGGAACCTTGTGATTCCTAGGTGGACGCTCTGCCAACTGAGCTAAACAGGTAATATGTATTATGCAATACAAGTTACCTGCAGGGCTTTAGCAACCAAAATCTGTGCTATCCAAGGTGAATTCATTAGTTAATAATAATATTGATTGATGTAATTATAAAAACGAAAGTAAAAAAGAAGTAATGAACTAAATTAAAGCAAATTATTTGTTATACTAGGTAATTATTTAAGTCCAGACTAGAATAAATGGTGGAACTCTGGGGAGTGTGGAGTACATCTTCATTGCCATTACACCCAGGTCCATTCTGACTGAGTAGTAGTACCTGTTAGGGTCCCATCTAGGGGTTAAAAGGAAAAAAAAAATTTTAGTAAAAAATATGTTTAAAAAAAGATATAAAAAAATGAATATCCAACTAGAATGAATAAAACCAAACATCTTTGGCATGTCAACCCCCTGGGGTTAAAATAACCCAAGGAGGTTGACATGCCATAAAATCCACCAACCAACCTGATAAATAAATCTTAGGCAAAAATAAACATTTCTTCATTTAAATTCCATTCAATTTATTAAACGGTAATATAAAAATTTTGTTTACTAGCAGGACCTGTGGATATATCACAGTATGATAATAATTACAATGTTTGATATGTTTACCTAAGAGCTATTGCAAATACTTCAATATGTAAAATGTATAATAATCTTGACTTAACTCTCTCTCTCACTCTTTTTTTCTTCCTTTCCTTCTTTTTATATTTTTATTAATTTAAACAGATTAGTGTTATCCCTTCTGTGCCCTCATCCTTTCTTTCTTTCTTTCTTTCTATATTTTTCTGTATTACATGTCCCTTTCCTTCTATTTCTTTATGATAAAAAATAGAATGGTCCATTATTTAGCAGGGGTGACAACACTCATAGAAATAAGAATTCAGTGAAATAAGGTACACTAATAATCAGGATTTACATTTTTGCATTTCATCTTGGCTGATTTGGATGGTCTCATTTTTAAGAAAAGAGTGTTGCAAAATGATAACATTGATAGAATTAAGGAGCACTGAATGTAAGTTTATTATTGGTCGTAATGTCGACGTTCAAACGTTTCGGTTTATATAGAAACCTTCTTCAGGACAATATAAAACAAGTAAAGTAAAAAAAACATTTAATTTGAACGCTAATTAATGAACGGTTAAGAATCTTTTCTACATATTTTCCAAACTCAACTCATTTGAAAACATCCATCATCTTTTTAAAAACAAAAATATTTTTTCCTTTACTTGTTTCATATTGTCCTGAAGAAGGTTTATATATAAACCGAAACGTTTGCGCGTCGATATTACAACTAATAATAAACTTACATCCATTGTAACATCCCGTGTTTGTCTACATTACTTCATATATATATATATATATATATATATATATATATATTTGTGTGTGTGTGTGTGTAGGCACGCTGTTGTGTATGTCTTGTTTGTTTGTTTATCTGGTTCCAGATTCTACTTAAAATTCTGGCGCCAAAATAACTGTTGGTCCCAATCTCAAAGAGGTTTCTGATTAGTTTTCCATGTAACTTGACAAAGGCAGCGATTTTTTGATTATGGAGTGTGCTGATTTATAATTTTTTTTAAAATTGCCCATTTAGAAAAATGAGAATTACTTTGTTATTTTTAATCTTATTTCTTAAATGTTTTATTTTTTTACTATTCTTTTTCTTTAATCAACGAATGCTTTGTTGATAGCTTAAGAATTATTCTTGACTGTCATCAATCCTTACCATCTCACGAATTGGCAATGTTAGCCTTATTGCTCATTAATTGATATATAAATAACTGAATGTAGTAGTTGTTTACCTTATTTGGCAAAAGGTCAATCAGTGAGAATAATTCAAGAATTTTAAATAATGCATTAGTCTTCGGTTTTCTTTAATAATGTTTCTTCTTCTTCATTCACAGATCTTTGTAATGTACACAGATGACAATAAACAAAAACTGATTGGATAATCAACAGATTCCTGCTTGTGGATTAAAAAATCATAACACTAATGTCTGACTTTATATCTGTTGTTTAAGAATCACAGGACTGAGTGTTAAGGTTTTGTGTTAACACAAGACTGAAAAAAAAACCTCCAAAGACGTGTGTGTATATATATATGAAACAAACAGCAGATTATGAAAATTCAACAAAATGTAACAAATATAAAGGAAAGGTGAATAACCAACACAAACAATCACATTTGAAAAGAAAAATATAAGTATATGCCAAAAAGAACATCTATTATTGCAAACTACATTTTGACAGAGTTTATATTTGAATAGGTACATCCAAGAAAAGAACAATCAATAATCTTTCAAATTTTTGAGAATTTTTCACAAATTAACATTTCAGATATACATAGCTAATCAAATACTTGACAGAAAACCCAACTTCTACCAGATGTGTGAATCATCTTTTTGATAGTTAAAAACTGAGAAGACACATGTATAGGCACAAAGGAGAGAAGCCATATTCTTGTGAACTGTGTGGTTCAGCGTTTTCATATAGTTCAAATTTGAAAAGACACATGCGAACACACACTGGCGAAAAACCATTTTCTTGCGAAGTGTGCGGATCTGCATTTTCTGAAAATTCTACTTTAAAAAAACACATGCGAACCCACACTGGAGAGAAACCATATTCTTGCAAAGTCTGTGGATCGGGATTTTCAATTAGTTCACTTTTGAAAAGCCACATGCAAACACACACTGGGGAGAAACCGTATTCTTGCGAGGTGTGTGGATCTGCATTTTCACAGAATTCCAATTTAAAAACACATATACGAACACATACTGGAGAAAAACCCTATTCTTGTGACATGTGTGGATCAGCATTTGCAGAGAAGTCTACTTTAAAAAAACATATGCGGACACACACTGGAGAGAAACCATATACCTGTGAAGTGTGTGGATTAGCCTTTTCACAGAGTTCTCCATTGAAAAGTCACATTCAGACACATACTGGTGAGAAACCCTATTGTTGTGAATTATGTGGATCTGCATTTTCAAGAAATTCAGATTTGAGAAGCCACATGCGAATACACACTGGAGAGAAACCATATTCCTGTGAAGTGTGTGGATCAGCATATTCACATAATTCTCAGTTGAAAAGCCACATGCGAACACACACTGGAGATAAACAATATTGTTTTGAAGTATATTGATCAGAATTTTGACAGAATTCACATTTGAAAGGACAACTGCAAACATACACTTGAAAGAAACCTTATCTCACTTTAATGTGTTGGTTTTCTTTCAGTTTGGAAAAGCTGGTGACTGAGTATTATAGTATTCTGGGTATGACACCAAACTGCATCAAATTGTGAGGTTACAATCCTGGAACTGTGTAGAGTACACCTTCATTGCCAGCCAGAGTGGTAGTACCTGTTAGGGTTCCATCTATGGGTAAATAGATAAGTGAGTTTAAAAATGTGTTTTAAAAAAATTGAATGCCTAACAGGGGTGAATAAAACAAAATTGTCTTTGGCATAAAATAACCCAACAAGGGTTGACATGCTGTAAAATCCAACCAACTTCAAAAACACAGCATACACTGGAGAAAAATAATTTCCCTATAAAGTATGTGTAAAAAAATCCAACCAACCAATTAACTTCAAAAACACAACATACACTGGAGAAAAATAATTCCTTCAAATGGTGTGTGGGAAAAAATTCAACCAACCAACCAACCAATTTAAAAAACACAGCATACACTGGAGGAAAATAATTTATCTGTAAGGTGTGTGTGAAAAAGCACACTAGGATTGTGAATTCTGAAGATGTGAGCAAATGAAAATATGACACATAGAGAGACAAACTGTGATAAATTGTTTTCTCTTGAAGTTTGCTTAAATTTTTCATCTTTAAAAAATCATCATGATGTTTTTCACAAAGAAAATTCCTATTGTAAAAACAATTCACGTAATCAACTGAGAGAAGAATTTATATTCATTGAATATGTTTAGAAAATTTAACAACACACAGGGGAAAACATAAATTTATATAAATATGTTATTATTTGGAACCAAACTTTAATTTTAAATAATGAATTTAATTATATATGTGAAGAATTGAAACATTTAAACGTAACCATATAAAAAATTATAAATAGTTTAAAATAGGGAGTTACTTTTCAATGTATATTAAGGAACATACATTAAAGAATTGAGAAAAATGTAACTGCATATAAAAATTATAAATAGTTTAAAATAGGGAGTTACTTTTCAATCACCTGTATATTAAGGAACATAAATTAAATAATTGAGAAAAATGTAACTGCATATAAAAAAATTATAAATAGTTTAAAATAGGGAGTTACTTTTCAATCACCCTGTATATTAAGGAACATTAAAGAATTGAGAAAAATGTAACTGCATATAAAAAATTATAAATAGTTTAAAATAGGGAGTTACTTTTCAATCACCTGTATATTAAGGAACATACATTAAAGAATTGAGAAAAATGTAACTGCATATAAAAAGAATTATAAATAGTTTAAAATAGGGAGTTACTTTTCAATCATCCTGTATATTAAGGAACATACATTAAAGAATTGAGAAAAATGTAACTGCATATAAAAGAATTATAAATAGTTTAAAATAGGGAGTTACTTTTCAATCACCCTGTATATTAAGGAACATACATTAAAGAATTGAGAAAAATGTAACTGCATATAAAAAGAATTATGAATAGTTTAAAATAGGGAGTTACTTTTCAATCAGCCTGTATATTAAGGAACATACATTAAAGAATTGAGAAAAATGTAACTGTATATAAAAGAATTATAATAGTTTAAAATAGGGAGTTACTTTTCAATCAGCCTGTATATTAAGGAACATACATTAAAGAATTGAGAAAAATGTAACTGCATATAAAAGAATTATAATAGTTTAAAATAGGGAGTTACTTTTCAATCACCTGTATATTAAGGAACATACATTAAAGAATTGAGAAAAATGTAACTGCATATAAAAAATTATAAATAGTTTAAAATAGGGAGTTACTTTTCAATCACCTGTATATTAAGGAACATACATTAAAAATTGAGAAAAATGTAACTGAATAAAAAGAATTATAATAGTTTAAAATAGGGAGTTACTTTTCAATCACCTGTATATTAAGGAACATACATTAAAGAATTGAGAAAAATGTAACTGCATATAAAAAGAATTATAAATAGTTTAAAATAGGGAGTTACTTTTCAATCAGCCTGTATATTAAGGAACATACATTAAAGAATTGAGAAAAATGTAACTGCATATAAAAGAATTATAAATAGTTTAAAATAGGGAGTTACTTTTCAATCACCTGTATATTAAGGAACATACATTAAAGAATTGAGAAAAATGTAACTGCATATAAAAAATTATAAATAGTTTAAAATAGGGAGTTACTTTTCAATCAGCCTGTATATTAAGGAACATACATTAAAGAATTGAGAAAAATGTAACTGCATATAAAAAGATTATAATAGTTTAAAATAGGGAGTTACTTTTCAATCAGCCTGTATATTAAGGAACATATTAAAGAATTGAGAAAAATGTAACTGCATATAAAAGAATTATAAATAGTTTAAAATAGGGAGTTACTTTTCAATCACCTGTATATTAAGGAACATACATTAAAGAATTGAGAAAAATGTAACTGCATATAAAAAATTATAAATAGTTTAAAATAGGGAGTTACTTTTCAATCACCCTGTATATTAAGGAACATACATTAAAGAATTGAGAAAAATGTAACTGCATATAAAAAAAATTATAAATAGTTTAAAATAGGGAGTTACTTTTCAATCACCTGTATATTAAGGAACATACATTAAAGAATTGAGAAAAATGTAACTGCATATAAAAAGAATTATAAATAGTTTAAAATAGGGAGTTACTTTTCAATCAGCCTGTATATTAAGGAACATACATTAAAGAATTGAGAAAAATGTAACTGCATATAAAAAATTATAAATAGTTTAAAATAGGGAGTTACTTTTCAATCACCCTGTATATTAAGGAACATACATTAAAGAATTGAGAAAAATGTAACTGCATATAAAAAGAATTATAAATAGTTTAAAATAGGGAGTTACTTTTCAATCACCTGTATATTAAGGAACATACATTAAAGAATTGAGAAAAATGTAACTGCATATAAAAAATTATAAATAGTTTAAAATAGGGAGTTACTTTTCAATCATGTATATTAAGGAACATACATTAAAGAATTGAGAAAAATGTAACTGCATATAAAAAAAAATTATAAATAGTTTAAAATAGGGAGTTACTTTTCAATCACCTGTATATTAAGGAACATACATTAAAGAATTGAGAAAAATGTAACTGCATATAAAAAATTATAAAGTTTAAAATAGGGAGTTACTTTTCAATCAGCCTGTATATTAAGGAACATACATTAAAGAATTGAGAAAAATGTAACTGCATATAAAAAATTATAAATAGTTTAAAATAGGGAGTTACTTTTCAATCACCCTGTATATTAAGGAACATACATTAAAGAATTGAGAAAAATGTAACTGCATATAAAAAGAATTATAAATAGTTTAAAATAGGGAGTTACTTTTCAATCACCTGTATATTAAGGAACATACATTAAAGAATTGAGAAAAATGTAACTGCATATAAAAAATTATAAATAGTTTAAAATAGGGAGTTACTTTTCAATCACCTGTATATTAAGGAACATACATTAAAGAATTGAGAAAAATGTAACTGCATATAAAAAAATTATAAATAGTTTAAAATAGGGAGTTACTTTTCAATCAGCCTGTATATTAAGGAACATACATTAAAGAATTGAGAAAAATGTAACTGCATATAAAAAGAATTATAAATAGTTTAAAATAGGGAGTTACTTTTCAATCAGCCTGTATATTAAGGAACATACATTAAAGAATTGAGAAAAATGTAACTGCATATAAAAAATTATAAATAGTTTAAAATAGGGAGTTACTTTTCAATCAGCCTGTATATTAAGGAACATACATTAAAGAATTGAGAAAAATGTAACTGCATATAAAAATTATAAATAGTTTAAAATAGGGAGTTACTTTTCAATCACCCTGTATATTAAGGAACATACATTAAAGAATTGAGAAAAATGTAACTGCATATAAAAAATTATAAATAGTTTAAAATAGGGAGTTACTTTTCAATCACCTGTATATTAAGGAACATACATTAAAGAATTGAGAAAAATGTAACTGCATATAAAAAAATTATAAATAGTTTAAAATAGGGAGTTACTTTTCAATCAGCCTGTATATTAAGGAACATACATTAAAGAATTGAGAAAAATGTAACTGCATATAAAAGAATTATAAATAGTTTAAAATAGGGAGTTACTTTTCAATCACCCTGTATATTAAGGAACATACATTAAAGAATTGAGAAAAATGTAACTGCATATAAAAAATTATAAATAGTTTAAAATAGGGAGTTACTTTTCAATCACCTGTATATTAAGGAACATACATTAAAGAATTGAGAAAAATGTAACTGCATATAAAAAATTATAAATAGTTTAAAATAGGGAGTTACTTTTCAATCACCCTGTATATTAAGGAACATACATTAAAGAATTGAGAAAAATGTAACTGCATATAAAAAAAATTATAAATAGTTTAAAATAGGGAGTTACTTTTCAATCACCTGTATATTAAGGAACATACATTAAAGAATTGAGAAAAATGTAACTGCATATAAAAAGAATTATAAATAGTTTAAAATAGGGAGTTACTTTTCAATCAGCCTGTATATTAAGGAACATACATTAAAGAATTGAGAAAAATGTAACTGCATATAAAAATTATAAATAGTTTAAAATAGGGAGTTACTTTTCAATCACCTGTATATTAAGGAACATACATTAAAGAATTGAGAAAAATGTAACTGCATATAAAAGAATTATAAATAGTTTAAAATAGGGAGTTACTTTTCAATCACCTGTATATTAAGGAACATACATTAAAGAATTGAGAAAAATGTAACTGCATATAAAAGAATTATAAATAGTTTAAAATAGGGAGTTACTTTTCAATCACCTGTATATTAAGGAACATACATTAAAGAATTGAGAAAAATGTAACTGCATATAAAAAGAATTATAAATAGTTTAAAATAGGGAGTTACTTTTCAATCAGCCTGTATATTAAGGAACATACATTAAAGAATTGAGAAAAATGTAACTGTATATAAAAATTATAATAGTTTAAAATAGGGAGTTACTTTTCAATCAGCCTGTATATTAAGGAACATACATTAAAGAATTGAGAAAAATGTAACTGCATATAAAAGAATTATAATAGTTTAAAATAGGGAGTTACTTTTCAATCATCCTGTATATTAGGGAACATACATTAAATAATTGAGAAAAATGTAACTGCATATAAAGAAATTATAAATAGTTTAAAATAGGAGTTACTTTTCAATCACCTGTATATTAAGGAACATACATTAAATAATTGAGAAAAATGTAACTGATATAAAAAAATGATAAGTACTTTCAGCTACTGTCCTAAAATGGCTACACAAATCTTAGCATGAATTTGCTATGATATGCAAACACTCCACTTTGGTCGTTACTTAGGCTAAACAGGTGGTTGGAGAGACCCCCCCCTTCCAACCAGTTGACTAGTTACATCCAAACCCTAGCATCTATATAATTGTCCCGACCCTATTGTCTTTATGGCAAACTCACAATCCCTTCTAACATATATGAGCCCTGTTGGGTGGGGCTTTGGAATATACCAACAGCACTCCTGCTGAGGGGTAAAATCCCCTAATGGGGCCACCTGTTAACTGTGGGTGGTGTCCCGTGATACTTAAGGATGGAATCCTGGTGACTGAGTAGTCCAATACATGCAACATTCTATTTTGGCCCTTACTTAGGCGAGACAGGCTGTCAGAGATGACCCCTCTGATCAATTGGCTGGTCATGTCAAGCCCTAGCGCCTATATGATTGTCTCGACCCTATTGTCCTTATGACAAGCCCCCAACCCTTTTTATTATATATGATAGAAGGTGGTAGCTGAGGGTCTATCTGATGGTGAAGTTCCAGTTCTGGTGCTCTGGGGAATATGGAGTACCCCTTCATCACTATTGCTCCCAGATCCACCCTAAGCTGGAGTGGTAGTACCTGTTAGGGTCCCATCTATGGGTTGAATAGATAAAAAAAGGAGTTAACAAAAAATGTGTTTAAAAAGAAATTGAGTTTTTAAAGAATTGATACCCAACAAGAATGAATAAAACAAAAACATCTTTGGCATAAAATAACCCAACAAGAGTTGACATGCCATAAAATCAACCAACCAGCATTTTAAAATTAAAGAATAAAGATTAGTAGTAAATATAATTAACACAAATTTATCTCCATTAATACCGAACAAGTATGAATAGAATAAAAAAGTCTTCAGCATAAAATAACCCAATAAGGGTTGACATGCCGTAAAATCTACACTGTAAATAAATCATTTTCCTGTAAAGTGTGTGTATTAGCATTTGTGGTGAGTGGGTTAGCTCAGTCGGTAGAGCGTTCGGCTAGAAACCACAAGGTTTCCTAGTTCGATACCCGCCCTCGCCAACTCAGCGTATGAGTAGCACAGGGATCTGTGCAGTAAAGTAAGGAGCTGATGATAGGTGTGGCGCTCCACCTCAGACGCAAAATAATCTCCTTGGTCTAGCGCTAGTGAAAAGGGGATAGACTCCCTCACTGCATGGCTGATACCGACATTAGGCCGCCCCAACGACTTACTTATATATATATATATATATATATATATATATAAAATTTAGTTTTGAATGATTAATTGTAGGGAGTATAGTTTATATAAATATATAAGTATAAATTTAGTTTCAAATGATGATCAATTTTTTTATATTGATGTAAAAGTTGGACCAATTATTTACTTTGGTAAATTTTTTTGTGTTTTAGATAAAAAGAAAAATTATCAAATATCAAAAGAATGTTTAAAAAACATTATTTCTAAATTTAAAAATCATTGTTATATAATGGCATCACACATATACACCACTTCCAAATCAGTGATGTAAAGATTTAATTGACAATTTGGATTAAAGGTTATATTTGATTATGTTACATAATTAATAATATGTAACCTATTAATTATGTACCATAAGTGAAACTTAAATTCAAATCTAATGATTATGAAAAAACAAAGGAAAAATGATTGACACTTTTATAACCCAGTGTTGACCTCCTCTTTTGGTTTGCCAGTGTGAACGTGAGAAAAAGTTTAGAAAAGTCAGATTTTAGTTGGGTGCTGAACAAGATAAATTGTAATAACACTTTGCCTATTGAAACTAAATCTTCACACACTTTGGATCTTATAAAATAATAAAGAGCTCTAAACCAAGCAAAGTCTTGTGTTTGTTAACCAAAAACTCCACAACAACATAAGATGTCTTAGTATCAAGTACAGAAGATCTAACAACCAGCCCAGAGAATATAGCAAAATATAAGATAGCAGATAGATGAAGACATCTACTCAGAACTGTGGAAGAAGATACATAAGATAAATATAAAGAATATAGGTATATCTGTATACAACCAGAGTATGCAGGTACATATAGATATTGAAGCAAATGATGAGAAAGTTTTCCTTTTGAGTTTTAGAGAGTTTGATTCTTGGTGTGCTGCAGTGCAAACGTTTGTTTTTGAGTTTAATATTTTAGAATCCACTTTTTAGGATCTTTGACATTTTCCTTGAAAAATGAAGAGACTTTTCTCCAATGAAACATGATTTGGAAACTCATGGAGAAAGTTGGTCTGAAAAAAATTGTTTTTTCTTTTTCATAACACATAAACTTGGAATTTTTCTTTATATCAAACATAAAATAAAACATTAAAAAGTTAATTTTCCATTTTTTATTGACGTTTTAAAATATTTTTAACAATCTCTGTGGGTATTAAAAGCCCGCATTTTGCACATCTCTATATAAAAATCTTGGAAAATATGTTGTACAAAATTGCACATTTTTACTTACATTTTTAGATTGATTGAATAAATCTTTATTTATGATGAAGTCCTGACATTTAAAATACACAAATTAAAATTTAAAGTGAATAAAAATGGGACAATCAAATCAGAGAAAAGATTTTTTTGTATCAATTCAAAGAACAATATTATTTTTAAAACTACGAAAAACAAAAATTATTTTTTGAGTTTTAAGAAAATAACTTTTAAATTTTCAGATAACTTTTTAATGTTTTATTTTACGTTTAATATAAAGAACAATTCCAAATTTATCTGTTATAAAAAAGAAAAAACAAATTTTTATTTTTTTATGCGTTCTTTAGTATTTGATCTTTCTAGATATGTAAAAATTAGGGACCAGAAATTTTTTTTTTTCAGATGACCCGAAGTTGAAACCTCCGCCCTATATTCTGAATTGATAAAAATCTTTCTTTTTTCAAATTTTTTTTTTTTAATTTTTAAATAAAATAAGCTATTCATTATAAAATTAAATTAGCTACTGGCAAAATGAGCCTAAAATGCGTTTTTGACAAAATTACTTTAGCCCCTCCCCCCTACAGAAAATAATTTATCAAAAATCAGGGAATTATTGGATTTTAATGAAATTTTCAGTGTTTATTTATCAATGAATGATCTTTATAATGCATTATTTATTTTATTTCAAAACTTTCTCATTTTTTTCAGCTCGCTTAATTTTGACCCCCCATGAATAGAAACAAAAAAAAAATTTTACGGTGGTTTTTCTATGAGAAAATAAGTACTGAAAATCGAAAAATAAAATGTAAAAAAATGATAATTAACTTTTAGGAGATTTTCTTTTTACTCATTTCGATAATTATTTAATTGGCTATTATTTTATAAAAGAAAAAAATCATACATCGATATTTTTCTGCTTAAAAAGGGGGGGGGGTACATTTTCAATCGAGTTTTTACTTTGATGCAATGAAATAAGGTTTGCATTAATAGATATTTATTTCTAGAATCTAAAAATATAACATTTTATACTTAACATCAGACTTTTCACATTTTAAATGAATTTTATATATTAATTTTCATAGCAAAAATACTAAATTAAAGTTTTGAAATAAAATAACTGATGCATTATAAAATTCATTAATTGATAAATCAATACTGAAAATTTCATTAAAATCGGATAATTACCAGATTTTTGGTAATTTTTTTGCAATCGCGAATGTTACATAAAAATTGTAAACAAGCACTTAAAACAATCAAAGAGACAGAATGGTGGATGACGGCGAAATTGACAAAAAACAAATTCCTTTAAATCTATTAAAAATAAACTCCATATGTAATGATATTTTTCTTTTTTTTTAATAAGAATATTATGTTACTACTTATCGGTTTAGACAAAGTTTGACCTTAAATAATAGATTTAATTATTTTTAATTCGATTTAAATTTCGTAGCAGACGGCAAAAATGCCAGTGACTAAATTAAATCATTAATGAATAAAGTGCTGAAAATTTAATTGAAATCAGACCATTCATTGATTTTTTTTGTTTATTGTTAATTTTTCTTTTCAAATTTTTTTATTATTATCTTCCCTGGCGAAAAGTTGACATGCCTAGATAAAACAAGTTTTTTGGGGTTCTTTTCAAATGTTTAATTCTATCGTGTCTTGTTCATTGCAGGTCGCCATTTTGTCCTTTCGTTTATTTCATAAACGCGATTATGATTGGTTGCCAGATAAAATAAGTGATCTCATTGGTTAATCTTTTCTTTCAGAGCTACGCATTTTATACGTAAATTAGTGAATTAAAACTTAAATGACGATGCAGAATCTCGTGTGGGAACTGTCACTTTAAAAAATGTCATTTAAATAATTATGCAAAAATCATTTAACCACTTTTTATAACTGACGAAAGTGAATGTTTCGGAGGATAAGAAACATGTACTAAACTGCCTCTTCTAACTAATGGGAAAAATTAAAACCGTTTTTTTTTTCACGAATTATCTCCCTTGAATTTTGCTATTTAGAAATGATTTTGTATCGATCGCAAACGATTGTTATTTTAAGATTTAATTCAACTTGAAAACATTTTATTATTGTATTTCATTTGAGAAAAGAAATTATGAGAACGAGTACAGAAAGAAGTAAGTATCACCTTTTAATTTATTTATTTCCAAATAAAATTATGTACAATTTGTTCTCAGAAAAAATCCCTAAGTTTTTCTGCTTTTTATTCTGTAAATTTCATCTTTTGTCAACGAATCATTTTTATTTACCATGCTTATTTTAATTTAAATTTTTTTTTTTTTTTTAGTAACTTTGAAAATGAACGTTTCATTCTTATTAGATTCATAGAAATACTAATATCATATGTAGTCCCAAAATTGGCCTAAAATGCGTTTTTGACAAAATGACTTTAGCCCCCCCCGAAAATAATTTACCAAAAATCAGGGAATTGTCGGAAATTTATTGAAATTTTCAGTGTTTATTTATCAATGAATGATCTTTATAATTTGCATTATTCATTTTATTTTAAAACTTTCTCATTTAATTTGGACCCCCCTTACTTTGGGAGTATAAATTATTGGTGAGTTAGTCCTTGTTTGATACTAATTACAGTAGCGACTAGCAAAAAAAAAAATCGGACACTACGAGTTTTAAAAGCGAATTAAGAATAATTAAATCTATTATTTAAGGTTAAACTTTGTCTAAATCGATAAGTAGTAGCATAATAACCACCATTAAAAAAAGAAAAATATAATTACATATGCAGTTTATTTTTAAAAGATTTAAAACTATTTGTTTTGGTCAATTTCGAAGATATCCGCCATTCAGGTTTTTTCAATGGTTTTAGGCGCTTGTTTACAATTTTAACGTAACATTTGGACGGGAAAAATTTTTTACCAAAAATCAGGTAATTATCCGATTTTAATGAAATTTTCAGTATTGATTTAACAATTAATGAATTTTATAATGCATTAGTTATTTTATTTCAAAACTTTAATTTAGTATTTTTGCTATGAAAAATTTATATATAAAATTCATTTAAAATATGAAAATCCCGATGTTAAGTTTAAAATGTTATATTTTTAGATTCTAAAAATAAATATCTACTTAATGCAAACCTTATTTTAGGTGCCAAAAGTAATAAGTTTTGAAGAAGAACTCGATTAAAATGTACCCCCTCCCCTTTTTAAGCAGAAAGAACATCGATGTATAATTTTTTCTTTTATAAGATAATAGCCAATTAAATAATTATCAAAATGAGTAAAAAAAAATCTCCAAAAAATTAATTATTTATTATTTTTTTACATTTTATTTTTCGATTTTCGGTACTTATTTTCTCATGTTTATGAGAAAATAAGTACCGAAAACCGAAAATTTATTTTCTTAACATCTATTAGGATTATTCATTTATTTATTTTGTCTGTGTTTTTTTTTTTTTGTGTATGTGTGGTGTGTTTGTTTTTTTTTTTTCATTTTGAAAAGACGGGTTCACTTGGCACTAATTTTCCACAGTCCCAAGCCGATTTTCGTTCAGTTCTGTCGGATGTAAAAAAAAGGTCTAAATAAATTGTCCTTAATTAGTAAAATAAAATCACCCCAAAATTCCAATTTTTTTTTTTTTTTTCGCGCATAGGTTTCTTGCATCTAGAATTAATCAAATAAGTTTTAAGTGAGTAAAATACGTATAAAACAGAAATAGCTCCGAATTCAAATTAGCCAATGAGATTACAGATTTTATCTGGAATGTAACCATCAGCTGATGATATTGTGTTTATGAAATAAGAAAAAATAAATGTAGAGCGACCCACAAAACAAAACAAAAAATCCCTTTACGAAAGCAAACAATTTTTTTTCTCTTCAGGAAAATTTCAAAATATGATTTTCAATTAAAAAAGAACTGGCTTTTTAGAAAATCAGAAAAAAAAAATGAATTGTATTTCGTATACACGTGACAACAAGTCACATGTATTAAAAACCTAAATGTTTATTGTTTATCTATATTCAAGAATTGCTTACACACACATGAACATACACACTATTATATGTAATATAAAAATTGAAAAACACAATTTCATAGTGTTGATTTCGTCTACGCGATCGAAGCACTAGATTGTCTAAACAATAAATATTTACGTTTTTGAGAAGTGTGACTTGTTGTCACATGTATGCGAAATACTATCATTTTTTTATTTGTTCTAAAAAGCCGGTTCTCTTTTTAATTGAAAATTATGATATTTTGATTTTTTTCCTGAAGAAAGAAAATTTGTTTGGTTTAATTATTTCTTTCGCATAGCAAAAGAAACATTACTCATTATTTACATTTTTTAAAAAGTATGACTTGTTGTCACATGTATGCGAAATACTATTATTTTTTATTTGTGCTAAAAAGTCAGTCCTTTTTTTAATTGAAAATTATATTTTGAATTTTTTCCTGAAGAAAATTTGTTCTAAAATTTGTTCTAAAAAGCAAGTCCACGTTTTCTTAGAAAATGATGCAATTCTATACTTTTTTTTAAGGTAAAATGCACATAAAAAATTTTTTCTTTTCGTTAAGTACTGTGGCTTCCTCTTCGCTAGAAGTGGCCATTTTTTACTTTGTTTATATATCGAATACACGATTCTCATTGGCTAATTCTCATTTCGGAGCTTCTTAGTTTTTATACGTATTTTACTACGATTTAATCCGTTTAAATGGTAATTTGTGCATAATTTTAATGACTGGGCCTATTTGAGAAATTGAGTAAAAATGTTTTTTGATTTTTTATTAATAATTACATTAAAATTATTTTGATTATTATTATTAGATTCTAAAAACATTTTTTTAATAACTACTTTACTTTAGTATCAATCTCTAATAATTTTGCTCTATTGAAAATTAGCACCCCCCTTTAAACAGAGCAAATATTGGTGTACACTTTTTTCTTGTCTAAGATAAATAATTAAATAAAGATTAAATAATTATCGAAATGAGTGAAAAAAAAAATTTTTTAAAATCCAAAAATTATTATTTAGTTTTTATTTTCATTTTATTTTTTGATTTTCAGTACTTATTTTCTACCTGAGTAGCATCCTTTTTTTTTTCTTCTATTCACACCTTCCATCTTTTGTCTTTTTATTCATGCAGAAATTAGTATCAATCATATATAACCCCATTGATATTTTGCACCCCAAAAATAATTGGAGGGGTCAAAGTTAAGTGACCTGAAAAAAATCAGAAAGTTTTGAAATAAAATAACTGATGCATTGTAAGATTCCTTCATTGATAAATCAACACTGAAAATTTCATTAAAATTGGATAATTCTCTGATTTTTGGTAATTTTTTAAAAATGGGGGTGGGTATATTTGTATTGTAAGAACATGGATTTTTTGACAAATTGGGTATACCTAGCTTAGACCATTACTTAGTTTAGATGGGCAGTCGGAGAGAGCCCTTACGATCAACCCTTCTTATAATATGTGCTAGGTGGTGGTGGCTGAAGGTCCCAGGAATGACATCTGATGGTGAAGTTCCAGTTCTGGAGGTCTGGGGAATATGGAGCACCCCTTCATCACCATTGCTTCCTGGTAGTACCTGTTATGGTCCCATCTATGGGTTGAATAGAAAAATGTATATATGAAAAAATTGATTATCCATTAAGAATTACTTTATTTCAAAAGTTTGTCAGCATTAAATGACCCACTGAGGTTGATATACTGTAAAACAAAACAAACCAAACAAAATCAAACAACCCGTTCTGTTTAAAACATTTCGTTTTTATGAATTTGTACAAAACATAATCCCCTCCCCCCTCTGTCTAATATGACAACATAAATAAACATAACATAAACTATATTTTTGAAATGAGGTTTGATAGGAATAATTTTGATTTTTCGGGTTGTTGTCCTCATCTTTATTGTATGTATATACATATAATGTTTCAGCTGTTATATCCTTCGGTTTTCCTCAGGTGTTCCCTTTGTATCCAAGTATAGTAATGATCCAACCTGGGAAATTATTTTTAACAGTTTGACAGTTGATCAAACAGGCGTATAAGAACCTTCAAAGATCTCATTCAAAAACAATGTTTTTGCGTGCCTATCATTCTGACATGTGTCACGAGAAGAATCATAATCATTTAGAAAAAGTTTATTGGCATTTCCTGTGCAACTTAAGGCATAAAATTTGCCATCAGTCTTTTTCGATATTTTTATTTTCAAAGTATTAAAAAAACAATTTGATTTAGTCTTTTTAATAATTGGTTCCCATATTGTGTTCATCTCTATACTTGGTCTACTCAATAGGTCACTACAGTCAAACATATGCTTCTTTGAGATGTTTTCTTTTCCAATGTGCTTCACTATCTATTATTTTAACTTTGAAATATAACTGTTATATATAATAGTATATAAAGTGAAGGGGCATTGGGAAATATCTCCATATATTTGTTGATAAAAAGTGAGAAACATAGTACGGTAAATATTTGAAATTTGTAGAAATTCAATTTAAAAAAAATATTTTAAACATGGAGGGAGAGGGGTAAAATATCTAAATTGATTTAACAATAAAAAAAAACAGCAATGGTGATCATGGCTAAGCAAAAAAACAGGAGGCCTGACAATTTTATAGTACATTTTTTCCATAAAATCTGTTTGCACTTTAATGAATTTATAACTTTAAAGTGCACCATCTATAAATCAGGAACCCTGATAAATCTTAGGAAATGTATTATATTCCATTTAATATTGTTTGGTAAACTGTAGAAGAAAATCTTCATTTATCCACAGCAATAGTATAATACATTTTGCAGTTGATTGAAACACAATCCTCACAATATAAATATTTATCTGTAATTGAGTGTCTATCTTTTTGTGGTAAATAAGTCTGAGGCAAAAGTAAACATTCCTTCCTTTGAATTATATTCAATGAACCGTAGTATAATCCTTTTATTTATCATTGAATATGATGTGATATTTTGTAGTTGATTCAAGCTGTGTCATACACGGTGATTTTGTTTCTAATAAATCTTAGACAAAAATAAAAATTTGTATATTTAATTCATATTTCATTATATTCCAAAGTCAGGTCACTTAATGTACTACTCCCCTTCATCACATTTCTGACCGGGAGTAGTAGTCTCTGTTAGGGTCCTATCGATGGGTCAAATAAAAAAAAAATTGAGTACCCATCAAGAATGAATAAAACAAAAACATCTTCAGCATAAAATAACCCAACAAGGGTTGATATGCTATAAAACCCAACCAACCAATCAATGCGCTATTGGTACTATGTAACCCAATACTACCTATTTCATAATCAGATCATTGGCAACTAAACCAGTAACCCCACAGATTTTATCTAGTGAGGAGGGTGGTAGACACTCTGCAGAATAAAAAACAAGACCTGTAAAATAGTGGATGAAACTCCTTGCTCAACGGCCATCAAGCACATTATTTCTAAAATTCAACCCTCCCTTATTGCAACAAAGCCATGTGAACTTGGTATTGTCCTTTTGTTTTTAATAAATCTGAGGCAAAAATAAACATTCCTTCATTTAAATCATATTCCATTTAATGTTGTTTGGTGAACACAAATATAATTACTGAATAGAATGTGATATGCTGTTATTATAATTTCATATTTGCAAATAATTTCATATTTTTCCTGCTTTTTTATATATTTCTTTTTTCATTCACAGGTATTACTTACATGGGAAGAAAAAAAAGATTGTATTTGAAAAGACACTTATAAGTGCATTTAAAAGAGAAATTCTTGCAAAGATCAAGAAAATGCATTTTGAGAGATTTTATATTTAAATGATTAAAAGAAAACAAAGACAATCATTATTCCTACAAAATCTGTACATGAGCAGTTTTCTTAAATTGACATTTCAAAGTACACAAACACACACTGTTGCTACCACAAGTAACAACACTAAGCTGAATATTCCTACCAGACCAGCCTAATACTGGAATCCGGTCAGACCAAAAAAGGACCACTAGAAAGATAAACTAATTTATAGTTAAGTGATCCATTGAGAAGATAATTATTTTCCACTGTTTCACTCAAGATTTGAGAAGTGGTGTAGAAGGAATAAAATAATATTTCAGGAGCAAATAACATCTTCCACCCTAAAAGGAACCCTAGGATGTAAATACTACACACAAAGAAATCAAGTGTTAGCCCCAGGACAGGGGACCCTTGGTTGTCTCTACAAAATTGTCAAAGGAAAATTGAAAAAATAAAGAGAGAAACCTACTCTAGTCAGGTCTTCTTTATTCACAGGTATTGATCATATTAAAAGACAAAAATTTTCAAATTAAAAAAGACACATGAAAGCACATTACAAGGAGATCTTGTATTATTGCAAAGTGTGCTGATCTATTTAAATAGTTACATTCATGCTCACAGATGATAATCATTATTCTTGCAAAGTCTGTAAAATACCATTTTTCTTAAATTCACAGCCAAACACAAATTTGAGAATGGTCTTCATTGGGTTAAGTGCATAAAACATCTTTTCAGAGTAGTTAAAACTGAAAAGGCTCCTGCAGAAACCCAAATGACATTAGCTATATTTTTTTAAAGTGTATGGTCACTTTTAAATGTAGCTCAAACTTTAAAAGCTATCACGTATTTGTAAAGTGTGGGGATCAGATCTTTCAATTGAAAAAATATAATGGAAGCCCGCACTAGAGAGAAACCATATTTTTGTGAAGTGTGTGGATCAGCATTTTCAGCAAGTTCCTGTTTAAAAAAACACGTGCGAACACATACTGGTGAGAAACCATTTTCTTGTAAGATATGTGGATCAGCATTTTCAAAATCCTTCAATTTAAAATCACACATGCGAAAACACACTGGAGAGAAACCATATTCATGTGAAAGTTGTGGATTGGCATTTGCACAGAGGTCACATTTGAAACTCCACATACAAACACACACTGGAGAGAAACCATTTCCTTGTGAAGTGTGTGGATCAGCATTTGCACAGAGTTCAGATTTGAAGACTCACATCCGAACACACACTGGAGAGAAACCATATTCTTGTGAAGTGTGTGGATCAGCATTTTCAAAATCCTACAATTTAAAAATACACATGCGAATACACACTGGAGAGAAAGCATATTCATGTGAAATTTGTGGATCGGCATTTTCACAGAGTTCATATTTGAAACGCCATATGCAAACTCACAC
Source organism: Doryteuthis pealeii (assembly GCA_023376005.1). Taxonomy (NCBI): domain Eukaryota; kingdom Metazoa; phylum Mollusca; class Cephalopoda; order Myopsida; family Loliginidae; genus Doryteuthis; species Doryteuthis pealeii. The sequence continues at coordinate 64,699,043 of CM042168.1, forward strand.
TGGAGAGAAACCATTTCCTTGTGAATTGTGTAGTTTTGCATTTTCAAGGAATGAACATTTGGAAAGACACATGCGAGGAAAGCACAAAAAATGAAACCATTTCCTTGTGATGTGTGATAATAAGAATATTCTTGGAATTCAAACTGGAGAGAAATGATATTCTAGGGAATTCATCTGCAAAGACTTTCAATTTACATATGAATACACAATGGATTGAATCAATACTGCTGTACATTTTCTATGAAGTCCAATGTTAGAAAAGCACATGTAAATACATACTAGAGAACTTGAGGTCTTAATATTACAAAATATCAAGACCTCAAGCAAAACTTTTAAAAATACCTGGAAACAATACCAGGTAAACCAAGCTGCTACAAAGTACAAATAGCAGCTATCAAAGGAACATGCTCCATCCTAAAAAGATCCTTAGGATACAAATATTATTTATAAAGGAACCAAGTGTTATCCCCAAACAAGAGCACCTTAGCTTCTAAATACCAGGACCTCAAGAAAGACCTAAAAATAACTTTGTGATTGAAAGAAATTAATGTTATACCAGCTGTAGTAAAGACAATTGGATTGTTCAAACACAACATAAAAAATACATTGACACACTTCCTAGTAAACCAAGTTGCTACAAAGTACAAATAAAAGGAACAACTTCAATTCTAAAAAGAGACTTAGGATGTAAGTACATTACATAAATAAATAAAGAGTTACCCCCCCAGGAAGGGGCTCCTTGGTTTCTGAAAAAAACAACTATTTTAAAAATTTAAAAAAAGAGAGAAATCATATACTTGTCTTGTATATGTTTTTTTTTTTTTTGCAAGCATTTACATGGTTTCAAGTTACTTATAATAAAATCCTTTTCTTATCTAATCTATATATAATAGAGATTTAGTGTCATCTCAGTGGAATGGAATGAATAGGATGCTTTTTAAGTAATCAATTTTTTAAAGATATTAAATGGTTTATTTTATTTTTTCCCACCCATCCCAGACAATATCTTTCAAAAATTAATTTTTACATCGCCCAGGGGATTTTTTGCTAGTACTGTCAATTTATACATAATTATATTATCATAGAATTAGTACACTTTGATGATGTTTGCTAGGATTTTTTCTCTAGCAGTAAATAATGTTGGAAATCTGATAGTTAAATTATCTCCAACTGCCGCTAGGGGGAAAATCGCCAACATGAGGTTGGTGGGAGAATCAAAGCCCATCATTTATCTGGAGATTGTCACCGAGGTGAGTCGCTAAAATAAGCACTCCCATCACCTAGCCCATAAAAAGGGTAGTTACCCAGGTGTGTAACTTCTAATAAGCACTCCCTCTTTTTTACTTATCATACGAGAACTGACCAAAATGGATGCGTCTCTACAGAACTCTACAACCACAGTGACCAGAATACCCTTGCTCGTGCCACTTCTCCAATGAACAGTATTTCACCTCACAGATAAGTCTTGTAGCAAATGCCAACAAAATTTGCAACATATTCTTGTATTATTTGTTAATACATGTGTTAAATTCCATTGTGTGTTTGTTTTCTTTCGTCTGAATAATTTGCCTACGACTGGGAGAAATAAGAGGCTCCCATAAAACTGTAAATTCCTCTTAATAAACTAATAACAGATAAGAAGCAACATTTTTTTAATCTAATTGCTGAACATTCAGGCTTCCTAAAATATACGTTAAACAAACTAGATTCAATCATTATAATTTGGATATCTGAAAATACACTGGTGAGAGACGATATTCTTGAATTTTGTGGATCTATATTATAAGCCATAAAAAAATGTTGCATATAATACATACTGGTAAATAGTCATATTTTTGTTAAATATATTTATCTACCTTTTTCATGCAGTACATAATCTATATTATAAGACAGAAAAAAATGTTACATATAAGTAAAGTCGGTGGGGCGGCCTAAGTCGGTATCAGCGAGGGAGTCTATCCCCTTTTCAATAGCGCTAGTCCAAGGAGATTGTTTTTAGCATCTGAGGTGGAGCGTCACACCTACCATCAGCTCCTTACTTTACCGCACAGATCCCTGTGCTACTCATACGCTGAGTTGGCGAGGACCGGTATCGAACTAGGAACCTTGTGGTTTCTAGCCGAATGCTCTACTGACTGAGCTAACCCGGCCCCATGCATATAATACATCCTGGTAAATAGTCATATTTTTGTTAAATATATTTATCTACCTTTTTCATGCAGTATTTATACTGGTTACTACACATTATTTATGCAAATTGTGTGGAATAAGAATTAGAGCATCGACCAATGGATCCTGAGTTTCCAGGTTTGTGATATTGGTCCTCACTAGTTCAGAACATGAGTAGTACAGCTTGGATAATCTGATCTGTGTGGTAAAGAACCAGGAAGCTGATGGTAGGTTTCTCGCTTCATCTCATCAAAAACAATCATCCTTGTCAAGTGCAAGCACAATAGGCCAATCTGCAGACTTCACTTACTACTACCAGTTTAAAAAGTTTTTTAAAAAAACATGCAAACACAAATTGCTACAATAAGATGGTAGAAAACTAGTAGAAAAAAAATAGAGTGGCCTATTGTTGGTATCTGCTGGAGAGCAATGGAGTCTATCCCCTTTTCACTAGCACTAGGCCAGGGAGATTGTTTTAGCATCTGAGGTGGGGCATCACACTTACTATCAGCTTTCTACTTGTGAAGGGCAGTATCATACCTGGAACCTTATGGTTCCAAAACGGACGCAATACCAACTGAGCTGAACTAAAATAATAAAAAGAATATTAAAGTGCATTAACCGATAGTGTTGTGATAATCAAATGACATTATAAGAGTTCCACAGAGTGTTAACTCTGGTTCTTACAAAACATTGGGTTACTTAAAGGATAAGTACCCATTGCGGAATACTTCAGTTAGGAAAACAACAAACGCGTTAGTTACATTTATATAACTTTATTATAACATATTAGGGGAACAAAGTTCCCCAGGCTATTTAATGTCACAAGTGTCCAAACATACACAATAGTGTTAATAGACAAAGTGGTAACCACTTACTGTAAGTAGAGGCTGTAGCGTCTGGTGTGCACCATAGGTGTCTGCTGGAGAGAGATGACAAACACGCCCAGGCTTGTTCAGTGGCATCGGAAGAAGAGGGTTCCCGCCTTGGGTTCCTGTGTCACGTGACCAAAATAGTGTCTTCTGACACAGGAGATTTACCAAAACCCTCAGACAAGGGAGACTGCCCTTACAACATAAAACGAATAAGTGAAAAGTGTACCAATCCTACCGTGTAGTGATGTAAATCAAAAATACTAATTAGGTATAAAACTAATAATAAAAATGATAAGATTGAAAATTCTGTTATCCCATATAAAAAGCAATGGTGTCATATTTGATGGTGGGTGATGCTGAATCTCAGTACTTCCCAGCAACTCCTGCGGCACTGTAAGAAAAGGTTCAAAGTTATTAGATACTTTGATATACAAAACTCCGACGAAGGTTAACAGACAAAACATTTAATATAATACAGCACATGGATATCAGTAGATACAACGTACATAGGTAAAAGGTACATAAACAAGGAGTACATAAATAAAGATGAAGACACATTCATGAATGGTACCAGATATACAAAAAGTGCAGGCATGAGACTAAGGATAGTCCATGCTGTAAATAACTTACAGTAATGTAAGGGGGGCGGAGCCCCAACGAGAGGGGTTAGATAAAATCTACCCCATGTGGCTCGTAGTTGCTGAAACAGGAAAAGAGGACGAAAGGGTTTGAACCCGGCGCTTAAATACTATAGCACCCTAGCGGGCACCAGCAAACTAAATCGGACAGACAACTCCACCAGGCAAATACAAAACTAATGCCACAGCACCATCGTTGCCAAACCGCATTGGTTCCTACCTTTCCTTTGGACCACAACGGCTGTGTGAAGAGGGAGAATCTACTGCTTGGGCGACAGCTCATCCTCTATAACAATCTGCCCAGGCTACGTAGTTTTCTCTGATCTGTTAGGGTTCCATCTATGGGTTAAATAGAAAAAAATTTGTTTATAAATATTCTGTATGAAAAACTTTCTAAAAAAACTATCGCTACGAATCTTTCAAAACTTTACAAGAAGGTAATTCCATGTCAAATCATCCAAAAAAAAGTAAAATTGTCAACCACGTTCTTCAATTTTTCTGAAATATTTTCCAGATATGGACTATATTAAAGTTAAACAATCCCCAAAATTTGAGTTTCCAATTCCAAAAATTGGTGGAGTTATAATTTTATTTCTTTCAAAAAGTTTGTTTTGTTTTACAGTGTATCAACCTTGATAAGTCATTTAATACATGTCACCCCCCTTCAATTTTTCTGAAATTTTGTCCTCCAAGTGTAGATTATGATATTTTAACTGATGTTGTAGTTTCTGTTCTGAGCAAAAAATCAAACTATCTTCTTTGTACAAATAATCATCAATAACTTTAAAAATTTTAATTGCTTGATTTTAAGATTTTTTTTTTTCATAGAATTTTTGAATTCTATACTTTTATAAACCAATCTTTAGGAGTAGGGAAGCTCTAGTACTCATTTTACAGACAAAAATAGGTTCCAAAAAGTCGCCATTTTTTGCAACCCACCTCAAATTTGGAGTGCTAAAAATCAACATAATTGCACCAATTTTTGAAATTTTGGTGATTGTCTACCTTAATTCGTAATTGGGGGACAAAATTTCAGAAAAATTGAAAGGGGTGGGTGACATGGCCTGGATATGGAATTACCCAGAATTAAATGACCCATCAAGGTTGAAATGTCGTAAAATAAAACAAACAACTGCAAAGAAACTACTGTCAAAATCAAGAACAATCCCTGAAAAAAGACATAACAATAATGGCATAAAATAACCCTGGATGAGTTGATATGCCATTAAAATCAATTAAATCTAAATTCCAACATGAATCATGATTCTAAACAAATCAATTTGAACTTTAAAAGTATCTCGTCTGTTTTTCTTTCCTTCATTCTTTTTCAGCCTAACGATCAATAAGAAAGAAGGACCACACATGATGGGGTTAATGGAAAAACAAGTAACCACCCAACCAAACCCCATATATACATACGCAATATGGTTTATACTCTATTCAAAAACGCTTAACAGCCAACAGAAAAGACATTGCTTGTACAGTATATTTCAACCAAATATACAGGGGGGTGGGGGGACAAATATTGGTACACATACGAGGTATGTCAGAAAAGTCCCAAGTTGATTGCATTTTTTTGATGAGAGGTGCACCGTCCACTGTGAGTTCTTGCCACAAGTCCATACAATCAACCAGACTAAAGAGATACTGTGGTGTTTGCTTTGTTGAGTGTGCGAGAAGAAGTGAGAGATGTGGCAGGACAACTCTTGGGTGCTTCACGATGACAACACACCTGCCCATACTGCCCTGGGTATCTGAGAGTTCCTGGCTCAGAAGAACATCACTGTGCTGGAGCAACCTCCTTACTCTACCTGGATCCCTGTGATTTTTTCCTCTTCCCTAAGCTCAAGGGGGTCATCAAGGGAACCCGTTTTGAGGATGTGCACAACATCAAAAAGGCGGTGACGACAGAGCTACGGAGAATCCCAGAAGAATCCTTCCAGGAGTGCCTGTAAGCGTGGCAGAGAAGGATGGGAAAAGGCAACTCCAGGGAAATAACTTTGAAGAGAATAACTTGTAGTTTATATTTTTGATTTGAAATACATTTTTTGTGACACTAGTCCTGGAAATTTTCTGACATATCTCATAGAAATTATTGATTATTATTATCTGGATATATAGATAAATCATTTATATTTACATCTAGATAATAAATATTCTGCTTAAGTAATAGGTACCAGGTACTTTTTACTATATCACAATTTTCCATAAGGACCCCATTTTCCGTATACATGTCCGATACCTAAACTTTGCCCCCCCCCCCTGCACTGATAGAATTTGCCTTTTAGCTTGTGTGTAGATTTAATATTCCTCTGTAGGTTTAATATTCCTCATAGAAGTCTTGCTGATTCTGTTAACTCTTAATATCCTGTTGAGAATTGTTTAAAGTCCATAGCCCCATTCCTATAAGGATTTATCAAAAAATTGCTAAAAATGTCCTTTTCATTTAAAATTACCTGTTATTTCCCTTAAATCTAAATCTCCTAAATATGTATTTTCAACTAGTGAATAAACATACTAGTTTATATAACTAGTGAATAAACATACTAGTTTATATAACTAGTGAATAAACATACTAGTTTATATAACTAGTGAATAAACATACTAGTTTATATAACTAGTGAATAAACATACTAGTTTATATAACTAGTTAATAAATATACTAGTTTATATAACTTGTAAGAATACAAATCAAATCTGAAATTTTTTATCCATTTATGAAGAAGAATTATCTTCAAGAGAAAATTTATATATAATTGAAACCAATTTATTGGGGGGGGGGGTGAAAAATCTTATAAACAATTGTTTCCTATTTGTCTGAACTTTTTATTATTTAGATTTTTTGGACTGTCCCCCTCATATTTATTTCTGAAGATAACAGAATACTTAATATAGCTTAACACTTGTACCTGGTAATGGTTAATAGAATGAGAACAATCTTCCCCAATGGATTGAATAAAGGGTTCGGTTTGAAGTTTAGTGAAGGCTCCTGATCTTGTAGTATTATTAATAAAAAGTAAGTTTTCAACAAGTCATCATGAAAATAAAGCTGAATTTTTCCTTTCTTATTTATCAAGTTGTTTTCCCTTTAATCAGATAACATGAACACCTGTTACAAAATTCTTATAACTTTCTTTGTATTGAGTGAACAAACTTGATTTTATTTTATACTAATATAGGAATGGATAAGTAATATTTTGATGTAATGCATTGTAGTTTAAGATAAAAAAAAATGAAACTCCTCTTACTTTGGACTTGGAAGAAAATGGTGCCCGAAATTAAAATTTTTTAATAAGAGTACAGACGAGGTTGGTGGGAGTGAAGTGGATTCATAAATAAGCCGAATTATTTCAAAATAAGATATGGAGAAACGATAAGAATTATAAAGGTGAGAACGAATGGAATAAGAACACCTAACATATGATTTTAGAAGAAGGGGAATAGACATTAACGATTTATAAAAAGCTCTCAAAAATTCACTAATGTGGAAATCCCTAGGAATGGTTTGGTTTCTTTGTTTAATGGCATATCAGCCTTTGTAAGTTATTTAATACCAAAGCAATAGTTATAAAAGAGCAGTAGTAGTACTATTTAACCCATAGCTAGAGATGTGAAGGGTTACCTAGGAATAGATAAGATACCTAACTTCTGATTAATTTTTTACTAGCCAAAAATGGTCAACCTAAAACATTACTTATTTACTCTTCAAAACTGATAACACCACTAACCTCATCCATACCCAATAAAAAAATTACTAACTAATCACGTCTATCTACGATCTACAAAATACCTATGTGAAACATGTCAAACACCTTTGACAGTTAAACACTTATTCATGGATTGATCAAATAATTGCATGTTTTGATATTGAAAATGAAAAAAATGTGAAAAACAAAGAATTTGTAGAATTTGTAATAAAAAGGTAAGTTTTCAAAAAGTCCACATGAAATATAAAGATGAATTTTTCCTTAATTATCAAATTGTTTTTCCTTTAATCAGATATCTGGTTAAGATAGACACAAATATGAAAGGAACAGAAAACAAGCAATCATGCATATATCAACACTGAATTTTCTCAGAATTATCTCCCCCTGCCTCTGCATTCTTTTTTGAGGGAACAAAAAACATGCACGCCTACTGTTTTTAAATTGTTATATCTTTAAAAAAGATCAAAACATGGTCCAGTTTAGCAGTTTATTAAAAGTGATTATTCATTAGGTTAATATTTTCAAGTTATTTTTCTGTTGCCATTTATTTTTCTGGTTGATAAAGAGAAATAAATACAAAAAGAAAACAAGCAACCAGCCCAAATATGTGGGGGGTAGGCTGAAAAATTCACATAATGGCATCATATCTACCGTTGATGACATTTTTTACCAATGGAATCCAAGCATTGCAACATCGATGGAAGAAGTTTATGGTTTAAAAACGGGCACTATGTTGAAAAATAAACATTTGGTCACAATCCATGAGAGTATCTTGGTCAGCCTATGAACTTTTCAGCCAACCCTCATATAAACCTCATTTGGTCACATTCCATGAGAGTATCTTGGTCAGCCTATGAACTTTCAGCCAACCCTTGTATAAACCATTTTTGGCACATTCCATGAGAGTATCTTGGTCAGTCTATGAACTTTTCAGCCAACCCTAGTATAAACCTCATTTGGTTATATTCTATGAGAGTATCTTGGTCAGCCTATGAACTTTTCAGCAACCCTCATATACATATATACATACATATTGTGGTGACTTACCTCTGGTGAAGAGCATCTGTTTGGCTTGTCAGGTTTTGCTTGAGCTGAACTAAAGAAATGTCTGCCATTGATGAACGGCTTTATAAGGTGCAGTCACGTTTGTGGCATGAGCTAGTGGGCACCTATGCAAATGAGGACCACAAGAAAAAGAGGATGAAAAGAGCTCATTGTGGTATGTGAGGAGTGGCAAAAATTTGGAGAACTACTGTGTGATTGTTGCAGGATTACCATGGTGGCAGAAAGACTGTTGCAGGAAAGGGATTACCATGGTGGCTGATTACAAAGACTCAATTGACTGATCTGAAGTTCATTTATTTGAAGACAATATTAGAAAGATTCAACTACACATATGAGGCTGGGCTGAAATGTTCATAGGCTGAAAAGGTTATAACTTCATATCTGCTGTTGATGACTTTTGTAACACATGGGATTCAAGCACTGCAACACTTATAGAAGTGTATGGACTGCAAAAATAAAACCTCATTTGGTCACATTCTATGAGAATATCTTGGTCAGCCTAAGAACTTTTCAGGCAACCCTAAAAAAACAAAACTGAAAAGACAAAAATAAATTTGATGACTTTTATTAAAATAAAATGTGTTTAAGAAATCAATAATTTGTCTTTGATCAAATGAAACTATAATGAACATTAATAAAAACTCAATATTCAATATAAAATTATAGAAGGGGGAAAATAGATAGATATTTGAGTAAACAAATTCCTGCTGAGGGGGGACCAAAAAGAAACGAGTCCACTGTCTTCTCGCGGGCCAAACTTTCTTTTGGTCAACACAGTCTTTTTTGGCCAGCAGCTGAAAATCCGTCGTCGTCGTCAAAATAATCTTTTCTGACTGCCACACACATAAGCCAAATGCTTCTCTGCTTGTCACCCCATGTTCCACTCGCTTTGGTTATTTATAGGCATATTACCCAAACATCCGGGCATATTAGTCGACCTTGTGTCCGTCCAGTGCCTAAATCGCATTTGTTTTTGGATGCGGGAGGACGCGGGTTCGATCCCGGCAGGCAAGACAATGTCTTGCTCTTTTTCCTTTCTCGTTCTCTGTCACAAAAATATTAAACTGTAAAAATATTTGTACTGGTACTTATAATATGGTTTCTGTTTTGTACTTACCTAACCCCTCTGCATAAGCAGGATTTGATGCAAATTCAATTTTTAAGAGGTTTGAATTCAGAGTTTTTTCCTTCAACTAAACTGGATTCTGTTTATTCATACATGTAAGTAAAGTTGGTGGTGGCCTATTGTCAGTATCAGTTGGACAGCAAGGGAGTCTATCCCCTTTTCGCTAGTGCTAGATCAGGGATATTATTCCTACTGAGGTGGAGCGTCACACCTACCGTCAGCTCACCACTTGACTGCACAGATCAGATTACCCAAGCTGTGCTACTCATGTGCTAGGTTGGCAAGGGTCAGTATCAAACCCAGCACCTTGCGATGTGTCACACACATTTTTAAATGAAAAAATTAGTTGCTCTTCAGCGTGTTCTTTATATGAAACTTTGAAATATCGACTATCACATGAGGAAAAAATAATTTCTATTCAGAGAGTGTTTTTTCCATGTTTTTTTTTTCAAATGTAAACTAATAAAAAATATTGAAAATGCAAATTCAACAACTTAGCAAGAAAATGGTTTCTCTTCAGAGTGTGTTTGGATGTGCCGTTTTAAAAGTGAATTCTGTGAAAACGATGAACCACACACTTCACAAGAAAAGGGTTTTTCTCCAGTGTGTGTTCGTATATGTCTTTTCAATTGGGAACCTTGTGAAAATGCAGATCCACAAACTTCACACAAATATGGTTTCTCACCGGTGTGTATTCGCATGTGGCTTTTCAGTTGTGAACTAACAGAAAATCCTGATTGACAGACTTCACAAGAATATGGTCTTTCACCAGTATGTGTCCGCATGTGTTTGTTTAAATTAGACGCTTCAGAAAATGCAGATTCACACACTGTACAAGAAAATGGTTTCTCTCCAGTGTGTGTTCTCATATGGCTTTCCAAATATGAATTCCGTGAAAATGCTGATCCACACATGTCGCAAGAATATGGTTTCTCTCCAGTGTGTGTTCGCATGTGTTTTTTTAAATTTGAAGTTTCAGAAAATGTTGATCCACACACTTTACAAGAAAATGGTTTCTCTCCAGTGTGTGTTCGCATGTGTTTTTTTAAATTGGAAGACTCTGAAAATGCTGATCCACACACCTGACATGAAAATGCTTTTTCTCCAGTGTGTATTCGCATATGCTTCTTTAAATTGTGAGCCTCTGAAAATGCTAGTCCACAAATATTACAAGAAAATGCTTTCTCCCCTGTATGTGTTCGTACATGTCTTTTTAAACTGGAACGTGCAGAAAATGCAGTTCCACACACTTCACAAGAAAATGGTTTTTCTCCCGTGTGTGTTCGCATGTGGCTCTTCAAATCTGAACTCTGTGAAAATGTTGATCTACACACTTCACAAGAAAATGGTTTCTCTCCAGTGTGCATTTGCATGTGTTTGGTTAAACGAGAATTCAATGAAAATTCTGATCCACACACTTCACAAGAAAATGATTTCTCTCTAGTGCGTGTTTTGATGTAGCTTTTCAATTGAGAACTCTGTGAAAGTCCTGGTCCACAAAGTACACTAGAATATGGTTTCTCTTGAGTATTTGCCTGCATTTCTTTTCAAATATAAATTCTGTGAGAATCCTGAACTGCATACCTTACAAGAGTACCATTCCTTTCCAGTACGTTTGCATGTGCCTCATCAAATTTGAACTATAGAAAAATGCTGAATCAAAGAGTTCACAAAACTATGGCTTCTCTTCTTTGGGCAATTTTAACTTTGTAAAAAGACTTAGCCACATACTTAACTAGATGAAGGTGTCTCTCCAACATGTGTTTGTGTACTTTGAAAATAGAATTTAGCGAACATTCTCATGTATAGACTTTGCAATAATAACATGTAGGGATGTAACTATTTGAAGAGGAACTGTCAACATTCTGATTTACATATTTAGTTTTCTCTTTGGCAGGTGCTTGAATGTGTCTTTTCCAATTTGAAAATTTTCGTTCTCCCAAACAATCTGTGAATGAAAAAGGAATATTATCAAAAATAGCCACAAGGTATTATTTCTAACTAGCAATACTTACCCATATAATAATAATAATAATAAACAGTGTAGAGTCACTAATATAAAATTTTGATATATAAATTATACATTAGTATTATCTGCATTATTTGGACTATTGTCCCCATCTTCATTGTTATTTGTACAACGTTTTGGCCGATATGCCCTCCGGCCTTCTTCAGGTATTTCTTGTCGGACTCGGGAACTTTCTTGTCGTAATTGGGAGCCATCACGGAACTTTGAACCAACCCTTTATTTAGTTCATGGGGGTATCCTGTTCTCATTCCGGTAACCATAGCTGGGGTAGGAGTTGTGTTAATTATTTTTCTATGTTACTGCCTCTACTCAGGATTGAACTCGGTATCCAGTGATAACTGTCACTTAGAACTGTCTTAACCTAACTACCTTATCCACTAGGCCATGTGTCCAATTGGAAGGTTCCCGAGTCCGAGAAGGTTCCCGAGTCCGACAAGAAATACCTGAAGAAGGCCGGAGGGCATATCAGCCGAAACGTTGTACAAATAACAATGAAGATGAGGACAATAGTCCAAATAATGCAGATAATACTAATCATCAAGCCTCATCCCAAACATTCAGAGAAATAAGAATTATACACTTTATATATTTCTCTCCCTTTCTCTCTACACTTCTTTTATTTTCTTTCTTAAACACAATATACCTTTCTCTCTTTTTTCTTTATTGTTGTGTTCACATATACCTTTCTGAATAAGTCTATCCATTTCTGTCTTTATTTATTAAAACTTTATATGTTTCTGTCTCTCTCTCTCTCTCTCCAATCTTTCTTTCTTAAACCCTTTATATCTTTCTTTCTGTTTTCTTTCTCATTGTGTTCCTATATTCCTTTCTTTCTTTCTTAAACATTTTATATCTCTCTTTCTTTTCTCTCTCTCTCTTTCTCTCTCATATAATAATATAATATCATAAACTTTTAGGATAATTATTTAAAGGGTGTTTTATTTATTTTATCATTTATTTACTACTTTTTTGTTTACACTGATTGTAGTGTATGGAAGGTTAATTCAGATTTGTTTAGAGATCTCAGAAAAAATAAAATGTTGATATTTCAAATAGATATCTTGTTTCCCCCAAAATAAAACCTAGCGTGATTTTTCAGGAAGATTTTAATATAAGCCCCTCCCCTTAAAATAAGCTCTAGTTAAGAGTGGCAGACAAATGAAATAATCTTTCTTCACAATCAGTTGGTATTTTAAATAGGACTATGTGGCGTTGATACCTCTTGGCAGGACAGGGGATTTTGTGGTAAGTTGATATTTCCTTTTTAACCCACTAAAAAAATAATAGAAATTAATAAATAAAATTTAAAAAATATATACAAGATAAATTTACTATGAATGTGCCAAAACATGTTGCATATTTTAAAACTAAAATAACTAAAATAAATAAACCATATATACATACATGTACAGGCACATATATATTATTAAAGTTGCTGGACAGCGAGGGAGCCTATTCCCTTTTCACTAACACTAGACCAGGGAGATTGTTTTTGCTGAGGTGAGGTGCTACACCCTACCATCAGCTCCCCACTTTACCACACAGATCAGATTATCCAATCTATGCTACTCATGTGCTGAGTTGGCAAGGACTGGTATAGAACCAGGAACCAGGTGTTTCCTAAACAGGTGCTCTACTGACTGAGCTAAACCAGCCCAATGAAAAAGTAAACACACCATGAAAACATTATTTTTCTCTGAATATTTGAGATGAGGCTTGATGATTAATATTATCTGTGTTATTTGGACTATTGTCCTCATCTTCATTGTTATCTGTACAACATTTCAGCCGATGTACTCTCCAGCCTTCTTCAGGTATTTCTTGTCGGTCTAAGGAACTTTTTTTTTGGACTCAGGAACCTTCTCTTCAGACTCTTAACACCTCTACCCCAGTTATGGTTAGTGGAATGAGAACAGGATATCCCATGGACTGAATAAAGGGTTAGGCTCAAAGTTCTGTGATAGCTACTGATTATGACAAGAAGGTGCTCAATTGTGATGAGAAGGTTCCAGAGTCCGACAAGAAATATCTGAAGAAGGCTGGAGGGCACATCGGTTGAAACGTTGTAAAAATAACAATGAAGATGAGAACAATAGTCTGAATAATGCAAATAATACGAAAACGTTCTTGTTTCAATATGGGAATATGTGTATGTACATTTTATTTTGGTACATTTAAAACAGAATTGATTTTTTTTTAAATGGAAAATCTAAATTGAGTTAAAATCTAAATTGAGTTATTGCTTTGTAAAAACAAATGGTGATGTTGTATTAGAATTATCACATGGTTTCTGCCATTAACTCTTTGCCTACCAAATTCCCCCCACAGCAGTATCAAATTTTCTTGGTATTTTTTACCTGTATCATGGGATATTTCAAAGTCCAATGTAGTGTTTTTAGGAGACACAGGAAGTTAAAGATTAACCACCTTGGCAGTGGTAGAAGAGCTGCTTTGAGAGGTTTAAAGTAAGCAAAGAGTAAATAGCATTATGTCACTTGTTTTTTTTTGTTTTGTCTTGTTTTGTTTCACTGGCTATGAACATGAAAATGTACCTCTTAAAAATTCACTGTGTGCTCTTTATCTTTTGATAAGTTTCTTTTTTTTTGGGGGGGGGGATAATTTTCTTTTCTTTTTTTTTAAATGCCAATTTATACAGTTTTTGAGCTTTCAAAACTGAAAGGCCCCTTACCACCCCAACTGAACAACTGTAGATCTTTGAAACTTGCAAAAGAGGAATGTTATTTTCTTTTTTAACTGGTTCTTTTCATAGAAAAAAATATTTGAGAAATTTTTAAAAGATTAATGATAAAGTAGAACAAAAAATATATGTTGGTTGGTCAGCACATAAAAATCCCTCTTTTGCAAGTAAAATGAACTGTTTTATTTATTTTTCAAGATAACGGTGTAATTTTTCCCAATCGGATAACGTGATCTTTGAATTAACTGTTTTTCTTTGTAACAACCCTGTATAATCATTATTTTTTTTTGCGAGATTTTTAAAAAACAAAGTTCAAAAATATTTACTTCCATTTATTTAATATGGCCTAAACTGATCACGTGACCCGATTTTGGTTATATGTAGTTACCTTAAAAAATAAATAAAACTGTTCGTTTTACATGCAACAGGGTAATTTTTCTGTAGAAAAAGGGATTGCAAATTTACATATTATCGCTCTATGACAATTATACATTTAAATGTATGGGTGGCTGTATTCGACATAATTGTTTTCTTGTGCATATTCAATAACCTATTATTGCTTTTTTAACGATTTTTTAAATATTTATTTTTTTATGCTAGTTTCAGAATAACTCTGGAATATTTTTTTAGTTAAACTTATAGTGTAACTGAAGCAAAGAAAAGACAATAAGTATTACAAATATTGTCAGTTTTTCTCTTCCGTATATTATAAGAATCAAACATTACTATTCAACAATGAAAATTACAAATTCTTTTAAAAATATTAATATATCATGGATCAGACAATTTTTTAGTTCACTGAATTATTAGTGAAAAATTCGATTTGTACACACAAAAAAAGATTTTTAAACATTAAAAAAACAAAATTATTTAAGCACACAAAAGATTTAAAATCTATTAAAAATAAATTTCTTTAAAAATTTCTTTTTTCTTAACAATCTAATAGAATTAGTACATATTGATTCAAAAAGAAAAAAAAAAGTTTTCAAATAATAATATTATGACATTTGTTACCACTTTTTATTTTAGAATTCATGGGTTTTTTCTACAAAAACTACCACCCTGAATTTTATACAAATCTATTGATATAGTTATTCAGACTTTTATCTTTATAGAAAAAAAGTAAAAATCGTTCTTTCCAGTTCATTTTTTTCATATCTCACAAAATAAAATGGGGGGGGGGGTAGACCTCGTAAATAAATAAAAATTTCCCCTATATATATTTTAGGAAAAAACTATTTCAGACATATTTTCATCAAAAGAAAAGCAATTGTGGAAATTAATTGATTTTTCATAGAATTTTTTAAAAAACCCTCTTGTCGTACCTATTTTTAGTTGATTTAACGGTGCAAAAATGAAAACATTGTTTTTCAATCATAATTTTCATTATTTCTGTAAACTGAAATTATTTTTTTTAAATCATCAGGAGTTTGTTTAATGTTTCTTCTTTCAAATGGACACAAAATTTCAAGATAATATTAACCTTTATGCAAGTTTCATTGTGTTAAATATAGGAGGGAGGGGTAAATTTCACAGGGAAAATTGGTGGTACCTATTAGTCTGAAATAGAAATATCGTTGAATACTCGACAAAATTACCAGCGAATAGTAATTTTTTGTTTATTTCAGTAAAGGACGATACAATCTCAATTCTCTTAAAATAACAACTATGAGGTTAAAATAGGATTTCTTCTTCGTAAACAAAAGAAAAATAGAGAAAAAGAAAAAAAAGGAGGCTGCTAGTTTTATTTATAAGATTAAGAAAGACTAAAAGAAAAAAAACAAAAACATAAGAGATGATACTTACTTTTTTCTGTCTTCTTTTGTTGGTTTTCGCTCTCTTTTCTTTTTTACGATAATACAACAATAGATGGGGGGACAAAAATAAATAAAGTAAAATTTTAAACATTAATGTTTTCTGTCCGAAGTAATTTTAAAAGCAGCCGTCATTTGTGATCGATGCGAAATGTTTACTAAAGAGTGAAACACAAGGGAGATAATTCACATAAGAAAACCGATTTTTGTTTTTCAATTAATCATAAAATTGACATTTTCGGCATTCTATTCATAAACAAAAAAGACTTTAAAACATTATTTTTTTAAATTCAATCTATGTTTGGTACATTGAATCTTTATAAAATAATCTTTTTAAGTCGTTTTTGTTTTTGTTTTTGTTAGAAAATCATTATGCCTAAAAAAAAAACAATAAAAAACAAACAGAAAAAGTTTTATTAATTAGGTACCACCAATTTCCCCTTTGAAATTTAATCCCCACCATATTTAACATAATGAAACTTGGATAAAGGTTAATATTATCTTGAGAATTTTTTTGTCAATTCAAAAGAAGAAACACGAAACAAACTCCTGATGATTATTTTTAAATTTTCCGCTTTCGGAAATAATGAAAATTATAAACAAAAAACAATGTTTACATTTTTGCACCATTAAATCAACTGAAATATAACGTAGCTAAAAACAAGTTATGACTAGAGACTTTTTTAAAATTCCATGAAAAATCAATTAATGGTTCAATTTTCACGAAAATTTCCATAATTACTTACCTTTTGATGTAAATATATCTGAAATAGCTTTTTTCTAAAATATCTGAGGGGAAATATTTTTTACGAGATCTACATCCTACCTATTTTATTTTATGAAATATGAAAAAATTAACCGACAAATTTTTAAAAACTTTTTTTCTATAAAGATAAAAGTCTGAATAATTATATCAGCAGATTTTTATAAGTTTAAATGCGAGAGTTTTCTTTAAGTAACCTGACTGTTTTACTTATTTTTCAAGATAACGGTGAGTAATTTTTCTCCAATCGGATAATTTGATCTCAGAATTAACTATTTTCCTTGTAACAACTCTTTATGTTCGTTATTTCTTTTTTGTGAGATTTAAAAAATAAAAGTTTCTTATGGCTTAAACTGATCACGTGACCTATTTTGGTGGTACCTATTAATTATTATAACAGAAACTTGGGCCGTTATATATTATGTTAATATTTAATAATATGTTAATCATTTTATAACAATATATCTATATTTGATGATATTGATAATTCAATAACAATACATTAATGTTTAATGATATTAATAA
The DNA here is from genome assembly GCA_023376005.1 of Doryteuthis pealeii. NCBI lineage: Eukaryota > Metazoa > Mollusca > Cephalopoda > Myopsida > Loliginidae > Doryteuthis > Doryteuthis pealeii. Next base: position 64,716,452 of record CM042168.1, read on the forward strand.
TCCAACATTTATTATGTTAATAGTTTATGGCAAATGTCAATATCTAATAACATTTATAATTTTATGATAATATTTGATAATATATTAATTTTATGGCAATATGTAAATATTTAATTACATGTCAATAATTTAATGAAATGTGCCAATATTTAATGATATATTCATAATTTAATGAAATATGTTTAATGAATTATTTAATGATATATTAATTTAATGAAATATGTGTCAGTATATCTGAATTAAATGGATGGCGTGTGAAGGGTTTAAGTAGCCATTTTTATTCTATCAAGCTGTCTGCCTAGACAAAGGACAGTAACTCTTAAGGGTTTAATTAGAGTTCAATACAGTAACATCACATCCCCTCTTTTTACAAAATATATTAATAATTTAATGAAATATGCCAATATTTAATGAAATATTAGTAATTTAATGAAATATATTAATATTTAATAACATATTGATTTAATGGAATATGCCAATATTTAATGAGATATTAATAATCTAATGAAATATGTTAATATTTAATAATATACTAATGATTTAATGAAATATGCCAATATTTAATGATATATTTATAATTTAATGAAATATGCCAATATTTAATAATATATTAATAGTTTCATGATAATATGGCAATATTTAATGATATATTAATGATTTAATGAAATATATTAATATTTAATAATATATCAATAATTCTATGACAACGTGGCAATATTTCTTGTCCATTTTAGATCAGTTAATGGAGGAATTGCATTTGCGTAGGAATTGCAAAGTTCCTTGTTCAATACTGGTCCTCACCAAATCAGTAGCACAGCTTGAGTTATCTGATCTGTGTGGTAAGGCATCTGTGAGCTGATAGTTGGTGTGGTGCTCCACCTCAGAAACAAAAAAAACAATCTCCTTGGTCTTGTGCAAATGAATAGAGGATAGACTCCCTTACTGTTCGTCTAATACTGACAATAAGCCACTCTACACACTTTACTTTTTTATGTCAATATCTAATGTTATGTTAGTAATTTAATGACAATATATTAATAATTCAATGATAATGTATCAATATCTAACTCGTATCCTACTTTAGACTGCTCACAGCAGCTCTTCCACCACTTTAATCCTACCATAAACAGCTCGTGCACGTGTCCCTTGTTTACACTAAATAATCACTACATGAACACCCCAATAAAACTTTTTTGAATAAAATGAATTCTGAGGTGAACAGATAGTGAACTTTGAAAAATCACATCATACAGATAAAAAATACTAAGAAAATTCCATAACAGTCATATTTATTTAATCAGCATTATAACATTTTTGATAACAAAATTTCACTCAACATTTCAGCCTCAGGTCTTCTTCAGGTGTTTCTTGGTAACATTCTTCTCGAACTCAGGAACTTTCACTGAAGAAGGCTGGAGGGCACATCACTCGAAACATTGCATATATAACAAGGAAAATGAGGACAACAGTCTGAAAAATCTGATTTATACAAATTATAAAGCCCTATCTAAAAAAATTCAGACAAAATGTCATTCATTTGCTACAAGTGGACAGATTTTAAACAGAAATAGAAATTTCTAAAAAAATGATGAGTATATTTTTTTCATTTTCTTTCTTTTACAAACTATGGCTCAAAAATATAAGTTAACAACTAAAATTAGAATACAGCCAAGAATATTCTATCAATAGATCTATTTTTTCTAATAAATCTATTATGACAAGGTTTTAATTTTTGTTTGTATATATATATAATATATATATATATATATATATATATATAGAAGGTATGCCAAAAAATATTGAGATATTCAATACTTTTTTGACACACCTTGTATTCTAAAAAATTAACATTCCATTCATTCTTTATTTCTTTCTCAGTAAATACTGCTTTAAAATCTATACTTTTTGACACACCTTGTATTCTGAAAAAATTAAAGTCATATCTATTGTTTATTCCTATCTTGATAAATACAGCTTCAATCATGATACTTTTATAACACACCTTGTATATATATATATATATATATATATATATATATATATATATATATATATCAAAAATGAATATTGGTGTACAAACTCCTTTTTAATAGATGACTGCATGTTGTATAGTCGACTGCTACTGGACTTCAATGAATAACAGACACGTATATATAAAAATATGACCCGTCTTTATTTTCTTTGGCTTGTGGGTGGTGAGGGGTGTAGAGTTTCACAATGAAAATGCCAGGTAGTTGGCGAAGAACGCAGTGTTCACAGTGGAAATGCCTGAGGGTGATGCTATCGGCTGTTCGCTGGGGTCTGACCTGTCGGCTCGAATCCTCTGGCCTTTATATCGATAAATACACCTACGCATCTTTATCTTTTGATCTGGTCTTTACATCTGCTAAATATGCCTACTCATTTTTATCTGATCTGATAACGGACATATATATTATCTTTCTTTTCACTGGAAGACTCTGCTTCCATTTTCCTTTGTTTCTTTTATCTATTTCTTCATCTTCTCCTTTTTTTTTTAGATATATATTTTTATCTTTCTCTTTGTCTTTTTGCCGGAAGCTTCCTCTTCCGGGCAACGATAATACAACATGCAAAGAAAAATTCATAGGATATTGTAATTCCCTATTTTGTAATTTGAAGATTTATAAAATTGTCATTTTCATTGGAAAAAATAAATCTATATTTTAATTCTCACATTTCTTATTTGTACAACCGTTATCATCTTGCAACACCCTCCGGTTAAAAATGAGACCATCCAAATCATCCAAGATAAAATGCAAAAATGTTAATCCTGATTATTTGGTGTTGCTTATCCGCCAAATTCTTATTTATTCAGTGTGTCGTAATTTCAGCTAAATAATGGACCATTCCGGTTTTATTATAAAAAAAAGCTAATAAAAAGGACATGTTACACGGAAAAAATTGATAAGATTTTATAATTCGGTATTTTGTAATTTAAATTTCTTGTATTCATTGGACAAAATAAATCAAAACTATTAAACAGTAATTTGCCCCTCCTCATTTTGTAGCTGAGTTTCGTTTAACTAAATAAATCTTAGTACTTTTACGTCTATTCTGAGCCTGTTTTACTTTACTTAAACTACAATTTACAGTAATAGATAGTATTACTGTAAAGTTGTATTAGTTGGGGCCGGGTTAGCTCAGTCGGTAGAGCATTCGGCTAGAAACCACAAGGTTCCTAGTTCGATACTAGTCATCGCCAACTCAGTGTATGAGTAGCACAGGGATGTGTGCGGTAAAGTAAGGAGCTGATGGTAGGTGTGGGGCTCCACCTCAGACGTTAAAATAATCTCCTTGGTCTAGAGCTAGTGAAAAGGGGATAGACTCCCTCGCTGATTGGCTAATACCGACTTTAGGCCACCCCGACGACTTTATTTTTACTGTAAAGTGTAGTTTAAGTAAAGTAAAACAGGCTCAGAACTGATGTAAAAGTACTAAGCTTTATTTAGCTAAACGAAATTCAGCTACAAAATGAGGAGCGACACATCACTGTTTATATAGCCTGCATAGGCGAGTCTATTGCTCGTAAAAGGTGAGCGTAAGATACTACATAGAGTTTACCAATTCCATTAAGTGGGTATTTTACAGAATATACAATTTCCAATTTTCTTATAATTTCCTTGAATTATCTCCCTTGATTTTCGCTCTTTTAAAAAAATATTTAGCATCAATTGCAAACGAGGACTGTTCTTCTTAAAGATTAATTCAAACAGAAAACAAGTTTATTTAAAATTTTACAGTTTCTTCTTTTTATTTAATGTTGCATTTTTCTGGGGAAAAGAAATAAGTAAGTATATCGTTCTATTTAATTCTTTCTTTACAAATGAAAATATGTATTTTTGTGCAGAAAGATAAATTTGATTGTGAAGAGATAATTAGGGCGTAATTATTTCTATGGGATTAAGCAATTTGAGTAGACAATAATTACTTCCCTTTGATTTGTTAGACTCTAATTACGATTAAAAAATAAAGCAAAAAGAAAAAAATGCAAATACAAAAAATACAATCAGTTGGTGTTTTTATTTCGTCACTTCTAACTAGTGTCGTATCTCTTAACGCACCAAATTCGCGTAAAAATGAAATTGGTAAAAACTTCCCAACGTAAACTAAGTTTAATTTTTCAATAAGAGTAACTGTCTGAACTTTCTTTGCTTTCATTTGAGATTGGTTTATTATTATTTAACTATTTTAATTTTTACATTGTTGGCCATCCATAGCAACAAAAGATATCACTCCTATGTTATGGTAAAAATTTATACCCTTGAATTTACGATATACGCAAATTACTAAATGTAATGGTTTTGTGGGCTTTAAAAAAAAAGATTTAAATAATTTTTTTTTTAAATTATTTAAATTATATTTTATTTAATTTCGTTTCACATTTGTATGTTTGCTGTTATTTATTTTAATAAGGGAGATCAGTCAGTGTTTGGTATGCGAAGAACGTTTCCACCTCTATACTTAATAATTACCTGTATTGGTTATTGATTGTAATTTTTTGATCGTTTTCTTTTTATAATCAAGTAATTAAGTAAAAAAGAAAAGAAAAAAAAAATGAAATACATAAAAATCAAACATTGCAAAAAGTTTAGTGAAAGGAAAATAACTTTTCTGTTACTTTGAATCAAGCTACACTTATTGTACATCACTAATAGGCTATTTATTAATTATTTAACAATCATTCTCTAATAAGAATGTTCTCTGGGGGCGCACAGTTAAGTCCGATGCTTTTACTCTCCCAGCAATGCTGCACTCTTCTCACCAACACTCTCAAAAGATCTTGTCTCTCGTCCACTCGTCGTCACAGCCAAAATGCTACTTCAAGCTTTTCTTCCCGGTTTGTGAGGGCTGGTCAATAAATACACAATTACAGTGTTCATCCGGGCTCCTTACTCTGACCTGCCCGTGCAGCACGTGCGACACTAATCAGCATGCATCAATCCTTCATATACGGGCCATTCTGGATAGTTTAGCAATTCCCATGTGTCAGGCCACGACTCACGATCAGGAGAATGCGAGTTCAATCTCTCCACTCGCCTCTGATCTCATTCTGCATGCCAAACACAGTCGTGCACGCTTCGAACTACTACGTTCGTGGTTTCTCTCGCTACACATTCTAAAACTTCAAGTTTGCAAAACTTTTTCTTTCTTTTTTTTCACAACTAATTTTATTGTTTCATTAAATTAGAAATAAAACTTAAATTCCACTTTTCAAAATTTCAAAAGTCCATTTATCATTAATAAAAAAAAAAGTCGTAGGGGTGGCCTAAAGTTGGTATCAGCCAAGGAGTCTATCCCCTTTTCACTAGCGCTAGACCAAGGAGATTGATTTGCATCTGAGGTGGAGCGCCACATCTACCATCAGCTCTTTACTTTACCGCACAGATCCAAACTATGCTACTCATATGCTGAGTTGGCGAGGGCTGGTATTGAACTAGGAACCTTGTGGTTTCAAATAGCTGAACACTCTACCGACTGATCATTAATACTTTACTTGAATATTTCATATTCATGCATTTAGATTTTTTTGGGTGGGGGGAGGTGTTGCTCTTCTGGTTTAGCAAAAAAAAACCTTGGTCTACAAATTTGTTTTAGAAATGCAAAAACAGTTCCATGTTGTCATATAGTGCTGTATTTCTTTTGTGTCTCCTCCTCCTTCCACTCAACATATACTTTCTCCTCCCTTATTCTTTCTTTTCTATTTGCTTCATTCTTCTCTCACTGAGGCCTGTTCACTGAATGACTAGTTCTCCCCACTTTTGGTAAGCGGTTTTTTTTTGTTTTTTTGAATCCCCAACTACTTACCTAAAATGCATTGCATTTTCCTATAAGAATTCATCTCTCTACATCCCTTCTGACTTTTCATTTGTTTCCAGAACATCAATATGTACTTTTTGACCACAATTTCTGAATGAGAATGTAAGGGAATTTTTGGATTCCAATGAAATTGGATTCTAGAATTGAAATTTTGTCTTTTAATATTAATTTCTTTTTAAGAAGTCAATTACTTTGGTGATTGAACTGGGTTTTGTTTTTTCTAAACCGAAAATTATTCACAGCTAATTTTACAGAGTATTTAACAATATTTCTATTTCAGAATAACAGTTAAAAAAAACAACTTAAAACAGTTCACTTTTGCAGTTCTGAGGTGAATCAGTACCAAACAACATTAAATCTCTTCAACATCAATTAATGCTGTTTTTATCATAACGAAGATAACTTGATGGGATGCTTTTTTGGAGCGGTGGTCTCTCTCTCTCTCTCTCTCTCTCTCTCTCTCTCTCTCTGAAATAAGGTTGGGAATGTACAGTTATCTGCCACAATGTTAGGTTTAGTTGTTAAACAGCATATCAACACCTTTTGGTCATTTAATGTTTTTGTTTTTACTGAATTCAAACAATCAAATTTGTTCTACTAATCATACTACGCATACATCATTTATTATATAATTAAATGATGATCATAATCAGTGGAGGTACATGGTGTAATGGTTATTCTCGTAGGAAATGGATATTTGCAAGACAAGTTCAAATCCTGTTTGCATCTCACATAATGCTAATACCCTTGGGAAAGGTACAAATCCAAATATTCTTCCATCCATGGCTAAATAGTAAGGCAGACTGGGCTGTTACACTATTTAAGTGTTATGGGTTGATTGGCGATCTATTAATTAATTACCAATTAATTAAAACTGTGGTTTGTTAAAATTAAAAGTAAAAATAAGAAAAACAATAATAATTATAATAATAATGTTTATATTGGAGGTATATATTTATCTAAACGAAAAATCATCACGTAGGCATAAATTCTTTAAATTATGGAATTTAATATATATAATCGGAATTTAAAATTTTCACAAAATAAAATGATAATTTAATAAATAAGATTCCAGTTTTTGAAAAGTTTGTCTACAATTTCAAAAACTTAGATAAATAAAACAATGGTTGGCCTTGACTCGTTGTTGGAAAAACCCAAATGGAAAGATACAGGCTAGGCTGGCACAAGGCCATTTAGACACGTAGCAATGTTATCGAGTGGCTGGCCAATCAGAGACATATGTTAGGGGTATGGAGGTCTGGATCCCATAAATAACAGACCGAGACTGAAGGAGCGATAGAAGAAGAGACCGGGACAGACCAAAGAAAAGAGAGGCGGAGTTGGACACTTTAACCTTGATATCGCAACCGGTCTAGGAGATGGAAAACTCTGAATTCAAACTGACTTGTTAGTCAAAACAGTGCAATCTGTTGATCAGTCCTATTACTTACAGACAAACAATACAATTGTGCTTATTTTGGGAGTAAGCTGTTGAGAAAAAACATGATATGATAGAATAAAACTGATTGCAGTTTTGAAATCAGCATGTCAATATTAGTCTAAATCAAATGAAAAATCAAACTCAGAATTGTTCCCCAGTGTTATCAATTCCAGATAAATATTTTTTTTTGTTATTTGAAAGAATTTTAATTCATATTTGTTAAACCCCAGTAAAATGAATTGTAATACAATAGTTCATTGAAAGACAATTTGAATTATCATCTCTAAAGGTGTTCCTAAAAAATATGACCGTTATCATCTTGCAACACCCTCTGGTTAAAAATGAGACTGTCCAAATCACCCAAGATGAAAGTGTTGTCACCTAAGCATAATGGACAATTCCATTTTTATTATAAAGAAAGAAGGGGGGGAACTTGCTGTACAGAAAAAATCTAATAAGAAAGAAAGAGTACGAGAAAGATAATCTGTTTCAATTGAGCATAATGAAAAGATGAAAAGAAGGAAAGAAAGGAAATAAAAGAGTGAGAATTAGATCATGATTATTATACTTTTTACATATTGAACTATTTAGTGATAGCTCTTAAGTAAACATATCAAATGCTGTAATAATTAAATTTTCATACTGTGGTATATCCACAGGTCTTGCTAGTAATTTTGTAATTGCAAATAAAGCATCTGTTTCTTATTTTCTTTAATGGTATTTATTTTTTATTCACAGATATCAACTGTAGAAGAGAGCAACAATTTTTGGGAAGAAGAAGAATTTGTCCGATTTGAAAAGACACAATCCAGTTCACATCAAAGAGAAAAACATATTCTTGTGAATCTTCATATTTTTAAAAATGACATCTCAGCTCACAAAGAAGAAAATTGTCATTTTTTAAAAGTCTGTACATTTAAATTTTTTTCCTTATCTAAAATTTCAAAGTACAGTGAGTGTAGAATGGATGTATTCTTGACCATCAGATGAATGCCTAATTATGTACCTAAAGTTATATATAATAGGGAAAGACATGTATTTAAACAACAGATAATACATTACTTTCCTCTTGTCCAATGTTTTTGCCATCATTGTAGAATTTTCCTACAGTGTGACATAGTGTTATCATTGAAGTCCGATGTTTGAAGTCTGAAAATCTTTTTGACAATTGCGACCTTTCTTACTCAATTTTTTTGTTTGAAATCTAAATTATTTGGCCAAACACACAGGAGAAATCCTACTCTAGTATAATGGCTGAATTAGCATTTTCCCAATTTAAAACCAAAAAGACTGACATACACAAAGGAAAGAAACTGAAACCATATTATTATGAAGTGTGTAAATCAATATTTACACAGACTTCAAATTTATAAGTAAACACATATGGTCATAAAGTTTTGGAAAGAAAAAAATATTTTAGTAGAATGTGCGAACCAGCATTTTCAAAAAATTCCCGCTTGAAACGCCGCATGAGAAAAAACTCTTGGAAGAAATCATTTTCTTGTGAAGTGTGTGCATCGAGATTTTCACGGTTTTCTTATTTGGACATTCATATGCGAATACACACAGGAGAGAAACCATTTTCTTGTGATGTGTGTGGATCTGCGTTCTCACAAGATTCTCATCTAAAAAGACACATGCGAACACACACTGGAGAGAAACCATTTTCTTGTAAAATCTGTGGATCAGCATTTCCGGAGAACTCTAAATTAAAAAGGCACATGCGAATACACACTGGAGAAAAACCTTTTACTTGTGATTTGTGTGGATGTGCATTTTCACAGAATTACAATCTAAAAACACATATGCAGACACATACGGGATATAAACCATTTTCATGTGAATTGTGTGGATGTACATTTCCACATAATTCTGGTTTAAAAACACACATGCGAACACACACTGGAGAGAGACCATTTTCTTGTGAAGTATGTGGATCAGCATTTTCACGGAATTCTGATTTGGAAAGCCACATACGAATACATACTGGAGAGAAACCATTTTCTTGTACAGTGTGTGGATCTTCATTTTCACGTAATTCCAGTTTAAATAAACATATACGAACACACATTGGAGAGAAGGCATAATTTTGTCAAAATCTATTATGATTCTATTTTAAAAATCACATATACAAATACACACTGGATCTAATGATGAAGTTCCAGTTCTAGAGCTCTGGGGAGTGTGGAGTACCCCTTCATCACCATTACTCCCAGGTACCTCCTGACTGGAGTGGTAGTGGTAGGTCTCATTTTTGGGTTAAATAGAATAAATGAGATTAAAAATGTGTTTAAAAAAACTGAATTTTTAAAAATTGAGTAAACATCAAGAAGGATTAAAACAAAATGTGTTCAGCATAAAATAACCCAATGAATTGACATGCCATAAAATCCCACCAACCAATCAATCGAATTATCTATTCTTTGCTTTTATGTTAATAAAGAGTTTTCTTTAATGTCAATTATAGTTGATCAAATACAACTCAAATCCTGGTGGATGAGCAGTCCATGACATGCAACACCCTACTTTTACCCTTACTTAGGCTAGATGCATCGCTGGAGAGGCTTCATATCCTGGGTATGATGTTAAACTCTATCAGATAGAGTTTAACATCATACCCAGGATGTGAAGATCATCAGCCTCTGCCTTCTAACTCATATATGATAAAAAAACGTTGGGTTGGGACAATCATATAGGTGCTACAGCTTGACATTATCAGCCAATTAAGGGGGGGAGGCCTAAGTAATATATTAAAAAATTGAGTACCCATCAAGAATGAATAAAACAAAAACACTTTTGGCATAAAAAAAACAATGGGTTGACATGCCATAAAAAACTGTAGAATACTGTTAATTGTTATTCTGTGTTACTTTCACCCTTAGCCAGGATTGAACCTGCAGTCTGGAAATGACTGTTACAGATTGTTAACTATTGGACAGTGGAACAGTCAAACACCTCCTCAGCTTAATGGACTCTTCCTGGCAGTAGTGGCAGTAATTATTTAAGCTGTTATAGTGGGTTCATTGTTGAACTAGTAACTGCATAGTTAGGCTTGGCCAGTCACATTGCTCAAACCAATTGTTGACTGTCTAACTGACTTCAATAAAAACAACCAACCAACCAGCCAACCAATCAAATTATCCATGTTTTGCTATTATGTTAAATATGAGTTTTCTTTAATATCAATTATAGTTGATTGAGTACAATTGTGAGTTCTTATATCATTAAAGTTAATTGGTATTATCTGCGTTATTCGGACTATTGTCCTCATCTTCATTGTTATTTGTACAATGTTTTGGCTGATATGCCCTCTGGCCTTCACCAGGTTAAAAAAAAAAAAAAAATATGAGTCTTGGTAAAAATCATACATAAGTGAATAGGTGGATATTCTAGCCAAAACAAGACATTAGGTTTATAAGTTCCCAAAATTCACACTGGCTTGTCCAATTGGAACACATGGCCTAGTGGATAAGTTAAGTTAAGACAGTTTTAAGTGACAGTTATCTCTAGATTGCAGGTTCAAACCTGATCAAGGGCAGCAGTAACATAGAATAATAATTAACACAGCTTAATGCCCCTACCCTATGGTTAGCGGAATGAGAACAGGATACCCCCTGTATAAAGGGTTAGGTTCAAGGTTCTGTGATGGCTCCCGATTACGACAAGAAGGTTCCCAAGTTCGACAAGAAATACCTGAAGACTGGAGGGCATATCGGCTGAAACGTTGTACAAATAATAATGAAGATGATAAATAATGCAGATAATACTAAAACATTCAGAGATAAAGTCAATTTGTTGCACGTTTACCTAGTTGATTTGGCAATCTTAGTGTGGCAGAGTTTTGACTCTAAATTCTGTGGTTGCTGGTTCAATCTTTAGTGGTGGAGATCACTGTATAAACTGCTAGTGAAACCTGGGGGATTACGTAAATTAACTCTTTCTCTCTTAGGGTGTTTAGAGTCAAAACTATCAAGACTTAAGCAATCAATATTCCAGATCATAAAAGGAAACAAAAAAAATAACACCTAACTCTCCAGAGCACAGCACAATACCCTAAACACCCTAAGAGAGAAAGCCCTCTGATAAGGATTCTGTGTAATCAGGATACATATAACAACTTGGCATTCAAGCATCTTAGCAACAATGAACTCTATACAGAGGTCACAGATGTAATGCCCACCCAAATAGAAAGCCACATAAATACCGCATAGGCTGGGATCTACAAAAATAGAAAACTCCTCAACAAATACAAAAACAATTTCACCAGTAAAAACAGCACCCAACCAAGATTTTACCATCTGATAAAAACTCACAAAACCAGTTCAACACCACAAATTAGACCAATAGTCTCCAGTGTGGAAGGACCATTATACGAAATATCATGGCTCCTTTCAAAGCTAGAAAGCCAATCTTAGCGACCCTCTCAGGACATGTCAGCAGGTCTGACGAAGTCATTCACAAACTGCAACAAACACAACCAAGTAAACGTGAAAACAACAAATATGCATTTAGCTTGGACGTTACCCCTTTGTACACATCAGTGCCAGCTCAACCAGCAGTCAACCTGTTGACTGAACGCATAACCTCATCTGGCCTGTGCTGCTACAACCTCACCTCATCAGAGATACACCAACTTCTATCCATCATTGTAAACAACATGTTTCACAAACGAACATACAAACAGATAAAGGGCCTGCCGATGGGATCCAGCCTATTGGGCTTGCTGGCTATCACCTACATGGACAGGCTTGAGTGCCAAGCACTTAACTATTACCACTCTTGCGCCTTCTTCACCAGATATAGATGATATACTCATCCTCACATCTGCCTGTGAAGAAGCCAACAAAATCGCAACAACATTCAACAACATAGACAAAAACATACATTTCACCATAGAGCACCCTGACTGCACAGGAGCATTATCACCGCTGGATTTCCGGCTCAAAATACTATACAAGGGTGAATTACACACCGAGTTCTACAAAAAAACGGGCAGCAGAGACTTGTTCGTCCACCACAAATCGGCACTCCCCCTTGGTGCAAAGACCGGATACATACGGAAGAAACTTACCCGTATCTGGGACAAATGCAGCAAGAGGCAGGACCAGGTCATACACACCACACACTTCATGTCCATACTGAAAGCCAAAGGTTACCCCGCTTCAGTCACAAAATGACTGAAGCAAACAGAAGGCCCAAAAGGCCATGTCACTTCTAATGCCTGCTTCCTAAGGTTACCACACTTCAATGAGAGTATAACCGCAGTGCGATCCGGGAGGAGGGCCTAGACATACAACTTGCCCATTACAGACCTTCACTTCGGAGACAACTCTCCAAAAACCGACATAAGAACACCAACTAGTGAACTGCCCTATCTGCACAGGTATGTGCCATGAAGTGAATGTGGTATACCGCACACAATGTGAAAAATGCAAAGAATTCTACATAGGCAGCACCACCTGACCACTACACATTAGGATCAAAGAACACTTACACACACTAGCATCCACATTCCACAAACACTTAATTAAATGCAACAACATGCAGAGAAAACAGTCAAAATAGAGGCCAGGAAAAGAAATCTTGATAACCTCTGAATTAAAGAGGCATTACTAATAGCTAAACTGCACCCAGGGATCAATAGCAGAACTAAACTCAGCGCAGAGTTCATAATACAATAAATCCACAACCAATGGGTACACGTACATGTATATGCACACACACAACATACACCCACATACACAATAGAGAATTCATAACACAACAAATCTACAATGAGAAGACAAATGCAAAACACGCACCCACATCCACAGACCAGCACACACACACACACACGAGCCAATGCACTAGTTGTTAACAAATAGGATTTACTCTGATTATTGATGAATTTGACTAAATAATTAACCTTACATTAAGGAATATGAATTTCCCTTACTAATCTCTTAATAATTAATTCATGTGACCAGGCTGTGGATAAAACATATATATGATATATGTATAATAATAAAAAAATTTTTTTTAAAAAAGGAAATTCACAGTATTAACCTACCTTTTACCTTACCCCTAAAAACAAATCAGCAGAATCTATAATTATAGTTCTTGATAGATATTAGTTTTATTATAACCTTTTAAAAATCCAACACACATTGGATATACATTGATATGAACAAGGCAAATAAGAAATTTAAAAATAAAATAAAATAAAATAAGATAAATATAATATTAAAAAGCAAAACAAAATAGAATCTAGCAGGCTCTATAATTACAATTTTTAATAAAATTAATTTCATTCTAAGCTCCTAAATCAAACACACACATATTAACATATATGAACAAGGCACACACGCAAACAGAACACACACACCCTACAAATAACACACACACACACACACACACACACACACGGTGTTGGGACTTAATAACAAATACACCGCACACACACACAACAGGACAACAGGTGATTTTGATAGACAGTAAATTTACACACCTGCACCCATAAACAATCAAACGATATCTGGAATGTTAATCTCAGACACATATTAATAAATAAAAAAAGAGATCAGATGGTCCTGTTAGTAAACAAAAAAAACATGCTTAGAGGGCAAGCCAAATCTGGAATAATAATTAACAAAAAGCAAAAAAAAAAAAGCAAAGAAAAGCAAATGAACAGAAACATAAACGCGCACACACACACACACACACAACACACACATAACCCCACACACACACACACACAGAATTTGGAAGACATGAGACAGAACAAATGAACAGCCACTAGCAACAACTTCAGTTCTAGTAATCTTCTGTAGAAGGGATTTTTATCCCGAAATATTAAGAATTGAGAATAAATCACAGGTTAACAAACAACACCATGGTTACCTTCTTTTTTCTTTATACTTGCATTGTGATAGCCTTCAAAACCAACCAACAAACCAATATAAACACAATGCTTCAAGCAAATTACAAAACCCTTTTATATATATATATATATATATATATAGCTCTTAAGTAAACATATCAAATGTAATAATTAAATTATCATACTATGGTATATCCACAGGTCCTGTTAGTCTTGTATATTTTTGTACTTGTTGTTCTATTGTTTCTTACCATTTCTTTTACATTTTCCACTACAATTGTGGCACACAACATCCTCGTACTTACAGTTGATTCCACAGGGCGGGGGTCAAAGTTTAGGTACCTGTGGACAGCAGATTCCAGCCCCCATGAACGAAACGAGTCCGGATATGTGTGGCCTGTGCAAGGGGGAGGAGTGTGGCGAGTGACCACGGAAATTGAACTGGTCACCTCTTCGTTGCTGAAATGCTGGTGAAATTCCGCACGAGCAGTGCAGAGTAACCCGTATGTAAAGTCTCGTCGTGAGGATTGAATGCGTGCTGATTATTGTTGAACGTGCAATTCAGAGTAAGGAGCCTGGATGAAACACAGCAATGGGATATTTAGGGACCTGCCCTCCCAGATCGGGGAAAAGTCTGCAGTAGCATTTTGGCTGTCGAAACGAGTGGAAGAGAAGATATATTTGGATTGTGCTAGTGAGAAAACTAGAACTGCTGGGAGAGCAAAGCAAGTATGATGACTACGACTGTCTGATAATCTGAAGGTCCCTGGTTCATTCCTGGGTTTCGGCACCACTGAATAACCTAAAGGAAGCAGTTTCCTAGTCATGCATACCAAAAAAAGGAGGAAGGAAAAATTGTGATATTATAAAAAGAGCTACAATGAGATAATCAAGCAAGTATCTGGTACTATTAGTATTTTTGTAATTTAACCATTGTATTTCTTTTAACAATAACAAAATAAATAAAATTATTCTAATCAATTATTATTATCTAGATATATAGATTTATATTTACATCTAGATAATAAATATTCTGCTTAAGTAATAGGTACCAGGTACTTTTTACCATATCACAATTTTTCCATAAGGGACCCCATTTTCAGTATACATGTCCGATACCTAAACTTTGCCCCCCCCCCTCCCTGCACTGATAAAATTTGCCTTTTAGCTTGTGTGTAGATTTAATATTCCTCATAGAAGTCTTGCTGATTCTGTTAACTCTTAATATCTTGTTAAGAATTTTTTTTAAGTCCATAGCCCCATTCCTATAAGGATTTATAAAAAGATGTCTAAAAATGTCGTTTTCATTTAAAATTACCTGTTATTTCCCTTAAATCTAAATCTCCTAAATATGTTTAACATTACATTTAAACAAAAGGCTATCATTTGGGGTGGATAAGGAAAATGAATGTGACTTCCGTCTGGGTGAATGAGGTCGTATGGACTTTAAGAGTTAATTGACTGTACTGATCTTCCTGGAGATCTTGTGCTTAATACAATTTGGTAGATCTGCTGGAATTTTAAAGTCTTTTTCACTCAAAGTCTCAACCTAGATACTGTTCATATCACAGGCAATTATATCCTACAACATCTCAATTAGTTATAGACCTGCAACAAAGTTTGTTATGGATTTGCCTGTATGCTGTTCTCCTATAACTAAACTTGTACCTTTGTGCAATAGAGAGGCTGGTGAAACTCTATTATAGATTATGACTATAAAATTTAAATGTTCTGCTATGTACAAATACATTTATCTTGTCTTTGCCTTCCATTGTGTTTAGTGTTAGTATATTATGGATATACTAATGCTAATATTTATATTAGCGAATAGTGAGTCAACTAAACATTTTCTTTAGTATCAAGCATACCAATAATGTGAACTATGATCAAATGATAATTGCTTTCACCATAGGTGTGGCCAAAAGTTTTACCTTTTTTAACCCATGAATCAAAATTCAACAAAATTTTGGAAAAATGAATGTAATAAGTAAATGAGTTACTTCCCCTGTTTTATTATTACCTCCCCTTTGTGTAAATCTTTAACTTTCTGAAAGTATATAAAACTCCCAAGAAACTGCCACTGTATTCTAATTAGAATAAATCTTTCTCAAGCGAATCCATGTGTGTTCATTTATTATTACAATGAATGAAACTTAATGTAATTTTTGCTGAAGAGAAAAGATTGAAGTAAAAAATCAAATGTAAAAGTTTAGAAATGGCACATTTTTGCCATTTTTTTTCTCTTGAAATGTGGTCTTTTTATTATTATTTATTTCCTTGTTATGAATCATTCACAGAAAAAAATTATATGTAAGTTTAGGTTCTTTCCTAAGTCAGGTACTGGGGCTGTCAGTTGATAGAAACAAATGAGTTAAAGAGGAGGGAAAAATACCAAAAAATAAGAAGACCAGTTTGAAGAAAATATCTAGATCTTGACCATTGCCTGCTCTTGGGAAACAATTGTTTTAAAAATAAGAAATGCTGAAAGGGAAACAAAATTAAAAGAATTTACTATCTTAATTCTTTTTTTTTTAGTTTGAAGAAAGAGGGAGGTGTTGTACCAAAATTTGGACCATAACAACTGAAATTAGTTTGTGTGCACCACTTTTATAGCAGCAATCGCAACCCACTGGTTGATACAGACCTTTTTCTTCTCTGTGTTTCACTACACCAACTTAGCACAAAATATAAATGAAGAAAATCCATATTTGGAAAGTGCCATCATTAAACTGGATCAACAGACGAAGGCCATTCAGTTTCAATGTTTCAATTAGCTGGCCAATCAGAGCTGTATGTTCAGGGGTTTGGACCCCATAAAGGAAGACCCCAAAAAGGGAACAGATCAGATTGAAAGCTGTTTCCATAGCTACAAGACTCAGTGACCTTGCTGCCACTTTACAACTGCTTCCAACTACTTTGCTACTCAACGTCCTGAACTTGACCATTTCAGCCAGGAGTAAATAGCTGTATATCGCCAGTCAACTCACAAACTCCGACTCTGAAAACCCTTTGTTGTTGTACATGATCTTGGTCACTGTATGATTAATAAAGGTATTTTTGTATATAATCATTAATAAGCGTTTCGTAGTTATTGTGATTGTTGACCCATTGACAGCATTGGTGAATTTGGTCATATTCAGACACAGCTCAAACTGAGAAAGTCCGAACCAGTCCTTCTTCAACTTTCCTGTGGGTCAAACAAAAAAAACAACATGGCACAGGAAGTTCAAACAAGCAGGTTCATCAACCTATAATTGGCCCACAGCACAACATACACTTCTAGGTCCACAACAGATACATTTTTTACATGAAGTCATTATCCAGCTTCAAAGAATTTAAATTTTTCTTTATAAAGAGTCCAGATGTCTTCTGTTGTTTCTCATTTCAATCTAAAATCCAGAAGCAAAACAAACACTGAGAATTCATTGAGAAAGAAAAGGCCATAATGGGTCCATTTTATACAAATATATTATCTATACTAGCAATGGTATGCAAATAATAAAATATATTAAATTAGAAACACTTAATAAAACTAAATAAGATTGTATATAAATATATTATCTATACTAGCAATGGTATGCAAATAATAAAATATATTAAATTAGAAACACTTAATAAAACTAAATAAGATTGTATATAAAAATATCATTTATTTTAATGTCTTAATTGATTTCTATATAAAATTATATATATATATATATATATATATATATATATATATATATATATATATTATATATTAAATTTTTACTTGAAGGCACTTACAACGCATGTATCGCATAAAATTCGATACTTTTTCTTATAGAAAATGAACTTGACAAGTGTAATCCCAGCAAAGGATGGCTCGATGTGTAGAATACCGTATGTTTCGACTTTATTAAGTCTCATCATATATACTAACGATTTCCCTCCAACAGAAATCGAAACCGGGACTTCAGCAGACACAGTGAAACACTAGTGAAACACTTTATTCGGCCACAGTACACAGCTGACCATCCCAGCGAAATTAAGCTTGTCAAATGATACTACACGCCTCTACCATAATAGGTAAGGGGGCGTTATTGAGAGAATAATAACAACAAACAGATCGTATTGGCGAAGTGAATAAGATTTTTGGATGTTTGTTTATTTAGAAACATTGCTGAATAAAGTATATATTAAATTTTTACTTGAAGGCACTTACAACGCATGTACATAAAATTCGATACTTTTTCTTATAGAAAATGAACTTGACAAGTGTAATCCCAGCAAAGGATGGCTCGATGTGTAGTTTTGTTGAAAATCTAACTTAACTAGACTTTAATAAAAACATCATTAATGAATAAGATACTAGTTAAGAATATGACTACTTCATAATCAGTGAGAATATAACTTAAATAATTAAGAAAATGTGACATCAGTGGTGACATAGTTTTGGTTACAGGCAGTTACATAATGGGTTACAGGGTTTCTATACTTGCCGAAAGTCTGGCCGAATGCCCACGTTGTGTTCAGATCTTAAAAGACCAGAAATATGCTATAGAAACTCATATTACATGGTTAACGGCGACCTAGTGGTCACATAAAGAAACAATGACTCTTTTTTCTTTCAAACACAACAAACATATTCAGTAAGAGAATACAAAGTAATTCTTTCTCAAGGCGGTGGGAGCAATGGACCTCTAATTAATAACTTCTGGTCGGAATATAATCAGGGGCTCTGCAAAGATATTGCTCAAGCAGTTTGTAAATTTGGGCTAAGTTTTTCAATAGTCTTGGCTGAAGTCAGTTTGTCGGCTCTCTGAATTTGCGTTCTCACAGCGGACACGGCGCGAATCTGCTCTTGCTGGTCGCTCAGCTCAATTTGCCCTATTGTCAAGAAAAGGCCTTGTTAAATAATGTTTCAGCCCAGAACTTCCATTTTTGGCTGGCATGAAGATCTTAGCAATTCTCATTGGACATCCTACTTTTGCAAAAGTACCACCCTCTTTTAGTTCTAACCCGCCAATCGAATTCACTTCCACTCACCAATCTAAGTGCTATCTCTTCCAGTCCCTTTAAATGTTTCCCAATAAAGAGTGTGGCCTTTTTCGACATCTGGTTTTAATTCATTTCTTTTGGTTATTTATGTGATTTTCAACAAAGAATTTATCAAGCAAACATCTTTGATTAATTTTTATCTAAGAAAAAAAAAAAAAACATTCACAATCACTTCCCACCACTTGACTTAGTGGCTACTCCCGATTTCCTGATGTCAACAAGTCTGGTCACATCAAAAGACTATTTCTAACAATTACAGTTGACTCAAGTAGGATCGCCCTGGGGGAGTTTTCCAAACCATCTGAGGTTTTCTACTTTCGATTTCCTCAACAGACATTCTAATCATATCGGGTGGCCTTATGATAGCCACCATCTGTTTTGATATTACTCAAGATAGCATCTGACCAAAAAATATCCGGACAATCTATATTTCCATTCAAACAATGAATCAGGTCACATCGTAAATCCTGATTATCTGGTGTTGCATAACCACTGAATTCTTATTTTTTATGAGTGTCATCACTTCAGCTAAATAATGGATGATTCCGTTTTTATTATAAAGAAGGGGAAGAAAAAAGACATGCTACACAGAAAAAATATAATAAGGAAAGAAAGAGAGTAGGGAAAAATAGAGGGGGTGAGTGCACAGAAGCGATAACACTAATCTGTTTCAATTGAACATAATGAAAAGATGAACAGAAAGAAAGAAAGAAAGTGTGAGAGAGAGTTAAATCAAGATTATTCTACATTTTACATATTGAACTATTTGGCAATAGTTTTGAAGTAAACATATCAAACATTGTTAAATTATCATACTGTGGTATATCCACATGTCCTGCTATTTTATTATTTGTATTAGCAACATGGTATAAGAATTGTTACTAACAGATTCCCCTTATGGCAAATCCCGAACCCTTTTTATATATGTGCTAGAAGGTGGTGGCTGAGGGTCATAATGTCCTAGGTATGGTGTCAAACTGCATCTAATGGTGAAGTTCCAATTTTGGAGCTCTGGATAGTGGAGTCCCCTTCATCACCATTACTCCCAGTCACTCTGACCTGGAGTGGTAGTACCTGTTAGGGTCTCATCTATAGGTTAAATAGAAGAAGATGAGTTTAAAAATGTGTTTAGAAAAAAAAGTGAGTTAAAAAAAATTGAATGTCCATCAAGAAAGAATAGATCAAAACATCTTCAGCATAGAATAACCCAACAAGGGTTGACATGCCGTGAAATTCAACAAATCAATCAACCAACCAATGGATAGGTTCCTATTGCAACACTGTCTTTCAAAAATAACTGCTTACTAACTTTCTAATCCAGGCACTGACTATAGCAGCAGTGACATACCTAGCACAAGTGCTGCCCAAGGTGGATGTTTATTTGTCTGCCCTTTGAAAGTTCTAATAACATTTCAAAAAGCTGAAAACAGATATATGTATATAAGTATGAAAAATAATAGGACAAACTGTAGCAACAATTTATTTTCCCACAATTTAATTTAATAATGTTTATACACTAAAAATAATAGGAAAGGTTTTTTTTAAGAACAGACAAATAAATTACAAAAATAAATGATTTACAAATGGATTTTACATGTCTTCCTCTTCGTGAAATCTTGAATAACTTAATCAAAATCAATTTTATCCACAAGGTCAGTCTTTAGGGATAATATTACTAAAATTGTATGTTACTGGATAGGACAATGTGAATTTTTTGGTGAGAGATAAGAAGTTGTAAACTTTCACTTTCACCATAAATAAACGATTTACAAATGGATTTTACATGTTTCCTCTTTGCGAAATCTTGAATTACTTCATCAAAATCAATTCTATCTGCAAAGTTATTTTCTATAGATGATATTGCTAAAATTGAATGTTACTGAATAGGACAGTGTGATTTTTTTTTGTGAGAGATAGGAAGTTGTAAACTTATCAATTTTGTAGTTTAAAATAATTTAGTTGAATTTTATAAATCCCATTTTATCAAATTTATTTACTAAATAAACTTGATGATATCCATATGAAGCATCCAGCATTGTTTTTTCACACAGAACAGCGTCAGTTATAAGTGTCAAACCCTGAACATTGAGCAAGAATGGACATTCCATTCAATCATCTCAGTTCAATAAACTTGCTATATAGATTTTTTTTCAAGTTACTAAAAAAAAAAAAGAAGGTATTCCTCTTAGTTAAGCCGAGAAGTTTTCAGTTCTTTCATGATAAGCTATTTACAGTAAAGCTGACCATTAGTGACTGTAGTTGTCATCTGTGTGTCAGTAATTTAGAATAATCCATTAATAATCCATGAAACATAAGTTAGCTACTTAATCTATTAATAGACACACTGTATGAGAAATATATATTTAACAACTCTTCCACATGAGCAGGATGTGACACAAAGTCAATTTCTTAAACAAAGTTTAAAAGGTTTGAATTCATAGTTTTCATTGTTGCAGACTGGTTACCAAGCTAAGGTTAAAGAGCCCAGCCTGTCTTTCTATTTAGCCATATCAGGAGGGAGAGTAATTGGATGCATACCTTTCGCAAGGGTATTAGCATTATGTGAAATACAAACAGCCTCATCCAGGATTTGAACTCAGGTCGACGAGTCCATTTCCTACCATTAGACCACACACCTCCATTGTAGGATATAATCCCTATTAGAAATCCCATAATCCCTTTTTACTTCCTGTTCCGTTCACATGACTAGTTTAGTAACTTTGGAGGAAGATACAAACTAACAGGTGTTCACTTAGAAGAGAAGCTAAGTACAGTAAAAAATATTTCTGAACTCCTGAATCTCAAGGTAGAATAACATCATTCCTAAGAAATTTATTTGGACATTGAGAGATCTTCTCTCAAAAATACAGAATGATTGAAAAAAATAACTCCCTATTTTAAACTATTCAAAATTCTTTTTTTCATGCAGTTACATTATTCTCAAGTCTTTAATGTATGGCAATTAAATCTGTATTGTTAGTAGCTCTCTTCCACATTTTGTTATTGTCTGTGAATGGCTGAATCACCATTTTCCTGGGAGATGGATAGGTAGACGTGGTCCGTGTGAGTGAGCGGCTAGAAGTCCTGATTTAACACCCTGCAACTTTCTTCTTTGGGATTGGTTGAAGGAGTATGTTAATCTATGAAACCAACGACTTTGGAAGAACTTGAAAGACAAATACAAGAAGATATTCCTGCCATTCTCCAAGAGTTCCTGGAAAGATCAGTTGATGTGATTCCTGAATGACTTGAGGGCTCGATGTGAATGCTGGTGCCCATATAGAATTTTAAACAAAACAAATGTTATGTTCTCATATTCATTTTTTGTAAAAATTATTATTCAGAAATAAAATATAAGATCTTTTAAATAGGGAAGGGAGTTACTTTACAATCACCTTGTATATGTTATTCATAATTTGTTTCAGTATCTCAAGATGTTTTCCAGGTTTTTACTTGAATAAAAAATATACTAAACTCCTTTAATAATTAAATGGTATAAATATGTGTCATTTCTTTCTTGTTTCAGTGTCTCACAGTGTTTGCCAGAATAAGAAGAAATTGATATACTAGTCTGGTATCAATCGAGTCTTTAAGTTATTATTATGATGAGAAGAAAGTTCAGGGGTTGTTTACAGTAAGCCTACTACAAGAAGCTAAGTGAGACTTCTGCAAAAATCTTGATTCACAGTTTTCAAAAGAAATGTTTTCTCTTTCGTGTGTCCACATTTGTTTGTTTTTTTAAATGATGATTCTATGAAAATGGTTATCTCCAAAATGTCTTCATTTGGTTTTCAAATGTAAAATATTTGAAAGTCCTAATCCACAGACTTCACAAGAATACAGTTCCTCTTCAGTGTATTTGCATGTGTCTTTTTAAATTATTGTTCTGCAAAAATGTAGATCCACACACTTAATAGAAAAATGGTTTCTCACCAGTGTGTATTTGAATGCGACTTTTGAAAACAGAATTAAATAAAAATGCAGATTAACATACATCACAAGAATATGGTTTCTCTCTTTTTTTAGCTTTTCCTTTAACAATTTTTAGAAACTAAAAGGCCCCTTCCCAGGGCTAACACTTGGTTCCTTTATCAATAGTATTTGTATCCTAAGGATCATTTGAGAATGGAGTAGGTTCCTTTGATAACTGCTATATGTACTTTGTAGCAGCTTGGTTTACTAGGTATTATTTTAAGGTATTTTTTTAAAGTTTTGCTTGACCAACCCAGTTGCTCCAACCACAACGGGTATGATATTGATTTCTTTCAATGACCAAGTTGTTTTTAGGTCAATTTTGAGTCTTGGTATTTTGTAATATTTTTATGTTCGGCTTTATTGAGGCCATAATCATTTGGGACATTAACATCAATAATGAGTGAAGTCTTTTCATGTTTATTCCAGATGACATTATGGTTTAATGGCATTGTCTTTTATATATCTACCTGCCTGAATAACTTTATCCTAAAACACAGTCAACTTCCAATTTGCACCATTAATTTCCATTAGAATCCTCATGTCAGATACTGACAAACCCCTGGACAGAGAGACTGAAGACACCCGAGGTAGTGTCTAGTAGACTTTTCAGTGTGTGTTTGTATATGTGTTCTTAAATTGGGAATATGTGAAAATAAGATTCCACACACTTCAAAAGAATATGGTTTTCTCTCCAGTGTGTGTTTGCATCTGTCTTTTTAATAAAGAACTCTCTGAAAATGTCAATCCACATACTTTACAAGTATATGGTTTCTCTGTTTTTTAAAAAAGTTTCTTAGAAATCAAGTGACTCCTTCCTAGAGCAAACACTTGATTTATTCATGTATTGTATTTCTTTTTAAGATGGCAGATGTTCCTTTTATAGCTGCTATTTGTACTTCATAGTTTTATTTGGTTTACCAAATATTTTGTCAAGATATTTTAAAAAATTCATGCGTTACCAATGTGGTTGCCCCTACCACAAATGGTATAATGGTAATTTCTTTCAATGATCTAGTTTGTTTTTAGGTCATTCTTAAGGTCCTGGTATTTTGTGATTTTTCCCTATTCGGCTCTATTGAGGCCATAGTCATCTGGGACAGCTACATCAATAATAAGTGCAGTCTATTCAGATTTATTCCAGATGACAATATCTTTCATGTATCTACCTGGCTGTAAATATTTATTGTAGAACACAGTCACTTTCCTATTTGATGTTATCAATGAAGGTTCATGATCACATGTGTACTTTTAAATATGAACAATGTATAAATACAAATTCACTTGTACTTTTTCAGAGTTCCTCTTTTTGAAAATGCTGATCCACGTACTTCACAGGAATATGGTTTCTCTCCAGTGTGTATTTGCATGTGTCTTTTTAATGAGAAACTCTCTGAAAATGCTCATCCACATACTTTGTGTGTACTCAAATGTGAAATCTATGAAAATGATGTTCCATACTCAGAACAAGAATATAATTTCTCTTCAGTCTGTGTTCACATGGGTACTTTTAAATAAGAACTGCTTAAATGAGATTACATACACTGCATAAGAAAAGGGTTTCTCTCTTTTTGTTTTGTTTTATTTTCTTTTAACAATTTCTAGAAGTCAAGGGGCCCCTGCCCGGGGCTAACACTTAATTCCTTTATAAATAGTACTTGTATCCTAAGGATCATTTTAGGATGGAGCATTTTCCTTTGATAGATGCTATTTGTACTTTGTAGTAGCTTGGTTTACCTGGTATTGTTTCAAGGTATTAGGAAAGTAGTTTCTCCCCAGTGTATGTTTCTCTGTGTGTTATCGATCTATGACAATGATGATCCATACACTTCACAAGAATACAGTTCCTGTTCAATGTATTTGCATGTATCTTTATATTATTGTTTGGCAAAAATGTAGATCCATACACTTCACAGAAAAATGTTTCATAGCAGCTTGGTTTACCTGGTATTGTTTCAAGGTATTTTTTCAAGTTTTGCTTGACCAACCCAGTTGCTCCTACCACAACTGGTATGATATTGATTTCTTTCTGCATTTCGCTGCAGTTTTTTCAGTGTATATATTTGCATATTTTGTTATGGTGGACAGTGTAGTGGTCATCTGCCAAGAAGATCTGGCATCCAAACATTAGATGGCTTGGACTTTCGATGGCTGAGTGTCAGAATCTGCATTGGTCATTTTTTTGTATTCCAGCCATTTTTTAAAATCCAATTGTGAGTAGGCCCTGGTCTTGTCCAGCTTCCTCTAGTGTGTGTTCACATGTGGTCTTTTAATTGAGTACTGTGTGAATATGGTGATTCCCAAACTTTGCAAGAATATGGTTTCTCCCCAGTGTATTTCACATGTGTATTGTCAATCTATGACAATGATGATCCACACACTTCATAAGAAAATGATTTCTTTCCAGTTTGTGTGTTTGCATATGTCTTTTTAAACTGGAATCATATAAAAATTCTGATCCACACACTTCACAAGGATATGATCTTTGTCTTCATTGTGTGTCTGCATGAGTCTTTCCAGGTTTTAAACTGTGATAAAGCTGATCTACACAACTGACTGGAGTAAGGTTTCTCCAATGCATGTCTAGCTGTGAACTTTAAATTTTTAGATAAGGTAGGAAAAAGTTCCCTTGTACAGACTTTTCAAAAATAACAATTATTTTCCTTGTGTTTTTGGATGTAATTTTTAAAATTATGAACTGTCAATATACAAATTCATTTAAATTTTGCAAGAATCCATTTTTCTTTTGGTGTGAGCCCATTTGTGTATCTTCAAATGGAAAATTCTTCTTCTTCCCAACAATTGATATCTGTAAATAAATAAGAAATATTATTAGAGGCAACAAGAGACACATGCATTATTTGCAATTATAAAATCATTGGTTTTTGTTTCAGATTTTGAACCATAATATTTCATATAATAGCACAACTGCAGTTCAATAATATGCCACATTGAAAATGAATTTTTCATACAAAAATTGACACCATTGCTTGGGATATATTTGTTCTCCTTGTTTGATAAAATATATTTCCTAAAATCAGTTTTTATAAAGCTATAACAAATAAATAAACAAAATAAGCAAAAACATATTTGTTTTTTTATGGATAAAATATTTTACAAAATTTATTCAAAAATTGATATTTAACTACA
This sequence comes from Doryteuthis pealeii, assembly GCA_023376005.1. NCBI lineage: Eukaryota > Metazoa > Mollusca > Cephalopoda > Myopsida > Loliginidae > Doryteuthis > Doryteuthis pealeii. Next base: position 64,742,731 of record CM042168.1, read on the forward strand.
TTTTATTCACCTAATTTATTCATTTATTTTTTTATTATATTTGAATTTTATTTTCTAAACGTTTATATACCACTATCAATACATATCTTCCTTTCTGATTTTCTTATTAAACTCTCCACTAAAATATTTTCATAAAACTGTTCATATAAATGAAAATGTAGCAAAATGTTAGTTGGTAATATATCAAAGGTTCTTTTTTGATGAATGTAAATAATAGATGACTGTATTTTTTTAATTAAATCATGGAATTTTTGAGAGGGTATATTTTTATCAAATTATGTAATTTATGAGAGGGCATTTTTTATTAAATTATGGAATTTATGAGAGGGTATTTTTTATTAAATTATGGAATTTATGAGAGGGTATTTTATGAGAGGTTTATTTATATTAAATTATGGAGTTTATGAGAGGGTATTTTTCCTTAAATTATGTAATTTATAAGAGGGTATTGTTCATTAAATTATGGAATTTATGATAGGGTATTTTTATTAAATCATGGAATTTACAAGAGGGTATTTTTTTTATTAAATTATGGAATTTATGAGAGGGTATTTTTTATTAAATTATGGAATTCATGAGAGGATATTTTTTATTAAATTATGGAATTTATGAGAGGATATTTTTTATCAAATTATGGAATTTGTGAGAGGATATTTTTTATTAAATTATGGAATTCATGAGAGGGTATATTTTTATCAAATTATGGAATTTATGAGAGGGTATTTTTAAAATTAAATTATGGAATTCATGAGAGGGTATTTTTTATTAAATTATGGAATTTATGAGAGGGAATTTTTATTAAATTATGGAATTTATGAGAGGGTTTTTTATATTAAATTATGGAGTTTTTGAGAGGGTATTTTTATTAAATTATGGAATTTATGAGAGGGTTTATTTATATTTAAATTATGGAGTTTATGAGAGGGTATTTTTCCTTAAATTATGTAATTTATGAGAGGGTATTTTTATTAAATCATGGAATTTACAAGAGGGCATTTTTTTAATTAAATTATGGAATTCATGAGAGGGTATTTTTTCATTATTAAATTATAGAATTTATGAGGGTATTTTTTTATTAAATTATGGAATTTATGAGAGGGCATTTTTCATTAAATTATGGAATTTATGAGGGTATTTTTTCATTAAATCATGAATTTGAGAGGGTATTTTTCATTAAATTATGGAATTTATGAGAAGGTATTTTTATTAAATTATGGAATTTATGAGAGGGTATTTTTTTAAATTATGGAATTTATGAGAGGGTATTTTTATTAAATTATGGAATTTATGAGAGGGTTTATTTATATTTAATCATGGAATTAATGAGAGGGTATTTTTTATTAAATTATGGAAGCTTAAGAAGAACAAAAAGTTGCATTTTCTTATTCTCAGTGATTTGGAGCTCAATTAAATGGTTGTATGAATACACAACTTCAAAATAAATGTAAACATAACTGTCATCTTAAATTAGCTCACAAAAAATCCTTCAAGTTTAATCCTTCTCTCTCTCTCTCTCTCTCTCTCTCTCTCTCTGACAGCAGCTTCTGTCTCTTTCTCTATTTCTCCAATGTTTCTTTGTGTTCATAATTAACTGTTTTTGTTTTTTAAATGGTTTCGACTGTCTCTTTCCTTCGTCTTTTATACATGTCATCACTCTGATCATGCTCATTTTTGGTCAAATACAAATAAAATATTGGCTTCACTTTTTCCTCTCTTCCTGTTAAGGTAAGTAATTTTTCTGTCTTTACTTTCCATAAACTACACTAACTTTATTTTCTTTGTTGAAATCATTTATTTTCGTTTTTAAATTTAGAAAATGTTGTCAGTTCTTTTGAATGTCAATCATCTTATTGCAAATCACAGTGTTAACTTTTGGGATTACTATATAATCGTACTCTGTCCTAAATCACTGTCTTCAAAAACGAAAACATACCTGGTTTTTAATTAAACAAGATATGATTACTTAAAATGAGAACAAACACTATAAAACTAGCATAAATAACTTGTAAAAGAATATAACAATCTCTGAACCTTAGAGAACACTAAAAATACATTTTAGTCATAGTTTTTAAAAGAATAATGAACACAATAAAATATTTACCTCGTGATTTTCGATTAAAAATGTTTTAAGTATGATGACAAACACTTTGAAGTTTGTGTAGATAACAAGTGGAAGAATAAAACTCTTGGTAAGAATTTTAAAAAATATTCTAGTTTAATTTGTAAATAATAATAAATAAGATTACGTTAATTTGTACTATTTGGATTTTTCAGACTGTTGTCCTCATCTTTATTGTTATATGCACAACGTTTCGACCAATGTGCCCTCTGACCTTTTTCAGGTGTTTTTTTTGTTTTTTTTTTAAAACTCAGGAACCTTCTTATCAGACTTGTGAATCTTCATGCGTAATTGGGAGTCTTCACGGAACTTCAAACTGAACTGTTTATTCAATTCACAGGAGTAGACTGTTCTCATTTCTTTAACCATGACCGGGTACAAGTGTTAAACTGTGTTAATTATTCTATGTTATATCACCCTTGGCCAGGATTGAACCTGCAACTTACAGAAGATTGTGACTTGGAATTATATTAACTCAACCATTATATCCATTGTGCCATTTGTCCAATTGAACACATGCCGCAACAGATATAAGGGTCGAAACATTGTGTATATAACAATAAAGATGAGGACAATAGTCTGAAAAATCCAAATAATCCAAATTATCAAACCTCATCTCAAAAATTCAACAAATAAGATTACTTATTTACCTTAAACTTGCTGTATCTTCTGCAAATTAGAGGGAGTCAAATCTTGTGTTGAGGATTCAAGGATTTTGCGTTTCTCAACTTTAACTGGGAATTGGTCCAAATCCTCTTGGATTGTGCGTTTCTTCCTTTCATTTAAGATGGTTCTATATGGGAGGAATAGGTCGTTTGTGCCATTCATTATTTTTGCAAAACGCTCAGCATTTGGATCCTGTGCTTCAAATATCGCAAGACATTTGGAGAGGTGATAAAAACCTTTCTGCATTTCAGCAATGCTGAATTTCCTTGGCTCTTGTTCAGGAAACTCTTCCTCTTCGCTGTGGTGCTGTTCCCCCAATGCTATTAAGTCCTCATTACTTAAAGGCTGCTTGTCTGCCTCAATCAAATTATCAAAATCCTCCTCGTCAAACTCCATCTCCAGGTCAGCACTAAGGGCAACCAAGTCTTTAGACAGATCCATTATCGACATATCAAACCACTTGAAATCGTTAACGAACTGGGGACATAGATACTTCCACACCCCATTCATCGCTGATTGTGTAACCTCTGACCATGCAGCACTGATATTAAGTATGGCCTGGTAAATATTGTAGTTCTCCCAAAACTGGCGAACGTCAATGCCTTCCTCTGTTGACGTTGCATCAACAGCCTGACGAAGAGTACGGCGGAGATAGTAGCGCTTAAAAAGTGCCATCACCCCCTGGTTCATAGGCTGGATGAGAGATGATGGTAAGTACAATACCTTTACATTAGAGTTGAAATCACCAAGGTTTGTAGGATGTCCAGGTGCATTGTCCAAAATCAGAAGAACTTTAAACGGGAGGTTCTTTTCTTGGCAATAGTTTCTGACAGCTGGGATGAAATGATAGATGAACCATTCTTCGAAAATTACAACGGTTACCCATGACTTGATATTATTCATCCAGATTACTGGAAGAGATGCTTTTGGGATGTTCTTAAGTGCCCTGGGGTTCGCCGAATGGTATACCAAGAGTGGCTTCAGCTTGAAGTCGCCAGCACAATTGCCTCCAAGCATTAGCGTTAACCGTTCTTTGGCGGCTTTGTAGCCTGGCGTTGCCATCTCCTCTTTCAGGATTAAAGATCTGTCTGGCATCCTCTTCCAAAAAAGTCCAGTTTCGTCGAGGTTAAAGATCTGCTCGGGCAAGAATCCCTCAGCCTCTATGATCTTCTGCAAAGTGGCGGGAAATTTCTCGATGGCTATGGGGTCGACGAACGCAGCCTCGCCCTGAATCTTGACGTTGTGCAAGCTGAAACGTTTTTTAAAGCGAGCAAACCATCCAGAGCTCGCAATGAAGGTTGTGTCCTTCTCCTCGGGGTACTTATTCAGCAAATCCCGGAACAAACTCTTCGCCTTCTCCTGTATTAGCAACTGACTCATTGGTATGTGCTCGTGGATCTGGTGTTCGATCCACAACGTAAGGAGTCTCTCCATCTCGTCGAAAATCTGACCCCTCTTCACATTAATGACTGCAGTCTTCGCAGACGGAGATTTTCCAGTGACGTAGGCGAGGATACGTTCCCTGTCGTGAATGATAGTCGATACCGTCGACCGTGGCAACCCCAAGACCCGCGCAATCATCGACACCTTTTCGCCTTTTTCATACCTTTTAATCATATTTATTTTATCTTCCATCGTAATCACATTACGCTTGGAATCACTAGCACCGTCTTTCTTGGGACCCATATTTATCACAGATACAGTAAATGAATAATCACAGAAATAACAGCGAGAGACAAAGCAAACATATAATAATCACATCACAGGACAAAAATGCATATGGCGTCGTTTTTGTTTTGAAATGAGAATCATCATCATCATCGTCATCATCATCAGCAGGAGCAGCGCCGCCAAGCGACAAAACAACACAACTGCATAATGGCGTACATTTGTTTACACTTACGTGTAAACAAATGTATTTAGTTTCTCGGTGTTTTTTTCTTTCTATCTAATACTTTTTCCACAGCTATAAGTTATAATGTACATGTTTATTGTGCTGTTACTATATACAGTACAATACAATAAAGTTACAAAACGTTTCTGTGAGTTATTTTATTGTTAAAAATATTGGGAGTTTTCTTTAATCTTTCAAATGATACTTTGTATCATCTTCGTGTTTTAAATTAATTACGTTCAATACTAAAGTCATTCAACGTAAATATTAATTTAAAACACAATTTCAGGAATTCTATGATATCATTTTTTTTTTAATTTGAGTTTTCTTTAATTTCCAAAGATTTTTTTTATTAATAAAATAGCTTTTAGAAAAGTATTGTAACTTTTCACGTCATGTGTACAATCGCAAAATCGATTGGACGTCCCGAGATACACAAATTTATTAAAAGGTTTTCAATCCCGTCTTCTAATAGGTGTTTGTGTTTGTTTTGTTTGAAAACAAACAATTAATGACTATTGCAACCTCTGCAAATATCTTTCAAAGGAATTTAAGAGTTTTAAAAGTAAAACACCTATTAATGAGGGTAAAGAAGAACAATTTCCCGTAAATTCCTACCATAAAATAAACTGAACCCTCATTTTATGTCCGTGTTTTTGCAATAAATGTTTATTTTTCTTGCACCCGTTATTTTACAATACTAAATATATTTTCTTGATTCTTTATTCTTTAACAAATAAAGAAAATATATTTAGTATTGTAAAATAACGGGCGCAAGAAAAATAAAACATTTATTGCAAAAACACGGACATAAAATGAGGGTCAGTTTATTTTATGGTAGGAATTTACGGGGAAATTGTTCTTCTTTACCTTAATGAGATATCTATTTACCTAATATATACATTTCTTTTAATTTAGATTTATTGTACTTTAAATTAGTTTTAGTTTGATTTAAAAAAAAAATCTTTGGCTGAACTTGCACAAAGGTGTCAAAATTAGGGTGACCCAGAAAAAACAGAACCCAAATTATTTATTTCCCCATTAGACTAACATTAAACCCCAACACCAACCCTCCCTGTTAAAATTAACAGTTTTATTACAAAATTTTTGGGTTCTGTTTTTTCTGGGTCTCTCTAATTTTGACACCTTATCTTTTATTGTCAATTTTTATGAAATTTAAATATATTTTTAAGGAAAGTTTTATTTTACGTCCTTTTATTATGGGGTTCACTGGACATTTAGACTAGAAAAGTGACGTAGGCTAAAATGACATAAAGCGGATTGATTAATTTTAATGGCATGTCAACCCGTCTAGGGTTATTGGAACTATTGTATTAGATCCGTCTCGGATTACTTGCCCTTAATAACGCTATGTCATTTGCTTATTTGTTTTTTTTTTTTCCTTACAGGCGTAAAAATCTCCATTCTTTTTTTTTCGAGGCTATTTTGCCGGTTCTGATAAAATAGAAAAACTGTGTTTGATAAATAATCATCTTGCTGTCATTGATTTCTAATATTATTGTTTTAAACTCAAATTAAAATCAATTCTACAAATGATTTAGTATTGAAATCAATTGGAATAAAGTAAAAATCAGTGTAATCTTTTTTGTGTTCTTATTTAATTTCATTAGTTTTACTGCTACTGGTCTTTATAAAAAGGGACGCATGACACTTCTCACAGATGTCATCAAATTTATTTTAATAAACACTGTGAAACTGTACAAGGAAAAACAAATAACATTCAATAAAAGGATAACAGCAAATAATTTTCAAAGAAATAGAAAACCCAATAGAAATTGTAGAGCTGCTTACCGTGTCGCCTGTCCTGACCAGCAGGGTAAAATAAAAAGGGCTCGTATGTGAGTTTGCCTTACCAATTTCCGGTTAGGAATTCATAGACTGCAGAAACTAATGGTCAGCACAAAATTAAATTAATAAAACCCATTAAACTACTCTAAATTAGATATTGTGGTTGTAGTTAATTTTATTAAAAAAATAAGATATAAATAACTGGTTAATTTAATGACAGTTACAATTAGGTTTTCTAATTAAGTATAATATTCAATTCAATTAAAACTTAAATACCCAGCAGAAGGTGCATATGTTTGCTAGTTAAAATAATAAATAGAGCATGTATGGTTGTTGTGAAAAAGCTCACTTTACTTATAGACTCACTGATAACCATGTGACCAACTTATTGGCCAACCACTGGCAGTACTCTGCTGCTGATATTGTTATTTATACTGGCTGTTCTGGTCATACCAACTCATAACTACTTGGATCTTCGTGGACGACGGAACATAGGATTATATCACAGGACTTATTCACTTACCAAAGGATTCTATAACTCAGGACTTACTTATTTACAACTGGCCAAGGATGACGGCCAGATACTTAACAATGGTAATTTTAAAGAATTCAGACCATCAACAATATCTTTTCAGTTATAGGTTTTGTGTATATTATTGATGTGACCATTCAGAGAGTGAGTGGTTAAATTCTCTGACAAACAACTCATTTATTTCATAAAAATCACTAAAATATTTTATTTAACAAAGAGAAATAAGTTTTGTTCATACAAACTTTCAGATTTTAAACAATGCGATATACCAATCCATTCAATTCACTCAGGGAAAATGCAATGACAACTTTGGGTTTCAATCAGTGGACTGTTCCTCTTAGAAAAGGAGTCAGTATGGTATCCTATGCCCAACATCAAAGTAAAAAAGAAAAAAAAGGGAAAAAGAAAAAAAAAAGGAAAAAGAAAAAGAAAAGAAAAGAGAAGCAAACAAAGTAATGGAAGGAAAAGAAAAACTAAAAGAAAAAAGAAAAAACAATGTGAAGAAAAGAAAGAAGGAAAGGCATAAAATAAAGATGAGAAAAGAAGAACTAAAATAAAAGAAAACAAAAAAGAAAAAAAAAAAAAAACGAAAATTACTGAACGTGGGGATCTACGACTTTTAGTGAGTTATAGCTAGATGTTGAGAAGCTGATATCCCTGCATCAAGCACATCCACCCCATTAACAATAATTGTTAAGACAATGAACTATGTTACTATGGTTACTGGTGAGATGTTAATTTACCTTTCCATAGTGCTGTCTCAACTAAAACTGCTAGATGAATTGATTTAATAAATTAGGTTTTATTTGTGAAATGCATCTTTGTGTTTAATATTATTGTTTTCAATTTGAAGCATACCAAAATAAAAACAAATAAAAAAACAAACAAAAAGATGGTGTACGTTCGCATGTTGGTATGGGGGAGGGGAGCTAGGAATCCACTGGGCAGCTAAAGGGAACGCTAGCCTGAAAAAGTTTTGAAACCACATTTACAGTGTAATAAAAAATAAAATAAATGAAGACTATAAAATCGATCCAGTATCTACACGCACTTCTACACACGTAAAACTTGTTTGTCTTAATAATCTTTTGAGAAGCTGATGGTAGGTGTGGTGCTTCACCTCATACATAAAAAAAATAATTTCTTTAGTCTAGCAGTAGTGAAAAGGGGATTGACTCGCTCGCTGTTGGCTGATATGGACAATAGGCATCTCCACCTAGGACATTTGTGAAAAAAATAATTTGAAAATATTCTAATTTGTGTTCAATGTGTAGATCTTTTTTCTTTCAAGAGTTTTTAACTTTTAAAACACTGTTTACCTTATATAATGGACTAGGGATTTTTTAAAAAGCTACAAAAAAAAATAGATAAATAAAATTAAAAAAAAAAACATGAAGCAAAAAAAAAGAAAAAGGAAAAGTGAAAAAAAGAAAAGAAAAGAAAGCAGAGAAGAAACTGAACTGACTATATAACCTGTGACCCCTCCACCGTTCATTTTGTAGCTGAGTATTGATTAGTTAAATAAAGCTTAGAACTTTTACTTCTGTTCTGAGTCTTATTTTACTTTATTACAATGACTGTAATCATTGCTGTACTATGTCCATTTGATAGATATCTTTAAAAATGTGGAATTTTCTTTAGTATAGACAGAAAAGAAAAAAAAATGCAATGTTGCTGCAACACACACCTCACAATAATTGTTTTTCCAGTGTGATTTGCTGACAAAATAGTTTCTATCAAGTGTGTGTTTGCATGTCTTTTTAATGTGGAATGCACTGAAAATTCTGATTCACATACTTCACAAGAATAGGGTTTCTCTCCAGTGTGTGTCTTTAAATTTGCACTCTGGGAAAATGCTGATCCGCACACACCACAAGAAAAAGGATTCTCCCCAGTATGTGTTCGTATGAGTTGTTTCAAAGTAGAACTCAGAGAAAACATAGACCCACACACTTTACAAGAACTCACACTTCACATGAAAACAGATTCTCTCTCATATGTGTTAGTATGTGTCTTTTTAAATTGGTATTTTATGAAAATACAGATCCACACACAAGACAAGAAAAGGGTTTCTCTCTTGTGTGTAATCGTATGTGTCTTTCCAAAAAAGGTTTCTAAGATGGAATTATTTGAAAATGAAGATCTACAAATGGATTCTCTGGATTGTGTGTTTGCATGTGGATTTCTAAATCAGCAGCCTCTGAAAATGCAGATCCACAAACATCACAAGAAAATGGATTCTCTGGATTGTGTGTTTGCATGTGAATTTTTAAATTAGAAGCCTCTGAAAATGCAGATCCACAGACACCACAAGAAAATGGATTCTCTGGATTGTGTGTTTGCATGTGGATTTCTAAATCAGCAGCCTCTGAAAATGCAGATCCACAGACACCACAAGAAAATGGATTCTCTGGATTGTGTGTTTGCATGTGGATTTCTAAATTAGAAGCCTCTAAAAATACAGATCCACAGACACCACAAGAAAATGGATTCTCTGGATTGTGTGTTTGCATGTGCATTTCTAAATCAGCAGCCGTTGAAAATGCAGATCCACACATTTCACAAGAAAATGGCTTCTTCTTAGCATGTGATTTCATGTGACGTTTCAAATGGGAATTAAATGAAAATGCAGATCCACAGACTTGACATGAATATGGTTTCTCTCCAGTGTGTGTTCGCATATGTGTTTTTAAATTGGCACTCTGTGAAAATACTGATTTACATACATCACAAGTATAAGGTTTCTCTCCAGTATGGGTTCGCATGTGTACTTTTAAATTTGCACTCTGTGAAAATGTTAATTCACACACTTCACAAGAAAATGGTCTTTCTCCTGTGTGTGTTCGCATGTGTGTTTTTAAATTGAACTTCTGTGTAAACGTACATCCACACATTTGACAAGAAAATGGTCTATATCCAGTGTGTATTTGCATATGTCTTCTTAATTTGGAGTTCTCTGAAAATGCACATTTACATACTTCACAAGTATATGGTTTCTCTCCAGTGTGTGTTCGCACATGTGTCTTTAAATGGGATTCCTGTGAAAATGCTGATCCACACACATCACAAGAAAATGGTTTCTCTCCAGTGTGTATTCGCATGTGGATTTCCAAATTAGAATTCTGTGTAAATCTTGATCCACACACTTCACAAGAAAATGGTTTCTTCCAAAATTTTGGTTCACACATTTTACAAGAATGTTGTTTCTTTCCACGGTCAGTTTCTCTCTTTTGGTGTCTGCCCTGGTTTTTATAGTTTTAAAATGGGGGAAAAGCTGATCAGGCCTTTAAACTAAAGTTTTTCCTGTATGTTTGGCTATATACTTTGAAATGTGAATTAAAGAAAAATTCTCATGTACAGACTTTGCAAAAATAATAATTGTCTCCTTTATGTGTTTGGATTGTACATATCTAAATATGAACACTACCAATATGTAAATCCATATTCTGTGCAAGAATATATTTTTTCTCTTTGAGGTGAACTAGCTTGTAAAATCCTTCTTCTCCTTAACAATTGAAATCTGTAAATAAAGAAGAAATATTGTTAAAAGAAAACAAGAGACCTGTGCATTATTTGCAATTATAAATTATAACAGTACAGATTGAACTCTTAACATATCACAATTTCAGTCATAGATATTTTTTATTTGACTGTTTAAAAAACATGGAATATAATTTCAATTAACTCAAATGACTAAAACACATTTATTCTAGTCTGGAATTAATATTCAAAATTTTGTTTAATGATAAATAATATGGTGATTATATATAACTAGCAGGGCCTGTGGATATATCACAGTATGATAATTTAATGATAAATAATATGGCGATTATATATACTCATAACTTAATTACACGGTTATCATACATAGAGAAATTAGATTCAATATTTTCCCTTTCTACTTCAAAATACTTAGATTTTCAATCTAGGGACAGCAAGAACTGTTTCAGTGTGTGTGTGTGTGTGTGTGATTGTTGAATTGTCATTATTTTTTTTTAAAGTTTTTTTGTATATAAAATTTTAAATGCTGCAGGCTCCCATGATTTTTTTTCCTTTTTTCACTTATGTTTTCAAAGTTTAAGACGTTTAAAAAAAAATGGGTAATCATCTGAAGATGACTTATTTTAGGGTAATTAAAAAATACCTAAACAGGCTGAGGGTTGCAGTGGTCTGGGTGTTGTGTTTATATACAATAAAGATGAGGACAACAGTCCAAAATATCAAAATTATTCATATCAAGACTTAACTCATAAATACAGTACTTGAAATGCAAAATAGCGCATTTTTAATCATATATTTTTAAATAGATTATCTTTATTCCTGACAAAAATATTGTGTTCAACAGGCCACCTTCCAGATGCTTAAAATTCACAATTAAATTTTTAAGTGAATAAAAATATTTCATTTGAATCAGAGAAAAGACATTTTTTTTGCATCAATTCAAAGAAAAATATGATTTTAAAACAATGAAAAGAGAAAACATACTACAAAAGTTATATTTTGAGTTTTAAGAACATAACTTTAAATTTTTAGATACCTTTAACAGAAGTTGAATTTTTAAATTTTTGTCCACTTTTTGTCAGGGGAGATAATAGATTTTTAAAAACCTTTTAAATTTTAGAATATTTACTAAAAGTCAAGGAATTGTCTAATTTTAATGAAATTTTCAGCACTTTATTCATTAAGGAATTAATTTTATAATGAATAGTTTATTTTATTTTAAAAATTAAGAAAAATGTTTTTTTATCAATTAAGATTGTAGGGGTTTTTCATTTTCAACCTTTGGTCATTTGAAGGAAAAATTATCCAGTCTCTAATTTTTACACTATTTTTTTGATCTTTCTGAAAGTCCTTAATGAAGTGCTGAAAATTTCATTAAAAATGGACAATTCCCTGATCTTTGGTAATTATTTTGATATCAAAAATGTTTTAATTATCTCCCCAGACGAAAAGTGGACATACCTACAAATTATAAAATTAAGTAGAGGGTAAACACATGAAAAAAATTTGTCCCCAGAAAAAAAATAATATAAATATAAATATCATCCTCTATTAATTATTATAGATTTTATTAAAATCAAATTTGTTGATTTTTGGTAAATTTAAAAAAATCATTTTTTGTTGTTGTTTTTTACCTAAAAACTTTCTATCAGAAACTATTGTTTTTCTATGTTTATTTAAATCTTTACAATAGGCATGATCAAAAATTGCAAAGGGAGATTTTAAAAAAAAATCAAACTATTACCTAAAATCAGAGAACTATAATAATAATAATAATAATAATATCCTTTCAGCTAGCATATTAGGTCTGAGACCTGTCAGCTGTTCCTTATAAACATTCATCTTAATTCCACAGAATATTTATAATCTTTCCACAGATTATCTAGCATTGCCTTAAAGGAGTTTAGAGATGGGGCATTCACTATTGATGATGGTAGTTTATTCCATATATTCACAAAAAAAAAACTCACCAAAATAATTTTGTCTTGCATTTGCTTTCCAAATTTTTTATGAGTTTTAATTTATGACCCCTGGTATTGATATTTTGAGCAATGTTTAGTAATCAAAGATTGTTGAATAAAAACCATGTGTATATTTGTAGACTTCAATAATATTCTCTCTTGTACGTCAATAAACCAAACTTGGTAAGTTAATATTCCTAAGTCTTTCTTCACACAAAAGGTTTTTTTTAAATCATTCACTACCTTAGTAGCTCTCCTTTGAACTCCCTCAATGAGTTTTATGTCCTTGATTAGTCTTGGATTCCAAACCACATTAGCAAATTCAAAATGAGGTCTTACCAATGCAATGAATACATTTTTCAGTATTTCTTTATCCATGTATTCATAGAACCTCCATATTAATCCTAATACTTTGTTTGCTTTATTTACTTGTATTTCTATGTGTTTGGAAAATTTTAATTCAGGGTCCACATTCACACCAACGTCTTTTTTCTAACTCTGTATCTTTTAGTATTTCTCTTTCATTAGAGAATTTTTTCTCATAGAGTATACGTTTTGAATTATTTCTTCCTACATGAAGTACCTTACATTTAGATGTATTGAATCTCATTTGCCATTTATCAGACCAATCTAAAAAGATTGTTAATGTCAGTTTGGATTTCATCAGTATCATTTTCATCATTAACAGCAGAATATATTTTTGTATCATCTACAAATATTTATGTGTAACATTTGATCATATCCAGGAGATCGTTTATAAAAATAACAAAAAGACAAGGTCCAAGAACACTTCCCTGTTGGATTCCACTTGTCACTGGAGCCCATTTTGATGAAATTTTCACCAAATTATTCATTAGTTCATTCATAGCAAGTTTACAATTACAATGTAACAAAAAAAAAAAAAAAAAAAAACAAAACACAAACGCCAGCTATTAATTATTTTTTTGGAGGTTGTTTTTATTTTTTTTACCTAAAGTCTTTCTAACAGAAATTAATTGGTTTTTGATATTTGTTTAAATGTTTTGAAAAAAGTTATAGATATATTCACAATGTTTTTTTAATAAAAGTGACATCCAAAAGAGGTGCTCACAGTTTTTACCTTAAAACCAATAATCGGTTATTGAATATGTACAAGAAAACAATTATGTCGAATACAGCCACCCATACATTTAAATGTATAATTGTCAAAGAGAGATAATATGTAAAATTACAATTCCTGTTTCTACACAAACATCACCATGTTGCATGTAAAACAGACTATTTTATTTATTTTTTTAACTAACAGTGAGTAATTTTCCCCAATTGAATAAACTGTTTTTCTTCGTAACAACTCTGTATGACTGTTACTTTTTTAGAGAGATTTTTAAAAAACAAAGTTCAAAAATATTTACTTTCATTTATTCAATGTCGCTTAAACTGATCATGTGACCCAATTATGGTTATCCCTATAAGTCAAAGATCAAATTATCCGATTGGGAAAAAATTACTCACAGTTATCTTGAAAAATAAGGGAAAACAGTCCTTTTTTTAAAATTATAACAGGGTCAGTTTCTTTATTGATATTTTTTAGCAGAATTCTGTATTCATGGTTCTTTTACTAAAAAAAAACCCATGTAGAAACTTTTAAAAATCTTCTGATATAATTATTCAGACTCTTATCTTTATAAAAAAAAAATTAAAAATTGTTTTATATCGGTTCATTTTTTCAGATGTTGAGAGAGACCTCGTAAAAAAATATTTCCCCTAATATTAGGTATACCCAAAATTGACCCAAAATATTTTTGACAAAATGAATTTACCAAAAATCAGGGAATTATCGGATTTTAATGAAATTTTCAGTGTTGATTAATCAAGGAATGAACTTTATAATGCATTATTTATTTTATTTCAAAACTTTCTGATTTCTTTCAGGTCACTTAATTTTGCCCCCCCCCCTATTTTGGGGGCGTAAAATCTTGGTTAGCGTTTGATACTAATTACAGTAGAAATAAAAAGATAACAGATTGAAGTTGTGAATAGAAAAAAAATTCATAGGGAGTATTTTATAAGAAAATAAGTACTGAAAATTGGAAAAAAAAAAAAAAAAAAAAAGAATTTTTGAGATTTTTTTTTTACTCATTTCGATAATTGGCTATTATCTTATAAAAAGAAATTATACATCGATATTTTTTCGGGGGGGGGCTAAATTTTCAATAGAGTTTTTCTTCAAAACTTATACTTCATTTGACTAAAATAAGTTTTGCATTAAATAGATATTTATTTTTAGAATCTAAAAATATAACATTTTAAACTTAATATCAGAATATTTTTATTTTAAATGAATTTTATATATTAATTTTTTTATAGCAAAAATACTTAATTAAAGTTTTGAAATAAAATAACTGATGCATTATAAAATTCATTAATTGATAAATCAATACTGAAAATTTCATTAAAATCGGATAATTACCTGATTTTTGGTAAAAATTTTTTCAATCGTGAATGTTACATTAAATTTGTAAACAAGCCATTTATAAAGAGCCAAAATGGCCAAACGCGATCGAAATTGACCAAAAACATCGTTTTAAATGTATTAAAAATAAATTGCATATGTAATGATATTTTTCTTAGACAAAAGTTTAACCTTAAATAATAAATTCGTTTTTTTAATGTAGCAGACGAATTTTGGGTATATCTACCTAATATATATTTAGAAAAAAAAACTATTTTAAACATATTTTTTTTCGTGAAAATCGGACCATTAATTGATTTTTCATAGAATTTTTTTAAAGACGGTAGTCATAATTTGTTTTTGGCTACGATAAATTTCAATTGATTCAACGGTGCGAAAATGTAAACATTGTTTTCGTTCATAATTTTCATTATTTCTGTGAGCTGAAATTTTTTTAAAATCATCAGAAGTTTTTTCTAATGTTTCTTCTTTTGAATGGACAAAAATTAACCTTTATGCAAGTTTCATTGTGTTAAATATACTGGAGGGGTGTAAATTTCACAGGGATAATTGGTGGTACCTACGGTTTATAAAACGTACACCATAAGTTTTCATATTAAACATTTCGTTCATTATTTATTTCTGTTATAAAAATTAGATTAAAAATCTTATATGGACATTTCTGAATATTTTTCTGCATGAGTCGATTTCCCGCGTTTAAATGTCTTTTTCTTCTTTCTTTTTTTTCTTTCTTTTTACCAATTTTATAAATACGAACTTTTATAAATTATTCACCAATCAATTTTAAATTGTAAATTTTAAAATTTCCGTTTTAAGTCGTCTGTCAGTTTTGCTAGAATTTCGCAAATTTTTGTCTTAAAAAATGAAAATGACTTTTAGATGACTACGAAAATAAAGTAATAAAGATGTCTAAAGAAAACAAAAAAGAAAATTAAAATCAAATTAAAAGATCTAGATTAAATAAAAATGTTTTTTTCATGAATAAAAAGAAAAAAAGAACATAAAATAAAAGATGAATGAATAGAGTATGATTCAAAGGCAGAAATTATTTTTCGTGGGTAAAAATGAAAAACTGTTAGATTTTATTGGGTTGGTGCATAATTATTACGGATTTTTTTTTCCAACAAATTTCTTGGGAAAAAAAGCCGCCAAAAGTCCATAATGATTGCAGCTTTTTAAGAAATTTGTTGAAAAAAAAAAGTTGCAATAAATATGTACCAACCCAATGATTTTATTTGATAAAAGTTATTTTTCCTGAGTAAAAATTTTTGAAAAATGCTAGATTTTTATTTATTTGTTTAAATGACGAAAAGAAAGAAATCGAGTAACGATATGCTTACCTTTTTTTATTTTCTCTCCTGTGATTTATTTTCCCGAAGATACTGCAATATTTTAGAAAAGACTGTAAAATTTTAAATCGATGTTTTCTTCTTGAATTAAATTTTAAAACAACCTTTATGTGTTTTTTTCTTTTTTTTCGCGAGCAATGTGAAATGTTGTTCTCAAGAAAGAAATTCAAGGGAGATAATTAATAGAAACTTTGAAAAACGAACAGATTTTTTTTATTTCTAATTATTATTTACTTTACTAGTCAACAAAATTAATGGAACCTGTAAATTTTAAAATAATTCCGAACTATAAAATTATGTTTTTTATTTCTTAGTACACTAGTAGGTGCAATGGCCACTAGTTGTTCACTTTAGAGATTTTGATTCTCAGCGAATGTTTAACTTAATCAACTTAATAATTAAGTTAATTAAAATTAAGTCTTAATTGATTTGGTCTACCATGGAGTTTGTCGAATTTAACTAAATTTTTAAAACACTGATTAAAAAAAATTCTAAATACATTTGATTAAATCATATTTATATTACTATTTTATTTTTTCCTGGGACAAATAATTTTTCATGTGTATACCTGTACTGTACCCTCTACTAACTTAATTTTAGGCTTTGTAGGTATGTGTACTTTCCCTCAGGAGAGATAATAAATTTTGTAAAATTTCAAATTTTAAAATAATTATTAAGAGTCAAGAAAGTGTTTTTTAAATGAATTTTCATCACTTTATTCATTAATGAATTAATTTTATAATGAATAGTTTGTTTTATAAAGAAAAGAAATTTTTTTTTATTTATTTATTGAAATGATCTTTGATTGAAGACCTTTTGTAATTTGAATAAAAAAATTTTCCAGTCCTTAATTTTTTCCATTTCTACAAAGATCAAAACCGGAAGACAACATAAAAAAAAAATAAGTAATCACCCGAAAAATTAGAAAATTTAAAAGTTTTTTTCTTAAAAGTCGAAAAATAATTTTTGTAATTTGTTTTCTTTTTTCCTAGTTTTAAAGACAATATTTTTCTTTGAACTGATGAAAAAAAAAAGAAGACTTTTCTTTGATTTAATTGACCTATTTTTATTTACTTAAAGATTTAATAGTGAATTTTAAACATCTGGAAGGTAGCACGTTGTACAAAATATTTTTATCATGAATAAAGATTTATTTTATCTATCTAAAAATATATGATTAAAAATGAGCAGTTTTGCACAACATATTTACTGAGATTTTTTCATTTATTTAAAGATTATTATTAATGATTTTTCTTTCTAATTTCTACTTCAAAATATCCAAATTTTCACTCTGGTGACAGCAATAACTGTTTTCATATATGTGTCCATGTTGTGTTGTTATTTTTTCTTATGTTTTTGGCACTCTGGAACCTTCTCGGCCATTTCCTTTTATTTTGCTTAAGTGGTGTTCAGTAAATTGTTATACTATTTATCTCTCTCTAAGAAAGATTCTGTTTGTATGTTTGTTTGTACAATGACTGAGCACACATCCTGTTAAAAAAAAAAGACCAGCGAAGACCAAAATTCAATAAGATCCACACTCTATTATTGTGGCAAAGAGAGTTTTTTTTTTTAAAACTGTTAAACCCTTCATTTTTCATAAGAAAAGCTAAATAAGAATATAATAAGGGTATAAATCAAAGATATATTTTAAAAAATTAATTAAAAAAGTGATTAAAAAATAAAACAAATTAATAGAGGATAAAACACAATAAAAAGCAAATAAAGTTATTTATTTTAAACTTTTTATAACTCAGGCAACATTAAGTTGGTTTCTGTGATTTTGTGGCATGTCAACCGTTGTTGGGTTATTTTATGCTGAAGATATTTTGTTTTATTCATTTTTATTGGGTATTCAATTTTATTTTCAAACTCAATTTTGTTTAATACTCATTTTTAAAAAAAATCTATTTAACCCATAGATAGGTTCCTAACAGGTACTATCACTCTGGGTCAGGGTGGACCTGGGAGTAATGGTGATAAAGGGTTACTCCACATTACCTCAAGTTCTAGAATTGATGACTATGTTCCCAGAGAAATAATATATAAAGAATATAAAGAATTGATAAAAGAGAATTTATTTGATTGAATTATTTTATTAATCAAATATACGGTGTTTCAATAAAATTGTATACTAACTTTGAATACCCGTAAAAGAAGTATTTGTTAGTATGCACAGCTTTCTCCAAAAGTTATAGGACCATATGACCTTTAAGCACCCTATCTGTGATCTCAATTCATAAGGACATTTTTTTCATTTACACCATCAAAATCCGGTTGTTTGTTAGGGGTTAGGGTTAGAGTTAGTATTATAATTAAAAAAAAACTCTAAAAATTGTCTATTAACAAACAACCAGATTTTGACAGTATAAATGAAAAAAATGTCTTTATGAATCGAGATCACAGATGGGGTGCTTAAAGGTAATATGGTCCATTATAATATCAAATTCATTTATACAAACAAAAATGGTTATATAATCTAAATAATTTAATCTTATTATAATGAAAATTATATAACTGCTAGTCTGTAACTGAAACTACATCACCACTGATGTCACAATTTCCTTAGTTATTTAAGCTATATTCTCAATGATTATAAAATAGTCGTTACTTAATCTTGATTAGTATCTTATTTATTAACGATGTCTTTATCAAAGTGTAGGGATTAAAATAAAATTAAAAACTTAAATATTTGTGCCCAGGAGGGACAAACTTTCGCTGAGCACAAATATTTAAGTTTTAATGTAGAAAATATTATATTAATTTAGAAAGACTTATGAAACTAAAAAAGAATGAATATAAAAATATACTTATCTTAATATTATTTTAATTGATTTCCATGTAAAATTATATATAGGATTGCTTTTAATATGTTGGATTGTCTTCCCTTTGATCTGGAAGAGTTATCTTCCCTCTTGTTTCTTATTCTCACCACCAGGCATTTTTTTTTTGTATTTAAGCAGGAAGCGCCAGATTCAAGATCTCTCTTTTCTCCTTCTTCTTGGACTGGGCAACATGGGTTAGACATTTGTGTCTACACCCCATCCTCATGGGGGCCTCTATCCCCCCACGTATGGACTAAGTCAGTAAGTGACTTTAACCTTATGGACTATCCATAACTCTATCTATATCTTTTATATGTACATGTAGGTAACTATTGTTTATGTTCTTATTGTACCTTGTGCCTTACACATATTTCTTGTATATGTGATAAATGTTTCCATGTGCTTTCATTAAAGTTCATTATTTCATGTTCAACACTCGTGTCAGAGTTGTTTGTTTCAACCAGTTATAATATATATATATATATATATATATATATATATATATATATATAACCTTGAACCTTACAAATACATTTAAGAATAAGAAAAATATGATGGTATTAGAAATCAGTAAAAGTATATGCCCCTTGGCTGCAAGTATCTATGTTTAAATCTAATAAAATATTAGATTAAATTAGAAAAACTAACAAAACTAAATAAGAAGAAATATAAACATATTACACTTATTTTAATGTTATTTTAATTGATTTCTATATAAAATAATATATATAAGATTGCTTTTTAATATGTTTCAGAATAACATGATAGTATTAGAAATCAGTAAGAGCAAAATAATTATTTATTAAACCCAGTTTTGTTAAAAATCTTTATGCAAATTATTCCCACTATACACTATATAAATCTATCTTTCTTATAGATGCATAACAAATATTTCAGGATCTTAAATGCATTAATAATATGGGCAGTTTTGTGACAAATTTAACTCAATTAGACTTTTGTGGGGGGACAAACGGTTTAACGTTTTAGGTTTAAAAGTTATCTGGTTATTCTTGGTGTAAAGGTTCATGGGAGTTTGTTATTCTTTTATTTCTTTTCCTTTTTTTTTTAAAAATTTGGATATATTAGCAGAGTCCATCCTGTCCTCCTACCTCAAAAACCGCTAGCAGTTGGCTGCTGAAAATAAACACCAGCGATTGAAGTCCGTAGCTGAAGCGGTGTCAATTGAAAAAACTATGGTTAGGGTTTAGGGTTAGGGTTGGGGTTTAGGGTTAGTTTAATAGGAAAATAAATAGATAATTTGGGTTTGTTTTTTCTGATCCCACAAAATTTGGAATAAAACTGTTAATTTTAACTTGGGGGGTTTAGGGTTAGGGTTTAGGGTGGAGTTGGTTTTCGGGAAAAACGCCCTAAGCTGGTTGTTTTTTTTTGTTTTTTTTTCAAGTGACACTACTTTAGCTACGGACTTCAATAATAGCTGTTGTTTTTTTTTTCAGCAGACACTGGCTAGCGGTTTTTGAGACAGGAGACTGGGATGGAAATCTGCAAATATTACCTTAAATTTTATTCTAATCCCCACATTTTGATAAAGACATTGTTAATAAATAAGATTCTAATTAAGATTAAGTAATTACTATTTCATAATCATTGAGAATACAACTTAAATAACTAAGGAAATTGTGACATCAGTGGTGATGTAGTTTCAGTTACAGACTAGTAGTCATATAATTTTTATTATAATAAGATTAGATTATTTAAATTATATAAGAATTAGAATTTTAAGATGAATTTCCTTTGTTCAAAGTTAAGCGGATCAAGTCTCCAATAAGCACGCTAACTCATCACGGTTCACATTTTAACTCGTCACCAGTAAATTCCACTTCAAACATTTGTAAACAAAACAACAGACAATGTTTTGCATTCATATTGTATCAGACAAAATTTTTTTTTTACAATTATGTGATACTATTTCTGAACAACATTCTTTTATTTAAAAAAAAACAAAAAAATATTTTGTAATTAAATAAAGACTATTTTAGTATAAGAACATGTCTTTCGTTTTTTTTGTAATTTATCATAAGTGTTGAAAAATATTCATAAATTTCTGTTTCACACTATTCTGCATTAGTACCAGTTTTTTATTTTAATAAAAAAAAATATTTGGCACTACCAATAAATTAATATTGTTATTGTTTTTTTTTAAATAGATATATAAATTTTTTAAAATATTAATTTTGATCACATGGTTGGTACATGTAATCAAATTAAAATTCAATAGCAAAATCTTTTTTAATTAAATACTTTTTAATTAGAAGTTAATGAATATTTTTCAACACTTTAATGATTTAAAAAAAAGCAACAAAAGACTTATTTTTATACTCAAATAGTTTTTATTTAATCAGAAGAGAAATGCAGTTTTTATTTACAAAATATTTTTTATGTTTATCTAAATAAAAGGGTGTATTTCAGAAATAGTATCACACAATTTGTAAAAAAATTTTTTGTCAGATATATAAATATAAGTGCAAAATATTGTCTGTTGGTTTGTTTACAAATGTTTTAAGTGGAACTTACCGTGATGAGTTAAAATGCGAACTTTTCATTAGCTTGATGAGTTAGGGTGCTTATTGGAGACTTGATCTTGCTAAGTCTTCATGTTATTATCTATTCTTATGGATAAAATCTGAAAATAAAAAATTAGATTTGAGTTTCTCTGAATTTTTTAGATGAGCCTTGATAACTTATATTATTTGGACTATTGTCCTCATCTTTATTATTATCTACACAATGTTTCAGCTGATGTGCCCACCAGCCTTCTTCAGGTATTTCTTGTCAGACTCAGGAAACTTCTCTTTGAACTATGGAGTCTTCTTGTTGTAATCGGGAGTCTTCAAGGAACTTTAAACTGTATTAACTCAATGACCATATCCACAGTGTTGTGTAGATAACAATAAAGATGAGGACAATAGTCTGAATAATTCAAATAATATAGATTTGAGCTGTCTGCTCTTGAAGTGTGAATATATTATAGTGGGACACCCTGTACATAAATGAAACTACCCCACAATTAGATATAAATAACAATTGTAATAAAACTGACACAAGGCCAATTGTTTTTGAGCGATTAATTAAGTAATAATTACATAGTATAAATAAAGTATCTTATATACTTCTTATTAAAGTATCACCAAATTACAGCTGCAAAACTTGGCCGATGAGGGCTGGAGACCTGTGCAAACTTCAGGTGTTTAACCATTATTGGCTTCACTGCATCCTCCATGTTCAATGGCGGCAATTCATCTTTAACATCATTGGTCAGACAAGATGCAGAAATCTTGTCTCTTTGTCAAGTTCAAATCCATAGAAGTGTCGAAACTAGTTTGGCTTTCCTGTAAATTCAAAGAGGTTAGCACCATGCACATAAAAGACCATACAGATATTCCACACCGTATTTCTAATAGTTCTTTATTTTTCATACAGTGTATGCCGTGAAAACTGTGAATTAAATGAAAAGAATTTGTGTAAGTCACAAAAATAACACAAAATACAATAAATTTACAAAACAATAAAACAAACAATACAAAATTTTCCTAATTTAACTATCTACTTAAAATAGGAAGTAAGGAATAAAATTACAGTTATTTCTTTTTGTTAATGGATTTCTTTTAAGATTCATCCCCAAGATTTTTGCTCATATTCATTACGATAAAACCAAACAATTAGAAATCTATAATAAACTAAGCACATATTTGTTAAAATCAAATTTTTAATATCAATATGCAAATTAGCCTTCCCATTAACACTGTAAACTGCTATTTTGTTGTATGTATAAATACAATTGCATGTTATTAGTATATAGATAAAACCAACAGTATTAATAATGTAAAACAATTTTATTGATAATTAAGGTTTGAATAAAAATATAATCATTAAGAATAAATAACAAAGGGAATTTGATTTAGTAGTGATATAGTTACAGACAGGCAAACAGATAATCTCCATTATAATAAGATAATCTCAAGGATTATCTCATATATCTTCATATTTTAATGAAGTGATTCTACCAGGGACAACGTAATACTTGGCCTAAATAAGCTCTACTGCCAACGCCCAAGCTTCACCTCTGTATTCTACAAGAAACACGTCCAATTTACGTTTCACAACCTTGAGAAGAATTCTGACAAACTAAGTCCATCATGTTCACTCTTCGCCACCGTCATTCGCCCTGTCCAATCGTCTCCTTTTATACTAGTCTGGCTGAGACATGTCACAACTTTCGTTTCGCCAGCCATGAGACTTGAAAATTACAAATTGCGGCCTCAAGGACACTTATGCTTTCACCTCCTTTACAACTCGTCTCGTGCCCGCCTCAAACTCATCCATTTCAACTTCTCTGCTTCCGCCCCCCACACACAACATGCCATTCACTGTCTCTTCAACTAACGGACCGTTGTTGGCTCATCACAGGTTTGGGTTTTGCCGTTTAATCTTGCTACATGAAGATTATGTTGTATAATCTGTCACACATGACAGACTGACATTAAAAGTATGGATCCACACACTTGACAAGTTCAAAGGATCCTTTTAGTGTATTTCTACATGGATTTTTAAACTGTAGCCCTGAGAATTCCTCCTCTACAACAATTATGATTTGCAGGATTTCTTTGTATTTGATCAATTATAACTGACATTAAGGAAAACTCTTATTTAGCATTAAAGTTGAGCTGAGTTGTATTTGATCAACTATAAATAAAGTTAAAGAAGATTCTTATCTAACATGTAGTATTAAAATGTCAAAAATTATTTAAAAATTTGTGCTGGAATTAATGAAATAGTTTCAAGAAAAATATGGATCCATGCACTTGACAAATGCAGGGATCCTTCCAGTGAGGGTTTCCGAATGAATTCTTCATCCACACACCTTACAATAATTACTCTTCAATGGGATTTACAGGTGTAAACCATCAAAAATATTGAAGGACTGAACAAAAATAACATTTCTATCCAGTGTGTCTTCCATATGGCTTTCAAAGTGAACTAATTGAATACGGTTTCTCTCGAGTGTGTGTCCGTATGTGTTTGTTTAAACTGGAATTACGTGAAAATGCAGATCCACACACTGTACAAGAAAATGGTTTCTCTCCAGTATGTATTCGTATGTGGCTTTCCAAATCAGAATTCCGTGCAAATGCCGATCCACACACTTCACAAGAAAATGGTTTCTCTCCAGTGTGTGTTCGCATATGTGTTCTTAAACTTGAACTATGTGAAAATGTGCATGCACACAATTCACAAGAAAATGGTTTATATCCAGTGTGTATTTGCATATGTGTTTTTAAATTGAACTTTTGTGAAAATGCAGATCCACACACTTCACAAGTAAATGGTTTCTCTCCAGTGTGTATACGCATGTGCCTTTTTAATTTGGAGTTCTCTGAAAATGCTGATCCACAGACTTTACAAGAATATGGTTTCTCTCCAGTGTGCATTCGTATATGTCTTTTTAAATAAGAATCCTGTGTAAAATCTGATCCACACAGTTCACAAGAAAATGGTTTCTCTCCAGTATGTATTCGCATGTGGATTTTCAAATGAGAATTCCGTGAAAATCTCGATCCACACACTTTGCAAGAATATGGTTTCTCCCAAGTTTTCATTTGCATATTGCGTTTCAAACCTGAATTTTTTGAAAATGTCCGTTCACACATCTTACAAGAATATGGTTTCTTTCTAGTGTATGTTCATATGTGTATTTTTGAATTTGAAGTCTGTAAATAATCTCAATGGAATTGTGGCGTTTTCTCTTCTTTGTGTGTCTGCCTAGGCCTTTAAAGTTTTACAATAGGAAAAAGCTGATCCAGCCATTTAACTAGAGTAGGATTTCTTCTTTTTTTTTCAATTTTCTTTTTACAATTTTTTTAAAGACACAAAGGCACCTTCCTGGGGAAAACACTTGATTCCTTTATGTGCAGTATTTATATCTTAGGGATTGTTTAGGATGAAGGATGTTCCTTTGATAACTTGTATCCATACTCTGTAGTAGCTTGGTTTACCTGGTATTGTTTCAAGGTATTTTTTAAGTTTTGCATGACCAAACCAGTTGCCCATAACATGTGTTTTTGGCTATGTACTTTGAAATTTGAATTAAGGAAAAATTCTCATGTACAGATTTTGTAAAAATAACAGTTGTTTCCTTTATGTGTTTGGGTTTACTTCATATTTAAATATGAACTCTATCAATGTGCAGATCCACATGTTGTGCAAGAATTCATTTTTTTTCTTCTTTTGGGTGAACTGGTTTGGAAAATCTTTCATCTCCTTAACAATTGAAATCTGTAAATAAAGAAGAAATATTGTTAAAAGAAAACAAGAGACCTGTGCATTATTTGCAATTATAAAATTATAATAGTACAGATTGAACTCTTAACATATCACAATTTCAGTCATAGATATTTTCTATCTTGACTGTTTAAGAAATATGGAATATAATTTCAATTAACTCAAATGACTAAAACACATTTATTCTAGTCTGGAATAAATACTGTTAACAAATATTGTTAATAATAATATGGTGATTATATATAACTAGCAGGGCCTGTGGATATATCACAGTATGATAATTTAATTATTACATTTGATATGTTTACTTAAGAGCTATTGCATTTAGTTCAATGTGTAAAAAGTTTAATAGTCTTCATTTAACTCTTTCTCACTTTTTTTTCTTCTTTTCATCTTTTGTTTGGTTGAAACAGATTAGCATTATCGCTTCCATGCACTCACCTTTCTCTCTTTCTTTCTCCTTTTCTCTCTTTCTTTCTTTTTTCTCTCTTTCTTTCTTTTATTCTCTCTCTTTCTTTCTTTCTTTTCTTTCTTTCTTTCTTTCTTTCTTTTTTCTCTCTATTCTCTTTCTTTTTTCTTATTATATTTTTTCTGTGTAGTGTGTATTTTTCTCCCCTTTGTTTCTCTATAGTAAAAACAGAATGGTCCATTATTTTGCTGTCTCATTTTCAACCAGAGGGTGTTGCAAGATGATAATGGTTGTATTTTGTTGGGACACTATTATTATTATATAATATATATATATAATATATATATATATATATATATAATATATATAATAATATAATATTAAATTATATTTATATAATATTATTTATATATATTATTAGATTATATTAATATTAGATTATATTAGATTATATAATATTAAATATCATATTAGATTAATATTAGATTATATCTATATAATATTATTTTATATTGAAAATATTTTGTTGGGACACTATTATTAATATGATATATATAATATATCATAATATAATATATATACTATTATATAAATATATATAATATTAAATATTAGATTAGATTAATATTAAATTATATTTATAATATTATTTTATATTATATATATATATTTAATATTAGATTATATTAATATTATATTATATTATATTATATTAGATCAAAATTAGATTAAAATTATATATATATAAATATATATAATATTATATAATAAAATCATATTTTAAATTAACAATTAACAAAGATTCTCAAGGCAAAAAAAGGAAAAAATTGCCACTGGAGATATCTGGCTTGGTTTATTATATATCTCTACTAGCGTATGAGTAGCACAGGGATCTGTGGGTAAAGTAAGGAGCTGATGATAGGTGTGGCGCTCCACCTCAGGTGCCAAAACAAATTTGATTTTTTTACTGATTGAACCATTCAAATGACAGATCTATAAAAAAAAAAAATCAAAATTGAATCATAACCTGGAGGTTACGAGTTCAATCCCTGTGCTGGGCAAGTACATTTCATTTTACCTTCTATTCAATAATAATTTTAAAATTTGAAACAGAATAAGTCCAACAGATTCTTTCTGACACATTTTATCCAGTAATTTATGTTTAAATATGTAAACATAGAATATGCCCAGTTCTATTTGTATGGGCTTTATAGAACTGGGGATGTTCTTTATAAAATATGTATGGTTACTTCAATTTATTTATTCAGCATTGGTAACATTTGCACATCTAAACATAAGTTTCTTAAGAATTATAGGAATGTACTTCAATTTATTTATTTAGTATTGTTAACATTTACACATTTAAATATAAGTTTCTTAAAAATTATAAGAATGTACTTCAATTTATTCATTTAGTATTGGTAACATTTACACATTTAAACATAAGTTTCTTAAAAATTATAAGAATGTACTTCAATTTATTCATTTAGTATTGGTAACATTTACACATTTAAACATAAGTTTCTTAAAAATTATAAGAATGTACTTCAATTTATTCATTTAGTATTGGTAACATTCAAAATTCCAAGGAGATCCAACTAAACAGATTCTTTCTGATTCTTTTAAAAAGATTTTTTAAAGGTACACACTTTATTTATTCAAGAATTTATGATCAAACATGTAAAAATTCAATGAAGTTGGTTTGTTTTGTGGTTTTTTTTACGGCATATCAACCTCGGTGGGTCATTTAATATTGACAATGTTCTGAAATAAATTCATTCTTGTTGGGTATGCAATTTTTTTATAAACACATTTTTTCTATTTAACAAATAGATGGGACACTAACAGGTACTACCACTCCGGGTCAGAGTGGACCTAAGAGTAATGGTGATTAAGAAGTACTTCACACTTCCCAGAGTTTCAGAATTGGAACCTCACCATCAGATTGAGTTTAATACCCAGAACTAAAATGAAGTTGGAACTGTATCTTTTTATAATGGAGATTATGTGTCTGTCTGTAACTGAAACTACATCACCGCTAATGTCATAATTTCCTTAGTTATTTACATTATATTCTCAATGGTCAATAAATTATCATTATTTAATCTTAATTAGCATCTTATTTATTAATGATATCACTATTAAAGTCTGTGATAGATTTGCCTCAAAACAGCCCATGTTATTAATGTTTAAAATCCTGCAATGTGTGTTATATATCATTAAGAAATAATAGTTTATATGGTGTGAATAATTTGCATACTAATTTTAACAAAACTATGTTTAATAGATAATTAGCCATCTAACTCCTACCTTGTAACCTATCCTGTGTAATTTGATTCTAAGAAACTATATGGTGAGGGAAGAAAAAAGAAAAAACATCGACGCATGGATACAATTTTACTGTGTCCTTTTAGATTTTTGTGCATCAGGGATGTATACCTATCAGCATCTCTGTATTTATATATAAATGCTCTATCAATGATATTGAGCACTGTTTACTTATAAATGTAGCACCCATATTAATAGCATAAACATTATGAAGGTGGCATTTCTAAAAAAAACAAAAAAACTTTCATTATAATGTAATACTTACATTTAACATCCAGATAAATTTCAGTTATTGTCTTCATTTTTATATATCTAATTATTCATTTATTGAAGTTACATTTTAACCCCCAAAATATATCAGCAATTGGCTGCAAGTCACCATCTTAATGGTTGAAGGAGAAAATATCAAATAGTCATACCTCTATTTGCTTCATTTTTTTTTTTTTTTTTTTTTCAAAAATATTGAAATATTAATCATAAAAGTTGTTTAAGATATTTCTGAATTTTTTTTTTTTTTTTTTGCTTTTCAAAAATATTGAAATATTAATCATAAAAGTTGTTTAAGATATTTCTGAATATTTTTCTGCATGTGTTGATTTCCCGCGTTTAAATGTCTTTATTTCTTTTTTAAATTTTTTTTTTTTTACACCAATTTTATAAATACGAACTTTTAGAAATTCTTCACCAATCAATTTTAAATTGTAAATTTTAAAATTTCTGTTTTAAGTCGTCTGTCAGTTTTGCTAGAATTTCGCAAATTTTTGTCTTAAAAAATGAAAATGACTTTTAGATGACAACGAAAATAAAGTAATAAAGATGTCTAAAGAAAACAAAAAAGAAAACAAAAAAGAAAATTAAAATCAAATTAAAAGATCTAGATTAAATAAAAAAAATAAATTTTATGAATAAAAAGAAAAAAAGAACATAAAATAAAAGATAAATGAATACAGTATGATTCAAAAGCAGAAAATATTTTTCGTGGGTAAAAATGAAAAACTGATTTTATTGGGTTGGTGCATAATTATTACGGATTTTTTTTTTGTTTTTTTTTTTTGCAACAAATTTGTTTTAAAAAATCCGCAATAATTATGCACCAACCCAATAGTTTTATATTTATTTAAATGACAAAAAAAAGTGACGATGATACTTACTCCTTTTTTTTTAATTTAATTTTTGTAACTTCTTTGATTTCTTTTCCTTGAAATGCTGAAATATTTGAGAAAATAGACAGAATGGAAGATTTGAATCAACTATTGTTTTCTTGTTGAATTACATTTAAAAACAGCCATTATGATTTTTCAATTTTTTTTCGCGATCGTTGCGAAATGCTTTCATGATAAACTCAAGGGAGATAACTAATAGAAACTTTGAAGAAGGGACAAATCTGGGGGGAAAAATTGAAGACACATACAGACCTCTAATTTGCCCTGTGAAATTTACCCCCACCCCTTATATTTAACAAAATGAAACTTGCATAAAGGTTAATATTATCTTGAAAAATTTTTTAGACCAAAACAAACATTAAAAAAATCCTGATGATTTAAAATTATTTTTTTCAGCTTACGGAAATAATGAAAATTAAGAACGACGTTAAGTACCACCAATTATCCCTGTGAAATTTACCACTCCCTACATTTAACACTATGAAACTTGCATAAAGATTAATATTATCTTGAAAATGTTTATCCATTCAAAAGAAGAAGCATTAAAAGAAACTCCTGATGATTTGAAAAAAAAATTCAGCTAACGGAAATAATGAAAATTATAAACGAAAAACAATGTTTACATTTTCGCACCGTTAAATCAATTGAAATTTAACGTAGCCCAAAACAAGTTTTGACAAGAGGCTTTAAAAAAATTTCTATGAAAAATCAATTAATGATCCGATTTTTACGAAAATTTCCATAATTACTTACCATTTGATGAGAATATGTCTGAAATAGTTTTGCCTAAAATATATTAGGGGAACTCTTTTTTTTTTACGAGGTCTACCCCCTACCCCATCTTATTTTATGAAATATGAAAAAAATGAACCGACAAAAAACGATTTTTACTTTTTTGAATAATTATATCAGAAGATTATTGTAAGTTTCTATGCCAGAGTTTTTTTAATTAAAAGAACCATGAATACAGAATCCTTGCTTTAAAAAAATACCAATAAAGAAACAGTCCCTAGTTGTAAAAAAACGGACTGTTTTACATATTTTTCAAGATAACGGTGAGTAATTTTTCCCCAGTCGGAAAATTTGATCTTTGTATGAACTGTTTTTTTTTTTAACAACTCCTTATCCAATATAAGGAGTTGTTAAAAAAACAAATAGTATTTCTTTTTTGCGAGATTTTTTTAAAGTTTAAAAATATTTACGTTTCTTCCTTCAATATGGCCTAAACTGATCACGTGACGTGAATTTAGTGGTACTTAAATGAATGAAAAATTTAATTAATTTTTATATTGAAAGTTTTAGAACATTGTCTTTTGTTGTGTTTATTGGACTAAAGAACTTGAAAAATAAATTATCATTCAGGTGTGTGTGGGGTGGGGGTTATAATTTTGCTGAAAAAACAAAAACATGAATACAAAAAATTCGGACTTCTTTTTTTAAAAACAAAATTTTCTTAATTTCTTTTTGTTAAATCAAAGGAAATAATTCGTGAAAATTGATAAGAAAATCTTTTATGTTTTCTTGTGTTTTATTTTTGTGTTTTTTTTTTTTAATCAATTAACCTTGAAGTTGGGGTTGGGGTCTAATTTTAAAATTTCCAGTCCCTAATTCTTACATTTCTAGAAGTTTTTAAAAGACATTTTTTTAACAATTTCTATGAATTAACTCCCTTTATCTTAGAACATTTTTCATCGATCGCCAATGACGACTACTATTTAATTCAAACGGAAAACCTTGATTTATTTTTTACAGTTTCTTCCTTAATGAATGCATTGCTGTGAGGAAAAGAAAGAAAACAGAAAGAGAAGTAAGTATAATGGTTTTTTTTCAAAATTTATTCCTTTACAAATGAAATACGTAATTTTTGTTGAAAAATACTTTTTCTTTTTTTTTTACTTGCATCACGAAGATTTAGAAGAATGAAATATTCGATTCTACTTTGTCTTTTTTCTGGGAGTTTTTTCTTCTTCTTTAATTCTTTTAATGTGTATTGAGAATGAAACACAATAATATTCATTTTGTCTAGAGATTGATTTATAATTTTTCTTTTAATATGCGCCATCTTGACACTAAAGTGTTGGTTCGATTTAGAGGGACCACCAATTTACCCTGTGAAATGTACACCCTCCCCCTATATTTAACACAATGAAACCTGCAGAAAAATTAATATTATCTTGAATTTTTTTTGGCATTCGAAAGAAGAAACATTGAACAAAATCCTGATGATTTTTTAGATTATTTTTCAGCTTACGGAAATAATTAAAATTATGACTGAAAAACAATAGTATGGCCCAAAGATCGTCTGATCGAGACAGATTTTTTTGTTTTAAAAACGATTTAAAATTAATTAAATCGTTTATTTAAGGTCAAACTTTTGTCTAAAAAGATAAGTAGTAACATATTGACCATCATTAAAAAAAAGATAAATATCATTACATATACAATTTTAAAAAAAACAAACATTTAAAACGATTTTTTTCGGTCAATTTCTATCGCTTTCGGTCTGAGACGCTGGCTTAAAATGGCTTTTTAAAAAATTTAATGTAACATTCGCGATTGGATAAAAAAATTTACCAAAAATCAGGTAATTATCCGATTTTAATGAAATTTTCAGTATTGATTTATCAATTAATGAATTTTATAATGCATCAGTTATTTTATTTCAAAACTTTAATTAAGTATTTTTGCTATGAAAAATTAATATATAAAATGCATTTAAAATATGAAAATGCTGATGTTAAGTTTAAAATGTTATTTTTAAATTCTAAAAATAAATATCTACTTAATGCAAATCTTTTTCTTTTTTTTCCGAAAAAAGTATACGTTTTGAAGAAAAACTCGATTGAAAATGTACCCCTCTTTTTAAACAGAAAAAATATCGATGTATAATTTTTTCTTTTATAAGATAATAACCAATTAAATAATTATCGAAATGAGTAAAACAGAAATCACCAAAAAAATTATTATTTATTATTTTTTTACATTTTATTTTTCGATTTTCGGTACTTATTTTCTCATACAAAAGACACCGTAAATTTTCTTTTTTTTTGTTTCTATTCATAACTTCGGTCTTTTATCGCATTATTTATACTGTAATTAGTATCGAAAATGACAAACTCGCAAAAATGTTACGCCCCCAAAATAAGAGGGGGGGGGGCAAAATTAAGTGACCTGAAAAAAATTAGAAAGTTTTGAAATAAAATAAATTTATTATAAAGATCATTCATTGATAAATAAACACTGAGAATTTCATTAAAATCTGATAATTCCCTGATTTTTGGTAAATTATTTTCTGTAGGGGGGGGGGGCTAAATTCATTTTGTCAAAAGCGGATTTTACGTCAATTTTGGGCCTCTCTAAAAAACAATGTTTTCATTTTTGCACTGTTAAATCAACTTGAAATTTAACGTAGCTAAAAACAAGTTACGATAAGAGGATTTTAAAA
Source organism: Doryteuthis pealeii (assembly GCA_023376005.1). Classification (NCBI taxonomy): domain Eukaryota; kingdom Metazoa; phylum Mollusca; class Cephalopoda; order Myopsida; family Loliginidae; genus Doryteuthis; species Doryteuthis pealeii. The sequence goes on from CM042168.1 coordinate 64,775,481, forward strand.
AATTCTATGAAAAATCAATTAATTGTCCAATTTTCATGAAAATTTCCATAACTATTTACCATTGGATGTAAATATATCTGAAATAGTTTTTTCCTGAAATATATGGGGGAAATATTTTTTTACGAGGTCTACCTACCCCCCCCGCTATTTTATTTTATGAGATCAAAAAAATGAACAGTCAGAAAACTTTTTTACTTTTTTCTATAAAGATGAGAGTCTGAATAACTATATCCAAAAAATTGTATAACATACAACACAGTAGGTTTTTTTTAAGGAAAAATTAATGAAATTGGGAAATAAAAAGTGCAAATTAAATTATCAAGAAAAAAAAATTTTTTAAGAAATTAATTTTTAAGAGATTTTCAATCTTTTGTGTGCTTAAATAATTTTTTAATGTTTAAAAATCTTTTTTTTTGTGTGTGTACTAATCGAATTTTCTCCGGATATTTAAATATATAAATTTTTGAATTCAGGTGAACTAAAAATTTGTCCGATCACAATATATTAATATTTTTAAAAGAATTTGTAATTTTATTGTTGAATAGTAATGTGTGATTCTTAGAATATACGGAAGAGCAAAACTGATATATTTGTTTTTACCTTGGAACTACAGATGAGACATGTTCCCATCTACTATATTGGTTTTTTGATTTGGGTTTTTTTTTCTTAAGCGTAAAAAATCATCTTGAACTAATTCAACCTATTTTATAATAAAAGTAACTAACTGTTCATTATTCTATCAGTTTTTCTCTTCGAAAAAATATTCAAATTTTCATTCATTTCATTTAGTTTTTGATTTTGTAATTTACCCAAACCCATAATTGGCTAAAAGTTACTTTCACTGTGAAATTTTAATAATAAAGTTCAATAGTAAATTTTACAAGTAAATTTTACAAGTAATTAAAATTTTCATACATTTCATTTCTTTTTCGATTTAGAATTTGAACAGGCGCAAATTTGACTGGCATATTTTATTTTAAAGTTAATTTCACTGTGAAATTTTAATAGTAAAAGTACTTATTGTCTTTGTTTCAGTTACACAAAAAAAAAAAATATATATTCCGGAATTATTCTGCAACTACAACAAAAAAATCTTTCAACAATCGTTGAAAACCAATAATCAGTTATTCAATATGCACAAGAAAACAATTGTCGACTACAGCCATCCATACATTTAAATGTATAATTGTCAAAAAGAGATAATATTTAAAGTTATAGTCCCCGTTTCCACATAAAAATAACCCTTTCACATGTAAAACAAACTATTTTTTTTATTAACGATGAGTAATTTTATCCAATCAATAATTTGATCTTTGAATTAACTGTTTTTCTTTGTAACAACCCTGTATGATCGGGTTTTTTTTAGCAAGATTTTTAATAAACAAAGTTCAAAAATATTTATTTTCGTTTTATTCAAGATGGCCTAAACTGATCATGTGACCACTTTCAATATAAATAAATAAATAACGTATTATGCTGAATTGGATACTTTCCTGGCCCAGATCGGGGGTCCAGTGAGCTTTGGCCTCTGGACCAGTTAAGTAATTACCAGCATTGATTCCAGGGGGCTATCCCCCCCAGGTAATACCTGCCCCCCTTTATTTATCTACCATCCCATGAGCTTCGGCTCGTGGGTGGCCCACATTAAAAAGAGTTAGTGTCACAACAGCATACGTAGGATACAAGGTAAATACCTACATAAAAGAATGTCTCTGCATTTTAGGCACCGAACACGGAGGGGGGTACGATTTTTAGGAGGCCTACTTCTCTTGATACATATACATGTATGTGCAGTGATCACAAAGGGAGGTAATAAAGAAATTGAAATTTTTAAATTATCAAACTATCATCAAAAATCAAGGAATTGTCCGATCTTAATGAAATTTTCAAATTATTCGTTAAGGTTTTAATTTTATGATGAATAGCTTATTTTATTTTATTTTTAAATTGAAAACAAAAGTTTTCTATCAATTTAGAATGTAGATGGGGGTTTGACCTTTGGGAATTTGAAGAAAAAAATTTCTGGTCCCTAATTTTTACATTTCTTGAAAGATCAAATCAAAACTTATATTAAAAAATAAGAAAATACAAATTCAATACCCCAAAAAAGTTATTTGAAAATTTAAAAGTTATTATTTTCTTAAAACTTAAGAAATGATTATTGTATTTTTTTTCTTTGTAATTTTAAAAACTATTTTTCTTTGAATTGATGAAAAAAAAAGTATTTTCTCTGATTCAATTAACCTATTTTTATTCACTTACAAATTTAATAGTGAATTTTAAACATCTAGAAGGTGGCATGTTGAACAAAATATTTTTACCATAAAAAAGCTTTATTTAATCTATCTAAAAATATAAGTTTATAATGCATAATTTTGCAAAACCTATTTTCCAAGATTTTCATATATTTAAAAAGATTTTTACTATTGTTATTCTTTTTCACTACATTTTCACTGTGGAGGACTAACAGTTTCAGTGCCCGTATACTTGTTGTGTTATTTTTTCTTGCATGTTTTAGCTATGTAGTATAACTTAGCTGTAGGGGTAGTTCCATGTTAAAGAAAAAAAGTAAAATTTCCCCGCCCCCTTCAATTTTTCTGACATTTTTTTCAGGTGTGGACTATGTTAACATTAGACAATCCCCAAAATTTGAGCTTCCAATTTCTAAAAATGGCAAGTTGATTTTAGCACTACAAATTTGTTGGTGTTCACAAAAAATGCCAACTGTTTGGAATCTATTTTTGTTTGTAAAATGAGTTCTAGAGCTTCCCTACTACTAAAAATTGGTTTATGAAAGCATTTTTGCCCAAGAAATCCAAAAATGCTATCAAAAATGTCTTGAAGCCAACCAAAGACAAAAATAGATTACAAAAAGTTTTGCAAAACAAAAAGGTTTTTGCAACCCCCCACCCACATTTGGAGAGATAAAAATGGACATAACATAGTCCATACCTGAACAACATTCCAGAAAAATTGAAGTGCAAAATTTTAACAAATCTTTGCAAAATGTTGTAGTAAAAAACAAAATAAATGAAATACCTTTTGATTAAAAAAAACATTTTTAGGACCATATTCTGTAAAAACAAAATAAAATATCTGTTTAATTTCAAAAAGCATATTTCAGAGCTACATTCCACAAAAAGAAAATAAATAAAATATCTATTTTAATTTAAAAAGAATATAATTTGAGGAGATATTTTGTAAGAAAAACAAAATTAACAAAATACCTTTTGATTGAAAAAGTATATTTTAGGATCAGGTGTAAAAAAAACATTCTTTTTAATTCAATTTTTTAGTTACTCATTTTGATACTTGAATCAGTTTTATCTCAATCATCGTCCCCTAATATGAATGCATCTTTGTGACAGAGAACACGAGGTGAGTGGCGAACGTAAAGGCCTGTCGTATCCTTGAATGAAGCGGGCTAGGCTTTGCCTGGCATGTAGGACTGTAGAATCAAACTCGCTTCCTTCAGAATGCGAACGGGTGACACATTGGCACCAAAGTCGAGATGCTACAGTCCCATATGTAAGTGCCAAGTGCCCGGATGATAGCTATGAGGATTCCGGCGGCCGAGATTGGCTCGACAATCTCGTGTGTGGGGCGCAGACACCCGGATGTTGAGGGGAAACTAGTATAAATAGAAGTGGGGTGACGGCAGGAGTTTGAGTTGCGATTTTCAGCTGCTGAAGATTTTTTGAGTTGCTAAAGATTTAGACATTGTTGCCCCCCACTTTCAACAAGTCGAATATTATTTTTTTTCCCTGTTTTTTTTTTCATTCTAGAATAATTGTTCAACTAATAGTTTTCTTTACTATTAATGTTTTTATTTTGATTGAATTCAGCAATAAAATTTGATTGTTCAACTAATTATAGTAACAGCCATATTATTTATTTGTCATCCTCATTTATTATCAAGAAATTATTTACTTTTCTGCTTGAACTGCTTTTGTCTCAATTATCCTAACAGCCATATTATTTATTGTGTAATTAAGTGAGATTCATCATCCCCATATAATTTATTATGAAACAATATATTGAGTAATTATTAATTCCACTAGAATAAATGTTTTTTAGACATTTTAATTAATTGAAATCATATTCCATGTTTCTTAAACAGTTGTATAAAAATATCTATGACTGAACATGAATTAAGTGATATGTTGTAGTTCATTGTTTATCAATAATTGTAAATAATTCATGTGCCTTTTATTTTCTTTAATAATATTTCTTCTTTATTCACAGATATCAGTTGTTGGGAGAACAATGATGTTCAAATTTGAAGCAAGCATATGTCAAAGTGAAAACTTCTTGGAAAGTATACAGATCGGCATTTTGATGAGAGTTCTTATTTAAATCGTTACATCCAAACTATATATATATACATATATATATATAAAACTATGAGAAGGCAATTGATATTTTTTAAACTCTTGTCATGACAATTTTTCCTTAATTCTCATTTTAAATTGCAACATCCAATGTGTGGATTAGATTTTTTATAATTTGAACGAAAATAGATAAAGAAGAGAAATCAAAACTATATTCTTGGGAAATGTATAGGTCAGTTTTTGCATAAGTAAATGTTTGAATACAGACTGGAGAGAGATCATATTATTATAAAGTGTGTGGATCAACATTTTCAAAAAAACTCACATTTAAAAAACAACATTCAAATTCCTTCCAACTTTCCATCTTTCATTCATCCAATGTTCTTTTCAACCTTCCTTCTTTCCATCTTTCCTTTCAATTTTCATTCTTTCTTTCCATCCAGCCTTCCTTGACCTTCCTTCCTTACTTCCCTCCAGCTTTCCAATGTCCCATCTTCCAACACAGAAGTAAATCCTTTTTCTTTGGAACCAGCATTTTCAAACTACCAATTTAAACACACACATGAACATACACTTGAGAGAAACTGTATGCTAGTCAAATGTGTGTATCAGCATTTTAACATAGTTTACATTTGAAGACACATAAGAACTCATAGAGAACAAAAACCTTTTTCTCACAAAGTGTGATCCACATTATCAGAAGATTGTCTTTTAAAAAACACAGGAACACACATTGGAGAAAAAATAATTTTCTTGTGAAGTGTTTGGATTTTCACATTCATATAAATCCAATTGAAAAAAAAAACTCACACTCAAACTTGTGATGTCTATGGATCAAGACTTTTAATGAATTCACTTTTGAAAATGCAAACACACACTTGAGAGAAACCACATGCTTATGAAGTGTGTGGATCTACATTTTTCACAAAATTTCTATTTAAAGAGCAATATGCATATACACACTGGAGAGAAACCATATCGTTGTGAAGTCTGTGGATCTGGATTTTCATTTAGTTCACATCTTAAAAATCACATGAAGACACACACTGGAGAGAAACCATTTTCTTGTGATGTGTGTGGATTAGAATTTTCACTTAAATCTAATCTGAAACGACACATGCGAATACACACTGGATGGAAACCCTATTCTTGTGAGGTGTGTGGATCAGGATTTATTTTTAGTTCACTTTTGAAAATCCACATGCGAAAACACACAGGAGAGAAACCATTTCCTTGTGAAGTATGTGGATCTACATTCTCACAAAATTCTGATTTAAGAAACCACATGCGAATACACACTCAAGAGAAGCCATTTACTTGTGAAGTGTGTGGATCTGCATTTGCACAGAATTCCAATTTAAGAAAACACATTCGAATACACACTGGAGAGAAACCATATGCTTGTGAAATCTGTGGATCAGTATTTTCAATGAGTTCACATTTGAAAAGCCATATAAAGACACATACTGGAGAGAAGCCATTTTCTTGTGAAGTGTGTGGGTCTTCATTTTCACAGAATTTCAGTTTAAAAAGACATGTACGAACACATACCGGAGAGAAACCATATTCTTGTAATGTTTGTGGATCTGCGTTTTCTGTGAATTCCAGCTTAAAAATACACATGCGAACTCACACTGGGGAGAGACCATATTCTTGTGAAGTATGTGAATCTGCATTTTCATTGAGTTCACATTTGAAAAGGCACATGAAAATACATACTAGATAGAGAATTGGAAAAGCCTACTAACACTACCTCGAGTGTCTTCGGTCTCTCTGTACATGGGTTTGTCAGTATCTGACATGAGGATACTTTCCCTTGGAAGTAAACCTTGACCAAATTTTCCAACAATAATGAAAATTAAAATAAATTCAGAAGAAAAATACTGGCAGGATGTGTTGAGAATTTTTGGATATAATGCCCGCTCCTACTTATAGACTCAGCCACAATCCTGTGATCCACCTCTTGGCCAATCACTGGCAGCTTAACCGACTTACTGGCCATAACTACGTTGACTTTCATTGACGACAGACATAAGATTAAATCACTGGACCTTTACCAATACGCAGGATAGCACTTCTAGGCTCACCAAAGGATTCCATAATTCAGGACTTACTTACTTTAAGCCCTTTTCAACTGACCAACGATGGCATTTAAAAACTTTACAGGATGTCACCCAGGATAAACTGGTCCCCTTGTTATGACTATGCACTGGGGTAAACAAGAAAACTAACAATGTACCTTTCCCTAGTGCTGCTACAACAAGTAACAACACTAAGCTTGATGCCCCCACCAGACCAACCTAATATTGGTCCTGGAATCTGACAAGACCCAGCAATGGCCACTAAAAAGAGAAACTATAACATAGCTAAGTGGTCCATTGAGGAGAAGAAAATTATTCTCCACTCTTTCACTTACTCAAGATTTGAGAAGTGGCGCAGAGGGAAAATAGTATTTGTGGAGCAAATAACATCCTCCATCCTAAAGATGAGTCCGAGGATGTAAATACGATGCATATTTTTATTTTATTTTTTTATTTATTTCTAAGTCACTTGTATATCTCTATATATGAAGATCAAAGAAAACCTGTTTTATCTAATTAATACACTTAATAATTTAACTAATTCAATATATATATATACATACATATAAATGTCACATGCGTGTATCCATACACACACCAACACATACATACACATGTACTTGTACATATACATATCCATACATCTATATATCCAAATAGACATACTTGAGACTTATCCAATCATATACATCTACATTCAAACACACCCGCATTCCCCTCTATACAACACATGTACACGTATGCACTCACATACATATACATATATATTTACATACATACACACCCGGTTTTGTCCATTTGGACGATTAGTGTGGGGGTGTAATCTAGTTGGGGCTGACATATATATCCTCATTCGTACATCTATTTCTACATTACGCTATACATAAAAAATTATATTATTTCCTTCTTGTGATGTGTGTGGATTAGAATTTTCACTTAAATCTATTTGGAGGGTGGACAAAAAAATAAAATAAAATAAATTAAGGAAAACAGGAAGATATGAAATCTTATTGAACTGGGGTGGTCCTTCTTAGTTGAAATCTGGAATAGATTGATTTAACAGAAATTCCTAACAAATTACAGACAACAAATGGTCAAATATATTTTTTATTACCCTACAGCTGAGGGAAGCAGGACTATAAAAAAATATTTTTTAAAAAAATCTGTTTTCAAATGCCTTAAAAGTAATAAAGAATTCATCATTCACATCTGATGATTTGGGAGAGTTAGACACTTTGTCTAAGCTTCCTGAAATAGACTATAATGCAAAATCTCTAAGTCTTTTTTTATATTTTTTAATCATAAATTGTGATATTTTTTACTTATAAATTTGCTCTGTGACTCTAACAATAAGAGCACACAGTGAGCTCTGCAAACTGCAACAGGTCTTTTTAAAAAAAACTCCTATGTTGTAAGGAAGATTTCTTCCCTGGACTTTTGGATTATATATATATATATATATATATATATATATATATATATATATGCAAATATAATACATACATTCAGAATTAAACAGATAACCAACAAAGAAGCATATGTGTACTCCACAATGACAATATATATATATATATATATATATATATATATGTATGTATATATAAGACAAATTATGTATGTGTTTAGAGTGCACTTCCTTTCATAAAGGAAAATTGGCAACCAGCAAAGACCAAAGTTGAATAAAATCCACATCCTGTTTTTGTTTGAGAGGGGGTTAAAAAAACTTTTTACCCCCCCCCCCAATTTTAAAAAGGGCCTAAATTTTTCTCAACTGACATTTTATCACAAATTAAACAGTCGAGACAATGTAAACGTTATTTGTATTTTTTAGGTGAGTCTTGATGTGAATATTTTAATTTTTCAGACTATTGTCCTCATCTTTATTGTGATAGTTATTAACACATTGTTGCGGATGCTCTATCCTCCAGTGTTTTCTTAGCAAAGGTCCCTACTGAGACAATTTGCCGCCCCCTCTCTTACTACCCAATTTCTGTGTTAACTCATACTGTTGCTGACAATAAAAAATATTCACTATAATTTGTAGTCCAAGATCTTTTCTTCCCTTAAGTGTTTTCTAGTTGGCCATTTCATCTGATTCTGTGACCAGCATAATAAAGGTTACCCCCTTACATTCTGAATTGATAAAAAAAAAAATTAAAGATTTTTTTGATAAAATACCATTGATTAAAGCATTATGTCATTAATGAATAAAGTGGTGAAAATTTAATTAAAATTGGACAATTCCCTGATTTTTGTTAATTGTTTTTTTTTAAATTTTTTATTATCTCCCCTGATGAAAAGTGCCTATCCGTAATTTTTAAGTTAGAAATGTTTATCATTTACTGCTTTATTAAATAGATTGTGTTTAACGTCATACCGAGAAAAATAAGACCCTCAGCCACCGCCTTCTAGCACATATATGATCAAAAGGGTTTGGAGTCAGCCATAAGGGGAACAGTGTTGGGACAATCATGTAGGTGCTAGGGCTTGATGTGACCAGCTGATTAATTGGAGGAGGCCTCTCCAATCACCCATCTAGCCTAAGAAAGGGAAAAATGGAGTTTTACATGTCATGGACTGCTCAGCCACCAGGATTCCATCCTTAAACATCACAGGTTACCACCCATGTCCAACAGGTGGCCTCATTGAATGGGAGGAGGTGTATTAACCCTCTGCAGAGGTGCAGTTGGTGTATTCTAAGACTCTTGCTGATAGGGCTGTTGGGATTATCTTCCCTTTGCCTGGAAGAGTTATCTTCCTGCTGGGTTCTCGCTTGTAGTCACCAGGGGCTATAGTATTTAAGCGGCTGATTCAAACGCTTCTCTCTCTTTCTCTCTTAACTACATCTCTGGAACGAGCACATGGGTTAGACCATAGTCACACTCTTCTAGTAAGTGATTTTGTATGTAACGGACTCTCCTGTCCTTTTATCTTTACTTTGTATATTTATGTACTTTAATGTTCATGTATCATGTATTCCTATTTTCTGTATAATGTCTTACTCCAGTGCTGTTATCAATATAAAATGTTTTGTCCCACAAACGTGTCAGAGTTTGTTATGTTTCAACTAGTTGTAACATAGTTATAGCCTTGAACCTTACAGGGCTATTAGATTACAATTAGATGAAAATTATTTAATTGATAATTACACAACATTTAATTTGAGGGGGACACAACTAAGCTTCCATTTCAAATTTTTTTATTTTTTTTTACTCCTTTGATAAATTTGATGATTTTACTTACTTATGATACAAATCCTCTGAAAGGGAAATTTTTAATTACCACCCCTAAGACAATATATTTCAAAAATCAATTATTAGACTGCCTGGAGAGTGTTTTGTCTTTTTGCTAGTACATATAAACCAGGATCTTAACATATTTAAATGGCTTCTCTATGCTTACAAAAAAAAAAAGAGAATGAAGAGAAGCAACTGCTATCAGTCAAGTAAAAGGAAGTAGTTCTTTATATATACTAGCAAATATATTATATTTAAGTAATATATATATATATAAATTATAATATAAATAAGAATACAGATACATTTGATATAATAAAAAATGTTATATATTTAACTATCAGTTAAATGAGAAGAGAAGGGGGGACACACTGTAAACCGCTATTATATATAGCACAGTATAGATAAAACAGCAATTCGAGAATTGTGACTTACTCTCCATCAAAATTTAATAAGACTAAGAAAAAGCGTATACATCTTAAAAGAGGAATTTCTAAAAAGAAAAATAGGGAACCTTATAAATAGATATTTCAATCTATATATATTCTTTTTTCGATCAATCTCATCAGAGAAATTCAATTAATAGATGTTTGGACTTAAGAATGGGATTGTTGTTGAAAAAAAGTTTTTTTTTTTTTTTTTTCAGGAAGAGAAATTAGAAATTACGAACAATGGGGAGGGGGTTGAAAGTTTCTAGTTCCACCACACGAAAGGCTTAAACTGGAAGTATCAAACAGTAGTAGTTTGTGGAAAGTCTTTTGTGTGCACAGGATTGGTTGGATTTTAGAAATGTATAAGGACTCAAGTATTTGGAGTTGGAGATCGTTATTAGATACACCTAGGATGGAAAACATGGCTGGGTGGTAAGCACGAGCACATGTTGGGTCACTCGATAAATGCCTTGCGATGGCAGAGGGGGAGTTGTCGGCTGTGGTGGGACAGTCCAAATTGCCGAAATGGACATTGGAGGGTATATGTTGTTTTATTCTTGATATATGTATATATATATATATATATATAAAGTCTAATTAATGTCTATTAAGTATATGCAATAACTTTGAAGAAGAAATTGAGACTTGAACATGGCATAAGCTACAGAAATAATAATCATCACTGACAGCACAAATTCTCTTGGCTCTCTCTTACCATCTATTCCCTATCAGTCATTGCTCTTGACAAGTTCTCTAGATGGCACCCAGTATCTGTATAGCACTGATGAATGTAAGTTTTTGCTTGTTGGCCAACACTGGTGTGTCCATGTGTAAGAGCCCATAGAAGAATAATTCTTATGAGTTTCTCCTTACTTCTCTGCAGTCCCCAACATGTGTTGCTTGTCTTAAAGACAGAAAATTCTTAACCATCATGCCCTTCGCAATCTATTATTTATGAATTAGTTTAAAAGCTGTCCTATCAAGTAAGCAATGAAGCTGGCTCCAGCAGAAAACTCTTGATTGGCCCTTCAGCCAAACAATTATACACAATGCATTAAGTACATATAGACTTTTATTAAACAATTTTCATCAAAATAATGATATAACTTGTCTATTTGTGTAGCAGAGATTGAACTCGCAACCTCCTGATCATGAATCATGGCTCAAAGTCAGACTACCTTTTTGGTGCGTATGCAAATTTCTACATTTTGATAATAGCACTGGGTGTGATTGGCCCAGATGTAGAATCTTCTGTCAGGACAGTTCAACATTATTTAAGGCCTGCCTTCCCACACTGAGTGAGTTGTGTTTTGATCTTGCTAATGAAAACATCGGACAAGAAATGAGTAAACTTTGGATTGATTGAAGACTGCTGTAACATTGTTGCAGGCAGACAGACTTTGTCAGTGGACTGTTGCAGTTGGGAGAATGTCCAATCTCTGCTACAATTTAGAACTTATTGCAAAGCTGCATGATGAACAACATTTTTATTTTTTCCCATAGGAATCAATACAGATAGTTTATTTCCATTTCTAACTCATGAACAACCAGTTTTGAGCTGTAAGAAAATTAATCAATTTCGATTGTTTCTAAATTTATTCCTAAATTATAAAAATTGATATCATACAAAAAAAAAAAATTGTTGCAAAAAATCACGTAAAAGAATTGTCAAAAACAATGGCAGTAAATAAAATTTGGAAATCCAAAATTTAAGGATTGCAGACAGTCACCAATCCACACAGCTGGTACTAAAGTCACAGGGAAAATATTACAAGAAAAGTCACAATTTTGACCAGGAAAAAAGGTGACAATTAATTTATGGTGGCCTGTTCGGTTTGAGTTTTGTAGAGCAAAACGTTAAAGGATTTATCATGTAAACACTTTTGATTTAAGAATCTTAAACCAAAAGTGTTTACTCATTTAAAAAGAATCACAATTTTTCCTCTGACTTTTTTTACCTGGATTTGTAATCCAAGATGATCTATGAATTGCTAAGTTATTCTATTCCCCACCAGGTGAGTTACATCATTTTGTTTGTTTACAAAGGTTTGAGCTTATTACTTTCTAAGGTACTAATGCAGAATAGCGCGCAAGAGATAATATCATTAGATTACGTATAAAAAGTATTGGTACTAATGCAGAATAGCGCGCAAGAGATAATATCATTAGATTACATATAAAAAGCATTGTACTAATGCAGAATAGCGAGCAAGAGATAATATCATTAGATTACGTATAAAAAGTATTGGTACTAATGCAGAATAGCGCGCAAGAGATAATATCATTAGATTACGTATAAAAACTATTGGTACTAATGCAGAATAGCGCTCAAGAGATAATATCATTAGATTACGTATAAAAAGCATTGGTACTAATGCAGAATAGCGCATAACAGATAATATCATTAGATTACGTATAAAAAGCATTGGTACTAATACAGAATAGCGCGCAAGAGATAATATCATTAGATTATGTATAAAAAGCATTACATTTCACATAAATACCGGAAATCTTTGAGACATTAGGGTAAGGGTTAGTGTTTGATAGCTATGCTCAAAAAGCGGACTTTTCACATGTATATAAATTGTTAAAAAATATTTTGAAACATCAATAAAAAAAATGGAAAATTATCTTTTTAATGTTTTCTTTTATGTTTAATAAAAAGAACAATTCCTAGTTTATGTTAAAAAAGAAAAAAGAAATGTATGTTACATATAACATACATTTTTGCATTTTAAATAAATTTGCGAGAAATTTTTAATCTTTGTTGACATAGTTATCGCATCTTGACGCGAACAATTAGCCAACGTAATTTTCTATGGAGGATCATATATGTAATAATTTTTAGTCAGAAACAAAAACAAATTACTAATTTAGAATTTAGTTGATGCCTTACTATTTAACTCTTAATATTATTAAGAAAAAAAATGAGCTGGAAAAATCAAAATTAGAATGATAAAAATTATTTACAATAAGATTCTATCAGAAATATCATAAAAAGCGAAACTTTTTTCGATACATTTCTAATAAAGTATAGATATATGGCAAAGTTAAGCAAATGAAACATTAGTTTACAAAATATTAATTTGGCCTTTATGTTGTTAGTAGTATAGTCCCACAGATTTGAACTTATTTGAACTTATTCATAGCAGCAGTATCTATCAAGACAAGAATAAAATATAATGTCTCCTTCATACTTCCATTAAAAAATGACAATTTTTAAGTCAAACATTATTTTCAATATTTTTATATAAAGACCGATAATTGTATTCTCATTATATTAGCTACAAATTTTCTTTAATTACATAAATACGATTTTGCTATACAATGAACGGGAGTATTTATTTTACATTTTATAAATTTCAAAAATCCCTAAAAAAAAAGAAAAAAAAGTAAACAACTGGAACTTTTAATATAAAATTCCTTTGAAAATAAGCTAACGATTTAGAAAAAACAAAAAAGATAAATATTTTTTCTTATTTACTAGACTTAAGTTTCACATGTTAAGACGTCCTACTACCAAAACTGTACTAGTATCGATTTATTTTTTTTTTTTTTACATATGTTCCGTCATTGAATTATCTTTCCAAAAATGTAAAATTCATTTTCATACAAAAAAAAAAAAAAAAAAAAACTTACCAAGAAATTTGTACGGATGATCAATGCGTGAAACAAAAACTAACGAAAAAAATAATTAGCCTCTTCAATTTAGTAAACATTTATTTACAATAAAAGTTATTTTATTACTTCATATAATATCGAAAGTTTTATTAAAATCGGATTGTTTATTTTAGATGATTTTTAGAAGAATTTCCTGTGATCCCCCTTATCGGCAGGTGCGTGAAAATTAGCAACTCTGGTGTAAGTTTGAGTTAGTGTTACTTTTAGGTAGACTACTTCAGGAGTTTCCGCAATTTAATGCTATTCATACGTAAAATGCGATTTTAATTATATAATCTCTTGCGCGCTGTTCTGCATTTGTACCCTTTCTGATAAAAGCAGGAAAATAATTCACAAAATTTAAAAATAATTTACATTTTAAAATAAGTTGATAGTATGCGTTAAATGGGAGAAAAAAAATGTCGTATCGTATTTCTAATTGTCTCTCAATTATCTCCCTTGAGTTAAACTCTTTAGTAAACATTTGGCATCGATTGCAAACGACGCAAAATTCAACCAGAAAAAAATAAATAAAAATAAAAACATTATTTAGAATTTTATAGTTTCATTTTATCTAAGTTTGCATTACACTAAGAAAAAAGAAAACAAAAAAATAGATGAAAGCAAAAAAAAAAGAAGTAAGTGTTCATCTTAATTTTTACTTTTTAAAATGAATATTTAAAAACTTATTTTTATTCACGACGAATAATTGCTGTTTTTTTAGTTTTCATCTCACATATTGTTTAATCTTTCATTTTCTGTAACTTGTAAATAAATATCAGTTTTGTTTGTTTACCCTGCAGGTTTTAATTAAAATTTTAAGCAAAAGTGATTTAGAAAAAATTTGTAAAGAAAATTCTGATAAATTTTTAATCATGCGAATGTGGAAAAGTTTTTAAAATTAACAGAAAATGTATAAGATTTAATGTATGTATGTGCACGGACTTTTGACATTACGTTTTTAATCGTGTTGCAAAATTCAAATTAAAAATTCCCTAAAAATTGGACTTACCTGAAAAATAAGACGTAGCGTGATTTTTCGGGATGATTTTAATATAAGCCCCCTCCCCTTAAAATAATCCCTAGTTGAGAGCAATAACATTCCAGAAGATGATGATATGATTATTTATTTTTGAATAAATTGTCGTTAATGAATTTTTGAATAAAAGAACATGTTAATGGTAAATAAATGTAGATCGTTTTTGTAATTTCTGTTTATTTAGAAACTTCGTAATTTTCTACTTTTTAATGTCGTTGACCCCCACCCTCCGATATATGAAGACTAAGACATTCTCCGAAAATAAGTCCTAGTGTTTTATTTCGGTGTGAAAATTAAGCCCTGTCTTGTTTTCAGGGAAACACGGCACCTTAAAGTTTTATTTCTGGTTTTAATGGAAAGCTAATCGAATGAAATTAGTTATAAAAAAAATATATATTTTTGCAAACTTGAAACTTGTTTTTGTCGAAAAAAAAAATGTCTTTGGAGACCGAGGGTAGAGCAGGCCAACGTAATGGGGTTGCTAAAAAATATACTTTTTCAGCGACTCACTTCTACCTCGGTCAGATACCAAACATAAACCGCTACATAAACTATAAACAACAGTTGTCTATGTCAACGTAAGTAAAAACTGAAAGGGAAGGGAAACCTAATTTATAGGCGTTCGTTAACTACCTCACCCCCCCTCCAACTTTTGACAGAAGATGTTTTCTGGTCTCGTGTTCTTTGTCACATGCCGCCAGAAACCTCCCCCTGACCGAACCAGCCTCGCCAACCGGTAAGTCACCAGCCCCCCCCCCACACACACACACTTTTTAGACTGATAGTAATGTACTCCTTAATAAGGAGTACTTTACAATCAATCTGAAACAAAAAAACAGTTTTTAAAAACACCAGTTAAAATTAATGAGTAATTTTTAATTTTAACTAGTCCTTTTTTTTACTCTTCCCGTCTTGATGGAGAACAAAATGGCAATGCATGGCAACTGCCGTGGTCAGAGAGAAAAAGAGCAATACATTGTCTTGCTTGCCGGAATCGAACCCACGTCCTCCTGAATGCAAGAAAGTGAGACTTAGTCATGGCATGTACGTGAGGTTCGACTCGGGTGTCCAGATGTTTGGGGGCCAACCCATGTCCGCTCGAATGCAACAAAACTAGACTTGGGCGTAGCACGGTCGTGAGGTTTGGTTCAGGTGCCCGGATGTTGGGAGGCTACTTCCATAAGTAGCTGGAATCTAAGGAGAATGACAGTCTAACGACTAAATGACATAAGACTAAACTAGTGAGAAAAGACAAAAGAACAGTGACAAACTTAACCAGTTTGCGGTGGACTTGATTGTGGACCCCCCTCAACACTCAGAATTTTTTTTTTATTCAACAAATAAAGATTTTCAGATTTTCACCTAAAAATGAATAAGAATTTAAGATATTTTTTGTAAAGTGCCGTTTATATATTTTTTCTTTTTCTTATCAAAAAATAATTTGATTGATGACAGAATTGGATTCTTGTCAAACCAGAAAATGCATCTCTAGGTTTATAATACTTCCTTCCCCCCCCCAAAAAAAAATGATTTGATTTGATTCCTAGAAAATTTAATGTTTAACTGGCTCATCGGAAATAGATTAGTCCCTGAAAAAAAAAAAAATTTAAATAGATAAATAATTTTAAAAATTGAAATAGTATGACTTTATCCTATTCTAGTTGTGACCAGGTTTGAATTCAGAGTTTTCCTTCTCCTAGTCTGGTTGCCTAACCAAGGTTAAAGGGCCCATTCTTCCCTACTATTCTACCCATAGTTGGAGGGAGAATAGTTAGATTCATACCTTTCCCAACAGTATTAGCACTATGTAAACTGTAGCTTCATCCAAGATTTGAACTCGGGTGGATCAGTCCATTTCCTACGACTCTAACCAGTAGACCATGCGCCTCTCCCTTTTTTTTCCACAACAAAATTTTGTTGCTTATTATTCATAATAGTAGGTATGTAGGTATGTCCAGTTTTTTTTTCAGAGGAGATAATCATTTTAAGACAATTACCAAAAATCAGGGAATTGTCCAATTTTAATGAAATTTTCACCACTTTATTCATTAAGGATTCTTATAATGAATTGATTATTTTATTGAAGAAAAGTTTTTTTTTCTCAATTATGATTGTAGTTCTTTTTTTTTATGGAAGACCTACAATGTTACAGGCTAACATAAGTTATTTTCTTTTTTACTTAAAAATAGCCGTATTTTCACTCTAGGTACAGCAACAACTATTTGAGTTCATGTATGTGTGTTCTTGTGTTATTTTTTCTTACATTTTTTGGTTACTTTCTTAGATTAAATTTTGCACTTGAAGGTTTTCCTATATTTTGTCCTAGAGTAAGCTTTTGTTTTTTCAAAAGAAAAACATAAGTTATCTCCCTCTAATTCCCTTGTTTGCACATACCTGTATTCAGACGTCAACTTTGAAGTGCTCCTCACATCATTGAAACTTTGGTTCTAATATTTTCCTTCTATTGTGCCCATCTTCATTGTTATTTGTACAACGTTTCGGCCAATATGTCCTCTGGCCTTCTTCAGGTATTTCTTGTTGGACTCAGGAACCTTCTTGTCATAATCGGGAGACATCACAGAACTTTGAACCTAATCCTTTATTCAGTCCACGGGTGTATCCTGTTCTCATTCCGCTAACCATAGCTGAGATACAGGTGTTAAGCTGTGTTAATTATTATTCTATGTTACTGCTGCCCCTAATTAGGATTGAACCTGCAGTCGAGAGATAACTGTCACTTAGAACTGTCTTAACCTAACTCCTTTATCCACTAGGCTATGTCCAGTTGGAAGGTCAGAGGGCACATCATCCAAAACATTGTACAAATAACAATGAAGATGTAGACAATAATCTGAATAATACAAATGATACTAATTTTCCTTCAATTTTTCTGAAACAATATTTTTCAATCTATAAATACTTGTGTTACTTAATTGTACAACCGCTATCATCTTGCAACACCCTCTGGTTAAAAGTAAATATATCAATACACCAGGGTTTTTTTAGCACCCCCTCTACCTAGTCGATGCTGGGTAGCCGCTTCTCTTTTAAACTCTTTGCCTACTTTAAACCACTCACAGCAGCTCTTCCATAGCACCTAAGCAAAGTTAAAAAACTGATGGTTTGTTCATTATAATTAAGCAGAAGGACTCAGATTTCAATAATAATGGGACTTTATTTAAATAGAATGAGTTCAGAGGTGAATAGATAGTGAAATTTGAAATATCTCGTCATCTTATTATAATGGAGATTTGGTGTCTGTAACTGAAATTACATCTCTACTTACACCACAATACCCTCAGGCATTGTGTAAGTTTATCAATGAGTATTTAATTTGTATTCATAGTTAAAATCATTGATACATAGAATAAATCTCATTCATTAACAATTAAAATCTGAGTTAGATCTACCTCAAAACAACCCATGTTTTTAGTGCATTTAAAATCCTACAATGTATCTTATATATCACTAAGAAATAAAGTTTTACATCATATATGGTGTGGTTAATTTGCATACTAGTTTTAACAAAACCGGGTTGAATAAATAATTACTTGTGTTATTGATCTCTAATATTATTGTTTTATTCTCCAATGAATAATTTCATATAAAAACCAATTAAAATATTATCAGAATAAGTGTAATCTTTCTATGTGCATTCTTATCTAATTTTGTTAGTCTTTTTAATTTCATATATTTCATTAAAATTTTAATATTATGCCTGGAGTGCACATATTCTTACTAGAACAGGTAAAAAGATACCAAGAAAATTTTGGGGAAATCTGGTTGGCAAAAAGTTAAAGGAAAAACTGTATCCCCCAGATAACATAGAAACAACATAATACTCACCGCTGCAGTGGGATTCTAACTACCGTCGAGTTAGCAGACAAGAACGACATGCAAGCTGTAACTTAAATACAGTCCTTGCATGCCACTGGCACATTGCAGACTGAGGGCTGAAGAGTGGGTACTTATCCATATCTCTACTCACCCTGAATACCATCAGCCAATCAAAACCCAGGAAGTGAACTTGCCAGAGTTCATAATGGAATAACCCAAAGTTGCATATAAACTACCTGCCAACACTCTAGAGATAGTTTTTGTAGTCAGCTTGTAACAGAGCTAAATACTTGACAAATCCAACAGAATTCCAAATTTTAGAAACCTGTTTTTTTTTTCAAGAACAGTCTGCAAATAATTAGATTAAATTCGGTTGTATCATACATTTCTTTTTTAAAGTACAGCAAAGGCTGGAATAGTTAAAAGTGTATAATAAAAGTTTAATGAAAAAAGAAAGAAAAAAAAAACTATCACACAAGCAAATTGAATTGACAATTAGATATCTTCTGATTGGGAGAGATACTTGTGAATGAATGTTTCCATAACTATCATTATCAGTCATTGTGTTGTATACTCTCTTTACTTCTATTATTCTTCTGCTCATCTTTGGTATCTTATGTTCTTCTTCTAGCGTCTGGACTTCGTCTTGGGGACTTCATGTCTGGTCTTCCATTGGAGATTTCTCTTTATCAGAAGCCCTGTGTCATTGGTAGTTTTTAGATAATAACCCAAGACTTTAGATCATATTTTATTCCAAAATCCCCACCAGACTACCTGCGCAGATTGAGTCAGCCATGCGCTTAACACGACTTGCCACTTTCGTGTTTTGGCCAATACTGACTAAAACTCTGTTTCTAATCTAAACCGGAAGAGGGTCTTCTCCACCGATTCTCACGGTATCCACCGGAAGGATCAGGATGAGGTCAAGCCATGTCCTTCAAGGTCACCGGCTGCAACTTATAACAGCCATTTTGGTTTCTACACTACTGTAAATAAGTGTTAGGGTACTAACAATTATGTAACAATTGCTCTTGGCAGATCTTCAGCATATCATCCAAAATCCGCACAGAGTTGATTGACTGTATCCCCTCCAGAGGGTTAAGAGCTCCTCCCAAGTGATGTCCTGGGACTAAACTATATCTGATATGACTAGGCTCTAGGGCTGGAGATCTGGGTAGAGTGAAGTAGCCTTTTATTACAGTTACCCCCTAAGTTCACTCTGACCTGGAGTGGCATTACCTGTTAGATTACTATCTGTTGAAAAATTATTTGTATTCAATATAAATACTTGGTTGGCTGAATAGTTCATCATCTAACATACTCTCATGGAATGTGACCAAATGAAAAATGTATTTTTAAACATAGTCCCCCTTAGAGTCCACACACTTCTTCCATTGGTGTTGCAGAGCTTGGACCCCATTGGTCAAAAAAGTCACCAACAGCAGATATGACAAAGCTGACACACCTCCAAGCCAAGATAAGATCCAAGCACCTATATGATTCCCCCAACTCTATTGCCCTTATGACAAGCCCCAACCCTTTTTATGATATATATGCTAGAAGATGATGGCTGAGGGTTTTAGTGTCCTGGGTAGGACGTTAAATTCAATCTGATGGGGATGTTCCAATTCTAGATTTCTGGGGAATGTGGAGTACCTCTCTATCACCATTACTGCCAGGTCCACTCTGACCCGGAGTGGTAGTACCTGTTAGGGTCCTATCTATGGGTTGAATAGAAAAAATTGAGTTTTAAAAAAAAGTTGAATACCCATCAAAAATGAATAAAACAAAACATCTTTGGTATAAAATAACCCAATAAGGGTTAACATGCCATAAAATTCAACCAAGATCCTTGTTACCCTACAACCTTTTATCTTAAAATAAAACATTTGATACAAGTAGACTTCTTGTCAAAATATTGGTGCAAACAATTTTTTCATATTTTTTATCAAGTGTCTTTTTCTTTTTGATGAATCTTATACAAAAGTAAAAAAATTCTGTATTTGAATTTCATTTAATTTCATTTATAACTGAATTTGAATTTGATGATTGAAATACAAACTGAGTTATGATTTTAAAATTATTATTTTATTTATTTGCAGGAATAAATTGTACAGAAGAATAAAAATTTTAAATTCTTAAAATAATTAATATATTTAATAATTTGAAGGCCAATACAATGCATATGAAAAATAAAAACAAAAAGATGTTATTTTTGTCTTATCGATTTCAAAGCATAAACTTCATCATTAGAGTTTCGTATCAGAAATGGACGTGCTTACGTTTTTCTTTGTGTGGTTATAATTTCTCTTCTTATTTCTTTTTCCTCTCCTTTTTTTCTTTCTTCTTCTCTTCCTTTCTTTTTTCTTGTGTCATGAAAGAAATGGGCGAATAACTGTAATTTCTTCTTCTTTTTTTTGAATGTCTGTTGAGAACAATTAAAATAATTAATTCTAAATCATCTGCAGCTTTTGCACTGAATCTCCATTATAATAAGATTTATGACTGAATTTGAATTTTGTTGATTGAAACATAAACAGTTTTATAATTTTTGAATTTCTTTTTTTATTTTCAGGAATCAATTATAGAGAAGAATAAAAAGTTTAAAAGACAAATGCTGCGAGCAGATGCTAAAGAGAAAACATATTCTTGCAAAACATGTGAATCTGCATTTGAACAGTTTGTATTTAAATATCTAAGCACACAAAAGAGAAAATTGTTATTTTAGCAAAGTCTTTCAAAGAGGATTTTTCCAAAGTTAACATTTTAGAGTACATAACCAGACACTAAGTAGAAAAACAAAATCTGCTCCAGTAAATTTTATGTAGCAATCTTTCTTGAAAGATTAAAACTAAAAAGAAACTTGTAAATACACAAAGAAGAAAAAACAGATTAATGTAAAGTGGATGAATTTTAGAATTAAAATTTTTACAGAATTCAAAATTGAAAGTACTTATGCAAAGACACACTGGAGAGAAACCATATTCATGTGATATTTGTAATTCAACATTTTCACAAAATTCAGATTTGAAACGCCACATGAAAATACACACTGGAGAGAAACCCTTTTCTTGTGAAATGTGTGGATCTGCATTTTCAAGGAGCTCATACTTAAAAATCCACATTCAAATACACAAAGGAGAGAAACAGTATTCTTGTGATGTCTGTAGTTCAACATTTTCACAAAGTTCCGATTTGAAACGCCACATGCGGACACACACAGGAGAGAAACCATATTCTTGTGACATTTGTGGATCTGCATTTTCACGGAGTTCATATTTAAAAATTCATATTCGAATACACAAGGGGGAGAAACCATATTCTTGTGAAGTGTGTGGTTCAGCATTTTCACAGAATTCCAGTTTACAAAAACACAAGCGAACACACACTGGAGAGAAACCATATTCTTGTGACCTATGTGGATCTTCATTTTCTGATAAATCATATTTGAAATGCCACATGCGAAAACACACTGGAGAGAAACCATATTCTTGTAAAGTATGTGGATCAGCATTTTCAGAGACCTCCAGTTTAAAAAAACATGTGCGAACTCACACTGGGGAGAAACCGTATTCATGTGAAGTTTGTCAATCAGGATTTTCAAGTAGTTCACAGTTAAAAAGCCACTTGCGAATACACACTGGAGAGAAACCTTATTCTTGTGAGGTTTGTGGAGCTGCATTTTCAGAAAGTTCACATTTGAAAAGACATATGCGTACTCATACAGGTGAAAAACCTTTTTCTTGTAACGTGTGTGGTTCAGCATTTTCACAGAATTCAGTTTTAAAACAACATATGCGGACACATACCGGGGAGAAACCATATTCTTGTGAAGTGTGTGGATCTGCATTTTCAAAGAATTCACTTTGAAAATGCATGTTCGAATACACACCGGAGAGAAACCATATTCTTGTGAAGTGTGTGGATCAGAATTTTCACGGAATTCATATTTGAAAAGCCACATGCGGACACACACAAAAGAGAAACCATATTCTTGTGATGTGTGTGGATCTGCATTTTCCAGTGGTCCAGTTTAAGAAGGCATGCAGACACACCACGGAGAAAAATCTAGTAAAGTCTGAGGATTTGCATTTTCAGACTTTCAATTTAAATAAGTACATCCAAACTCACACCTGTGAAGGGCCAGGATGTTGGTAGGTGCCCGGACAGAGTGTGACTGTCTGCTTTATTAACACGATATACAGCGAAAGTTGGCAGAGGAAATTCAGAGGTGGTAATATGGTATTTCCAGGTATTTCTCTCAGGTGTTTAATGTACCTTTAAAAATTTCTGACCTACCAGAAATTTTAGAAAGATACATTTAAACACCTATTGGAGAGAAACCATATACTTGTGTAGTGTGTGGATTAGTATTTTCAGTCTTTTGTTCATGTCTTGATTTTGAGTTGTCTGCTCCTAACTAATCACCAGTTTGAAGTTGATCAAAGAAAGGTGGCGCTAAAAGCTCATTCTAATTTGGATAGTTAGTAATGGTTGGCTAATTTGAATAACTGTTGTGTTTGTAATGATTAGCCAATCAGAGCTGACTTCATTCTTTATGAGAGTAATCAGAATTTTCATCTTCATTGTGTGCAGACGTTTATACTGAATCAACTCTGGTCAATGGATTCTCCATCAAACTTTATCAAGTTTTATAATTTAAAAAATATATCCAAAAATACAGAAACTATTTGTGAATTGTGTGGATCTAGATTTTCAGTTTACATTTGAAAAGCTACATGCAAACACATTGGTGAGGAATAATATTTTTGTGACTTATTCAGATTTGCATTTTTATTGCAAACACACTGGATAAAAACCTTTTTCTTTTTCTCCTTTTAATTATACATCAAAAGACACCTGCAATACAGACACACAGATGGACTATTCTAAAGTGCATGGATCAAGATTTTCTCAAAGTTAAAAAATGATATATGAAAAAAAAAAAAAGATTCAAATAATCGATTTCCTTACTGCAAAAGTCTGCTGAGAAAGTCTTTCCGCTTGTAACAATAATACAGCAATCTTCAACCCTGTTCCAAAGTGTCTTGCCTATGAAGAATCAAAATAGTCTATTACCACCTCTGAATTTCCTCTGCCAACTTTCGCTGCATATCGTGGTGATAAAGCAGGCAGTCACACTCTGTCCAGGTACCTGAATTCACAGCTTCCAACATCCTGACCCTTCACACCACGACTCAAGTCAACCGCCACCTACACAAAAGCTTTACACTGAGCATGCATCCAGGACATCTTGCAAATAGTAGTCACACTCCATCTTGGTGCCTGAATTAACAGCTTCCAACATCATGGCCCTTCATGCTATGACTCAAACCAACTGCTGCACACACAGAAGCTTAACACTATCTGGGACATCTCGCAAATTGCAGTCAGACGTGGCAGGCAATGTTGATCCTTTGAATCAGGTGAATGTCTACCGTCACAAAAAAATCCATATGGAAATAGACGCTAAATGGTTTTCTTGAACTTGCCAATGTTTTGGATCCACATTCTCTTTGAATTAAGAATACAAATGTGAACATACACAGAAAAGAAACCATTTTGCTGTAAAGTGTCTTTACAATAAGTGTCAGCCTTGTTCATAAGAAAATCAATAAAAATATTTTTGTTTATTCTTTGCTTAACACATTTGAAAAAAAACAAAAAGGCTTTTATTTCCTTTTGTAATATTTCCAATGCATTCTTATAATGAAAATCATTTGTAATGAATGTTTATAGTAAGAATATTTTGTAATTAATTTTTATAGTAAAAATCATTTCCAATGCATTTTATAGTAAAAATCTTATTTCTTTTTCGGTTCTTTATTTCCATTGTGGTGTCAGATATAAAAGGAGGTTAGACATTGTACATTCCAAAAATAAATAATGGCAATGAACGGGTACTCTACAATCCCCAGAGCCTCAGAATTGGAGCCTCACCACTAGATGCAGCTTAACGTTATAAAAGGAAGTTAAAAATTTGTATACAGATTGTAAATTAAATATGCAAACACACATTATCAAGAAACCCTGTCATTGTGTTGCATTGGGACTAAAGACTGATGAGCATTTGTGTTGGACTTTTAGATGAGGGGGCCGAACCAGACATGATAGGGATAAAAAAAAAATCAAATGGACAGAGGACGAGAACAACAGAGTCTGATAGTTCACCCAACAATTCTACCACTTTTGTGATCATGAGATCTGGGAGGAGTGTAGCAGGAGGCCACAGAGATTAAACTCCAGGTTGTGAGTGGTAACTCATAGTAAGTGTTCTGTCAGTTGGAGTGGTTTGGCCAGTGAGGAGGCATAAAAGCAGTTTCTCTCACTGTAAGAGTAATGACTTTTTTCACCTGGGAGAACTGGTCATCCGTATCAGACGAATAACGACATGAAGACCTTAAAGATTTGTTTTTTTTTTAATCCTGCATCATGTTGATCTGCGTTTTACATATGATTCAGGTGATTACACACCTGAGATAAACTATATTCTCATGAAATATGCGGATCAGCATTTTCACTTGAATGTTATGCAAAATGTGTAATTAAGCATTGTTATTTTGAGTTTAACAATATAAAAAAAAGAAAATTTATAATATGCATCTCAATATTATTTCTTGGAATTTTTGAGATGAGATTTGATTATTTGTACTATTTGAATTATTTGGACATGAAGGCTCTCGCTTTCAGCAAGAAGGTTCCTGAGTCCAACAAGGAATACCTGAAGAAGGTCCGAAGGCACATCTTACCACCTGAATTTCCTCTGCCAACCTTCGCTGCATATTGTGTTAATAAAGCAGGTGGTCACACTCCATCCGGGTACCTAAATTTGCAGCTTCCAACAACCTGACCCTTCACATCACAACTCCAAATAATCCAAATAGTTCATCTCAATATGTTCAAAAGTTAATTTACGTTAATAAATGTAACAAAAACCTTTTTTGATATAAATACATGGGT
Organism: Doryteuthis pealeii; assembly: GCA_023376005.1. Classification (NCBI taxonomy): domain Eukaryota; kingdom Metazoa; phylum Mollusca; class Cephalopoda; order Myopsida; family Loliginidae; genus Doryteuthis; species Doryteuthis pealeii. Next base: position 64,801,056 of record CM042168.1, read on the forward strand.
AATTTCAGGCCATGTCACCCAACCCCTGCAATTTTTCTGAAATTTTGTCCAAGTGTCAGTTATGATAAAGTTAGACAATCCTCATAAATTTGAGCTTCCAATTCTAAAAAATGGCGGAGTTTTCTCGATTTTTAGCTCTCCAAATTTGAGGGGGGGTCACAAAGAATGGTGACTTTTTGTAACCTATTTTTGTCTGTAAAATGAGTTCTAGAGCTTCCCTACTCCTAAAAATTGGTTTATAAAAGCATTTTAACCCAAAGAATCCGAAAATGCTATAAAAAAAGTCAACCAATTTTAAGTTATTAATGATTTCTGACTTTTTAATAGCAAGATCAATATTCCGATGTTGCACTGCATCTACGATTTTTTCTATCATTATTTCACATGTATTGAACATTATTTGTACCAAAAAGATACTTTTCAAAAATTTCAGAAAAACTGAAGGGGGTGGGTGACAATTTTACTTTTTTCTGGATGATTTGACATGGAATTACCCACATGGAAAATAATTTGCCAAAAATTTAATTATTTCTGTCAAATTTTAACCTCTTGATCCCTGAATCTATATTTACCCTTTGCTGTTTATGATCTCTGCACTGGTAAACTAGTATTACAATATAAGGGACAATAAAAGTAATACCAGTGTAACAAACTCAAATGATTAGAACTCGAGATATCTGGTAGGCTAATGATACCCAGATGACATATACAAAGTGTACTCAACCAATTCCATAATTCTGTAGTATTAAATTTAAATAAAAGTATTTTATATACCATCAAATATAGTCAGGATCAGCTGAACAGTAAGGGAGTCTATCCCCTCTTCACCTGTGCTAAACCAGGAGATTGTCTTTGCATCTGAGGTGGAGCACCACACCTACCATCAACTCCCAACTTTTCTGCTCAGATCTGAGCTATGCTAATCATGTGCTGAGTTGGTGAGGGTTGGTATTGAACCCAGAAACTTGTGGTTACTTAGTGAACACTCTACCAACTGAGCTAAACTAAATATATATTTACCCAACCCCTCCACATGAGTAGAATGAAACACAAGGTCAATTTCTTTAGTTTCAACTGGTTTGAATTCAGAGTCTTCCTTCTCCTTGTTACTGGTTACTCAGCCATGCTTAAAGAGCCCAGTCTGCCCTGCTATATACCCATAGCTGGAGGGAGAATTGGATTCATACCTTTCCCAAGGGTATTAGCGCCATATGAAATGCAAACAGCTTCGTCCAGGAATTGAACTCGGGTCGACGAGTCCATTTCCTACGACTCTAAACATTAGACCATGCACCTCCAAATAAAATAAATGAATATAAGTAATTAGCTTAGTCTGACACAAGGCAACAATTTTGGGGTGCTCAACTAGGATTAAATTATAATTCATGACATATGAGACTGCATATTTTTTAATCAAATTATCTCCCAGGTTTTTTTTATTTGGCATTGTATTATATTTACTTACATTTATGTTTACTTATATATTTGCATTATTATACTTACCAACCACTCTGCATGCACAGGGTGTGACACAAGGTCAATTTTTAAGAGGGCCCACATGCCTAGAAATCACAAGGTACTGTGTTTGATACTGGTCCCTGCCAACTTAGCATATAAGTAACACAGCTTGGGTAATCTGATTTGTGCAATTAAGTGGAAAGCTGAAGGTAGGTGTGGCACTCCACCTCAACAAAAAAAAATCCCTTGTCTAGCGCTAGTGAAAGGGGATAGACTCCATCAACTTTACTTTTACTTAACTCAGAGTTTTTTTCCTTCTCCTTGCCATACCAAGGTTAAAGAGCCCGGTCTGCCCTAATATTCCTCCATAGCTGGAGGGAGAATAGTTGGATGTGTTGCAACATGGTTGGCAGTTTCGGCGAGGATTGAACTCGCGGCCTTCTGTGTAAAGCAGAATTGCAGCACAGTTTTTTGTGTACTGGATCATTTGCATGCAATGTGATCATTTGCATGCGATGTGCTATATTAGTACATCTAGTACATGAAAGAAGACCTTGATATCATTTCACTACCAGTCCAGGAGGAGTAAAAGTTGGTAAGTCGCATTGTAATTGAAATTTTCTCTTTTGTTAACTGGTTTATTTATGCATTTGTTATGTCCTTTGTTTTGTTATATTTTTAGTTTACGGTAAACCACGTCGATTGTATCAAAGACTCAAGGTACAGAAGACCAATAAATACCTGTGAAAATCAAAAACTACTTTGTTCTTCCTAATGCTGGTACAAGGATGAAATACCTTTCCTAAAGGTATTAGCAGACTGTAGTGAAGTCAACTCAGGTTTAACGTTTTATAGAACGGTTTATTTCGGGAACATATACATTCGAGGTCCTTGTGGCTGTATGTCCACGTTAGTAGTAAAAAACCTATTTTCCGTGATCTCGCACTATCGAGATTCCCCTAATCCCGCCAGGTCGAGATCTCAAGATACTACACAGACTCATCCAGGATTTGTAGTCATGTTGCTGTGTCAATTTCCCATGAAGATAACCATTACACAATGAGCACCTGCTTTGCATTATCTTGTAGTTGTTGTTTACTAAGGTGAGCTTAGTTTAGCACTATGCCAGAAGTGTAGGGCACCCAGTGAGAATCAAACTCATTAAAAATGGTCTGTCAATCAAACTGGCTAGCTAACAATTACATCACTTAATGTGCCTTTAATAATTTACCAAGCTTTACTATAGGCTTTTTTACAGAAGTAGTTACCCATCTAAATTATGATCATGCTCATCCTTGCTTAACTTGAGTGTTCAAGTGGGAACCAGTGCTTTAAGTGTGACTTGGCTGTAAGTCTTCAGTTATATTGCAGTACACTTTAAACTATGAGTTTTTAAACTTAATTTTAGCTATGGATAATCCTTAGAAATATTGATATACCATTAACTCTTTGCCTACTTTAAGCCGCTCACAGCATTTCTCCCACTACTGAAATCCTATTGTAAACTATTGGTTAGTAACTGATTATTAGTTCATTATAATTGAGCAGGGCTCAGATTACTGTAATAATTGGACTTCATTTGAATATAATCAGTTCTGAGGCGAATAGATAGTGAACTTTGAAATATCCCACAAAAAATACCAAGAAAATTTTGGTACAACCAGGGATGGTGGAATTCGGTAGGCAAAGAGTTAATAGCAAGGAATCTGCATTGACAATCAGTCCAAACAATATTAATGAACCACTAAAAATTTGAAGAAATTTTATTGATTTAACTTTTTGCCTACTTTAAACCGCTCACAATGGCTCTCCCACCAAAATGAATTTTAAAAAATGATGGTTAGTTCATTATAATTGAACAAAAGGACTCTGGATACTATTATAATAGGAATTTATTTGAATAGAATGAGTTCTGTGGTGAATATATACTGAACTTTGAAATATCCCATCATACAGGTAAAAAATACCAAGAAAATTTGGTAGAGCAATGGGGAAATTTGTTAGGCAAAGTGTTGACTAATGATGGAGGTGCTCATGACATAATGTAGCACTAGAAATAGACCTGGCAACTCAAGTTCAAATCCTGGGCAAGACTCTTTTTCAGTTCGCATAGCACTAATACCCTTGGGAAAGGTATGAATCCATCTATTCTACCTCCAGCTATGAGTAAATAGTATGTCAACCAATCTTGGAGAAAGAAAACTGAATTAAAACCAATTGTACTCCACTTAACAAATTGACTTTGTGTCACATCCTGTTCTCGTTGGAGAGGGGTTGGGTAAATGTCACATCTTTCTCGTTGGAGAGGGGTTGGGTAAATGTATACAATAGGTATACCAAAAAATCGGCTGCTACGAATTTTAAAAACGAATTAAAATCAATTAAATCTATTTAAGCTCAAACTTTTGTCTAAATGATAAATAGTAACATAATGATCATCATTTAAAAAATAAAAAATATTATTACATATACAATTCATTTTTAAGAGATTTAAAACGATTTTTTCGGTCAATTTCTATCGCTTTCGGTCTGAGACGCTCCTTTAAAAAGGCTTAAAATGGCTTTTTACAATTTAAGGTAACATTCGCAATTGCAAAACATTTTACCAAAAATCAGGTAATTATCCGATTTTAATGAAATTTTCAGTATTGATTTACCAATTAATGAATTTTATAATGAATTAGTTATTTTATTTTAAAACTTTAACTTAATATTTTTGCTATGAAAAATTAATATATAAAATTCATTTAAAATATGAAAAGTCTGATAAGTATAAATGTTATATTTTTAGATTCTAGAAATAAATATCTACTTAATGCAAACCTTATTTTAGTACAACAAAGTATAAGTTTTGAAGAAAAACTCGATTGAAAATGTACCTCCCCCTCTTTTTTAAACAGAAAAAATATCGACGTATATTTTTTTCTTTTATGAGATAATAGCCAATTAGATAATTATCGAGGAGCTATTTAAGCTAGAAACGATGATTTTCAATTTCATTACATATAAATCCTTCGAGGCACCTTGATGCTGAAAACTACAAAGGAACAGAAGTTAACATTTTCTAAATAAAAGAAAACAATCGAGTTATATTTCTGAATAATTGTGAATTATCTCCCTTGAATTTCGCTCTTTCGAAAATATTTGGTATCGATTGCAAACGACGCAAAATTAAACCAGCAAAAAACAAAAAAATCAAAAGAAAACATTGAAAATATTATTGTTTCCTTTTATCTAATTTTGCATTAAACTAAGGAAAAATAGACGAAAGAAAACAAAGAAGTAAGTGTCACCTTTTAATTTTTATTTTTACAAATAAAACTAAACATTTTTAATATTTTTTTTTTTTTTTTTTTTTAGTTTTACACACTATTTCATCTGTTATTTTCTGACATTGTAAATATCATTTTTGTTTAGCCTGCAATTTTTAGTCCGACTTGGAAAAAATTAATTTGGAAAATAACATGCAAATACATTCTGATCAATTTTATTTTAACTATGAGAAGGAACTATTTTTGAATGCACAGAAAATCTTATTAATTTTGATGTTTCGGACTGTTGTCCTCATCTTTATTGTGGTTTAACACAACGTTCAGACCGCTGCATCCTCAGACCTTGTTCGGTTGTTTCTTATTTACTTTAGACTAAAGTCAAGTATGGTTTCGCAATTAACCTGATCTAAAAAAAATACAGACAAATTAACACAGAAAATCTTTGAAAATCTTCAAGAATCTGAATTACAAACTTTTCACGTTACATTTTTAGACGCGTTGCAAAATTTGTAATTTTGTTTTAAATGAAAGATAATAGAATTAAATTAATAACGAGAAAAATATTTTTGTGAAATTGAAACCTGTTTTAAAGCGATTCGCACTGTTAACATTTTTATCAACAAAATAATCCGATGATGCAGTGATGATTTTGACAAAACGAACCGTTAGTTTTAAAATTCTCCCTAAAGTTAACCAGGTACTTTTGAAATTTGATTAAAAGAAAATGATTTAATTCAATATTTTCTCGAAAATACCCGAAATACTAAAATTTAAATCAATCCCCTTAAAAAAAAATCAGTTAATTATCCGATTTTAATGAAATTTTCAGTATTGATTTATCAATAAATGAATTTTATAATGCATCAGTTATTTCATTTCAAAACTTTCTGATTTTTTTTCAGGTCACTTAACTTTGACCGCCCCACACACTTATTTTGACCCCCCCCCCCTTATTTTGTGGGCGCAAAATATCGAAACTTCTGAAAGTAATTACAGTAAATAAAAAAGACAAAAAACGAAGTTTTAATTGTAAAAAAAAAAAAAAGAATAAAAAAATCCGGTAGAATAGCGCGCAAGAGATTATATTATTAGATTACGTATAAAATAGATATACCCCCAAATTCATCTGTTACATTTTTTAAAAAGCGAATTAAAATTAATTAAATCTATTATTTAAGGTCAAACTTTTGTCTAAAACGATAAGTAGTAATATAATGACCATCATTAAAAAAAGAAAAATATGATCCAATTTATTTTTGATACATTTAAAACGATTTTTTGGTCAATTTCAATCGCGTTCGGCCATTAATGCTCTTTATAAATGGTATGTTTACAAATTAAATGTAACATTTGCGATTGCAAAAAAAAAAAAAAAAATTACCAAAAATCAGATTTTAATGAAATTTTCAGTATTGATTTAACAATTAATGAATTTTATAATGTTATTTCATTTCAAAACTTTAATTAAGTATTTTTGCTATGAAAAATTAATATATAAAATTCATTTAAAATAACAATATTCTGATGTTAAGTTTAAAATGTTATATTTTTAGATTCTAGAAATAAATTTCTATTTAATGCAAACCTTATTTTAGTCAAACAAAGTATAAGTTTTGAAGATAAACTCTATTGAAGCCTTCCCCCATTTTAAGCAGAAAAATATCGATGTATAATTTTTTCTTTCATAAGATAATAGCCAATTAAATAATTATCGAAATGAGTAAAAAAGAAATCTCTAAAAAAATTTTATTTATTTTTTTTTTACATTTTATTTTCCGATTTTTGCGACTTATTTTCTCATAAAATATTCTCCTTAAAATTTTTTTTTTTCTATTCACAACTTCGGTCTTTTATCTTTTTATTTCTACTGTAATTAGTATCAAACGCTAACCAATTCGCCGAGATTTTATGCCCCCCCAAATAGGGGGGTGGGGGTCAAAATTAAGTGACCTGAAAAAAATCAGAAAGTTTTGAAATAAAATAAATAATTCATTATAAAATTAATTCATTGATAAGTCAACACTGAAAATTTCATTAAAATCCGATAATTCCATAAAAAGATTCTGTTGTCAGACAACACTGAACAAAAAAGATTCTGTTCTCAGGCAACACTGAACAAAAAAGATTAATCAATTTAAGAAAAACTTAGAATAAATTGGTCACTGTTGAACTTTCTTAACTGTTTCACTTTTATTTTGTTTTTGTTTTTTTGAGATGGTGATCAGTAAATTCTTTTACTTTTTAAAAATAAGACCATTAAGCAATAGATGAGATTGTATGCAATTTCTTTTTTTAGGTTTAACTGTGTATAAAAACACCTTACAAATAAGTTATTTTTTAGACTTTTCATTTTTTGATTAGTAAAACAGTTTTATTCAGTTACAAAGTGTATATCTAAGGAGAAGATAATTAAGATGTGTTCCAATGAATATTTGTCTTAAATGGAGATCTTGATTCTTGAATTTATGCCTTTTCTTCCATCCATAATTAATTTAGTCAATCGTTCCTTAATTCTAAATAATCTTCAGCTTTTGCACTGAATCTCCATTATAATAAGATTTATGACTGAATTTGAATTTTGTTGATTGAAACATAAACTGTTTTATAATTTTTTTATTTATTTTTTTATTTTCAGGAATCAATTATAGAGAAGAATAACAAGTTTAAAAGACAAATGCTGCGAGCAGATGCTAAAGAGAAAACATATTCTTGCATTTGAACATTTTGTATTTAATTATCTAAGCACACAAAAGAGAAAATTGTTATTTTAGCAAATTCTTTCCAAGAAGATTTTTCCAAAGTTAACATTTTAGAGTACATAATCAGACACGTACTAATTAGAAAAAAATCTGTTCCAGTAAATTTTATGTATCAATCTTTTTTGAAAGATTAAAACTAAAAAGATACATGTAAATACACAAAGAAGAGAAAACAGATTATTGTAAAGTAGATGAATTGAAATTTTTACAGAATTCAAAATTGAAAGTACTTATGCAAAGAAACACTGGAAAGAAACCATATTCATGTGATATTTGTAATTCAACATTTTCACAAAATTCAGATTTAAAACGTCACATACAAATTCACACTGGAGTGAAACCATATTCTTGTGAAATGTGTGGATCTGCATTTTCAAGGAGTTCATATTTAAAAATTCACATTCGAATACATAAAGGGGAGAAACCATATTCTTGTGACGTGTGTGGTGCAGCATTTTCACAGAATTCACATCTGAAAAAACACAGGCGGACACACACAGGAGAGAAGCCATATTCTTGTGACCGATGTGGATCTGCATTTGCTGAGAAATCATATTTGAAACGTCACATTCAAACACATGAAGAAAAACATTTGCTTTTAAAGTGTGTGGATCATCATTTTCAGAGATTTCTAATTTAAAAATACACAAGCGAATACACCAAAGATAAACAATATTCTTGTGAAGTTTGTCAATCAAAATTTTCAAAGAGTTCACATTTGCAAAGACATATGCGAACACACACTGGAGAAAAACCTTTTTCTTGTGAAGTGTGTGGTTCAGCATTTTCACAGAATTCAGTTTTGAAACGACACATGCGAACACATACTGGAGAGAAACCATTTTTTTGTGAAGTGTGTAGTTCTTCATTTTCAAGGAATTCCCTCTTGAAAACACATTCAAATGCACACTGGAGAGAAACCTTATCCTTGTGAAGTTTGCAGATCAAAATTTTTGAGGAATTCAGATTTGAAACGTCACATGCGAATACACACTGGAGAGAAACCATATTCTTGTAAAGTATGTGGTTCTGCCTTTTCACAGAATTCAGATCTGAAACAACATACGAGGACACACACTGGAGAAAGACCATTTACCTGTGAAGTGTGTCAATCTGCATTTTCAAGGAATTCACTATTAAAAGCACACATTCGGATACACACTGGAGAGAAACCATATTCTTGTGAAGTGTGTGGATCAGAATTTACTCGTAATTCATATTTGAAAAGCCATATGCAAACACACCAAGGACAGAAAATTAGTAAAGTCTGAGAATTATCATTTTTAAAGAATTTCAATATAAATAGATGTGTAAGAAAAGACATTATTGTGCAGTGTCAGTCTGTATTTCCACATGATCTACTTTTGAAAGACCATGTGCAAATTACATTTGGAAAGTGTATATGAAGCTATGTTGAAGAGAATTCATTTATTTGTGCAGTGTGTAGATCAGCCTTTTTCATTTAGTTATATATTGAATAAAAAAATATATACAGAAATGCAGAAACTATTAAATCTGAGGATCTAGATCTTCAATTATATTTGAAAAGTCACATGAACACACATTCCATTATTTTTACTTAGTTTGTCAAGTTCTATTTTTTTAAACAAATTTCAGTTTAAAAGACACATTAAACACAACACCACAGAAGAGTACACAGCATACAATGATCTCTGCTTACTTGCTTACACTCAGGTATATTTATTTCCACACAATCAAAAATTAAGGAACACTTCTCAAATATGCAAGTCTCTCACAACCTTTCAATTCTTCACATACATGTTTGTAAATAAACATCTCCATTGATTCCTATTTAGTTTACTCAGACAATAAAATGTTTTTTTGTTAATTGTACTCAATTGTTCTTATATTTATTCTTGTGAGGAGGTAATATTTCTCCAACTAAAATTCCTCTACATATTCAACACAATTATTCCAGCAAGTTTTTCATTGGTTGAAGCATCTCTGAAACTCTGTTGATTTGGTGTGAAGATGCATTATTGTATATACCAACTTCTCTGCATGAGTAGTATGAGACACAAGATAAATGAAGGACCAGGATGTTGGAAGCTGTGAATTGAAGAACGCAGATGGAATGTAGTCAACTGTTTTATTAACACAATACACAATGAATGTTGAAAAAGACACTTCCGATTCTTTGTGAGCAAGATGCTTATGAACCATTGTTGAAGACTGCTGTAATATTGGCGCAGGCAGAAAAACTTTGTGTTCTTTTGCAGTTAGGTAATAGATTACCCAAATTATTTATTTTATTTTTTGTAAATTTAATTTTTAGTGAAAATGGAAAATAAAAACCGTAACAAATTTTAACCATTTTCTAATTCTTAATTTTTTCTGGATTTTTTAAAACATTATTTGATAAGTGGAATCTAAATTAGTCTTCTCCTAGACTGGTTACCTAGTTAAGGTTAAAGAGTCCAGTCTGCACTACAATTTGCCCATAGATGGAGGGTTAGAGTAGTTAGGAAGCATACCTCTCCCAAGGGTATTGGCAATATGTGAAATGCACACAGCCTCATCCAGAATTTGTTGGAAGTATGGAAGCATACCTCTCCCTTAAACCTGTAATTCCTCTTAATGGGTAATAATATATGCAGAGGATCTGATACTCGGTGGTCGAGTCAGTTTAAGTGTCGGAATAATGTAGGCCTGATGTTTGGTGGCCGAGTCGGTTATGCTGATGGTAGTGACGTAATGTAGACAATCAGGTGTTTGGCAGTTGGAGTGTGATGATTCTTGACAGTTCCCTTGTAGTAGGTTGCCCCTTTAAGACCTTGTCGGTCCATCAGGTCATGAGGATAAGAGGTGAGGGTGCTGGTATGATCATTATATGTCGCCTTGTCAGGCTGATTTTGACGTCGATGCTGTAGCGAAGTGCTTTGGAATGATTGACCCCTTTAGAAAGGTGGAAAGTGCGTCAGTGAAATCAACAACTCTTGGTTTAGCTTTAACGACTCGGCTGTGTGTGATCTCTCCAATGTCCCATTGTATCTGCTTCTCAGTCTTTTCAAAGAAAGGTTTAAATATATTTTCGCTTGCCGTTGTTCGGATCAGCTTAAACATTTTTATTTTTATTTTTACTGGGAATGTTATAGATTGGACTACATCGGAGAGGATCAAATCTAAGTTGCTGGTAATTTTGGATGTTTTAAGAGAAATAACAAAGTAGTTATTGGGGCTCTTAAAATCTCCCAGTGGTAAGCAAATAATTTCTGGTGAAAGAAGACACTAACAACAGTTGAAGGTTAAGAAACATATATTCAAAAGGAAAAAAAAAGGGGGTTGCAAATTTGGTGGCATTTGCGGCAGACTTATCTTGCTAAGAGTGAGGTAAAAGTAAAGGGTTGTGCTGGATGAACCAATTGCTGTTTGACAAATAAAGGTGAGCTCTAGAATATCATTCTACTCATTGGTGATAGGGAGCGCTTGAAAAACGCCTCTCGCATGGTGAAAGCTTATAGGATAAGTGAAGAGAGCGCTTGAAAAACGCCTCTCGCATGGTGAAAGCTTATAGGATAAGTGAAGAGAGCGCTTGAAAAACGCCTCTCGCATGGTGAAAGCTTATAGGATAAGTGAAGAGAGGCTTGAAAAAGCAACTCGCTTGGTAGACGGCCCCTTGATAAGTGACTTTCGTCATGGGGTTTAATTTGGCGCCAATATCGTATATTGGCGATTTGCCCTCTGGCGGCAGGCAGAGAAAATTTGACTATAATTTTTCCAACAGTTTTGAGTCTGAGAAAGAAATATATTAAGAACAGAATTTATGTAAATTTTCATATTTCGTAATATTTGCATATATCTAGGTGTATGTTTAATCAAACAAAACCAAATTGTAACGTATATCTTTTTTTATTTACCAAATCCAGAATTTTTAGTTAGCTTAATAGTTTTGTTTAATTGAACACACGCCTAGATATATTCAAATATGAAAATTTACATCTTAATATATTTTCCCTTAATTTTGTATTGTTCTGCTTTCATTCGAAATAAGTTTATTATTATTCAGCTATTTCAATTTTTACATTATTGGTCATCCATAGCAACAAAATGTATCACTGGTGCGTTCCTATGAATTTTCGCCCATGAATTCACAATGTACCAATGAAACAATCTTTGAAATCAGAAATGTGTACTCTTCTTTCTAGAAAAACTAGGAAAGACCCAACAACATTATCTTCAAAAATTCATTTACGTTTTTAAATAAGGTTTAGAGGTAAAAAAATTTCCTCGTAAATTCCTACCATAAAATAAACTGATCCCTCATTTTATGTCCGTGTTTTTGCAATATGTTTTATTTTTCTTGCACCCGTTATGTTACAATACTAAATATATTTTTTTTATTTATTTTAATATTCACTTCAATGTGTATATTCTAAAAGTTTTTATTTTGTGAGAATGGTTAGTTTTAAAGTGGGGGTTCGTTTTTACACTTCAACTTTTTATTCGTAAATAATTCTATGGCGGGAATTTACGAGTAAAAAGTTGAATATTACCTTTTGTTGTTGTTATTTCTTTTCTTTTTGGCTTTGGTACTCTAAAATAAAACGTCAGATTTTAATCATCGTCGACGAAAAAACAAAATTACGGTCATAAAAGGAGGATCCAATTTAGGCCTAATTTGTAAAACGAACCCCCACTTTAAAACTAAACATTCTCACAAAATAAAAACTTTTAGAATATACAGTACACATTGAAATGAATATCAAAATAAATAAAGAAAATATATTTAGTATTGTAAAATAACGGGTGTAAGAAAAATAAAACATTTATTGCAAAAAAGACGGACATAAAATGAGGGTTCAGTTTATTTTATGGTAGGAATAAACGAGAAAACTGTTCTTCTTTACCGGTTTAGAAAGTGAATCATAATTTTAAAATTACACTCACTAAAAAGGGAGTTTGAGTGCCAACTTTTGTCTCACATTCTGGCAGGTTTTTTTTTTTTTTTTCATTAAATGACCCACAGGAGTATTAGTACCATTCCGAACCAAACCAAATAGTTAATGAAAATTATTTATACTAATTTGAAGACATAAAAACTTGAAACAAACTTTTATGAAAATTATTTGTTTCGGTATTAAATGACCCGATAATGATTGTTGTATCAAACAAATCAAAGTGAATCATTCTTTGTATTTTTCTAAAATAATCTCCCTTGGTTTTTCGCTCTTTAGAAAATATTTTCTATCGATCGCTGACGATCTAAAATTTTGCGTTTTTTTCCCTTTCTCACTAAAAAGAAATTAGACAACAGGAAAACAGAAAAGAGTAAGTATCACCTTCTCTTAATTTCTTTAATTTACAAATAATAAATTATTTGCAGAAAGACTTCTTTTTTTATTCACAAAAACATAATTCTTGTCTATGAATTTCATTGTTTTGTTTTGTTAATGAACGTTTTTTATTTACTCGGCTAATTTTATTTTGACTTGAATTCGAAGTAACTTAGAAAATGAAAATCATATTTATAGCAATCACTTATATATTAACATCAGATTAATTCACGGCCAGTCTACAAATTTATAAATAAATTTACATAAGTATGGAAGTGTGTGTGTGTGTGCAGGTACGTTATGTATGAGAGGGAGGGGGTATGTTTGAAAATATTTTTCTGTATATTTTGGGGTATACCTAGTATACTATATATACTAGATATACCCAATTTTTCGTCTGCTTAAAATCTAAAAAAAAAACGAATTAAAATTAATTAAATCTATTATTTAAGGTCAAACTTTTATCTAAAACGATAAGTAGTAACATAATGACCATCATTAAAAAAGAAAAATATCATTACATATGCAGTTTATTTTTAATACTTTTAAAACGATTTTTTGTCAATTTTCGTTCGCGTTCGCCATTTTGTCTCTTTTTAAATGGTATAAAGGGCTTGTTTACAAATTTAATGTAACATTCGCGATTGCAAATATTTACCAAAAAATCAGGGAACTATCCGATTTTAATGAAATTTTCAGTATTGATTTATCAATTAATAATTTTATAATGCATCAGTTATTTTATTTAAAAACTTTAAGTATTTTTGCTTTGAAAAATTAATGCATAAAATTAATTTAAAATAAAATATTTTGATGTTAATTTTAAAATGTTATATTCTTAGATTTTAAAAAATAAATATCTATTTAATGCAAACCTTATTTTAGTCAATCAAGGTATACGTTTTGAAGAAAAATCTATTGAAAATGTAGCCCCCCCCCTTTTTTTAAGCAGAAAAATATCGATGTATATTTTTCTTTTATAAGATAATAGCCAATTAAATGATTATCGAAATGAGTAAAAGAGAAATCAAAAAAATTAATTATTCTTTTTTTTAACATTTTATTTTCCAATTTTCGGTACTTATTTTCTTATAAAATATTCCACTTGAAATTTTTTTTTCTGTTTACAACTTTGGTCTTTTATCTTTTTATTTCTACTGTAATTAGTATCAAACAAGGAACACCTTGCCGAGATTTTACACCCCCAAATTAAGGGGAGGGGGGTCAAAATTAACTGACCTGAAAAAAATGAGAAAGTTTTGAAATAAAATAAATAATGCATTATAAAGATCATTCATTGATAAATAAACACTGACAATTTGATTAAAATCCGATAATTCCCTGATTTTTGGTAAATTATTTTCTGTAGGGGGGGTGTCTAGAGTCATTTTGTCAGAAACGCATTTTAGGTCAATTTTGGGTATACCTAATATATACTGTGTCTACTCTAGTGAGTTCTCCAAAAAGATGATTGCTAACAGGACAAATTCCAAGATCGGAGGGTCTGAACGAAAACAAGAGAACCCAATGAAGATTAAACAAGATATCACATTTTGGTTCGACGTCCACGTCACAGCCACCTACAATAAAAGAATGGTTGATAAACATGACGTCACAACAATAAGGGTGCAGTTAGCGATAACCATTTCAATTTTCTTTTCATTTTAAAATGAATTAAAATTAAATCGATTATTGAAGGTCAACTTTTTGTTCAAGTTGAAAAGTAGTAACATAATGAGCATCAGTAATAAAAAGCAAAGTAATATTACTAGGTATCACCAATATCGGGTCACGTGATTAGTTTAGGCCATATTAAATAAACAAAAGTAAATATTTTTTAACTTTTTTAAAAATCTTGCAAAAGAAAGTAACAATCATGAAGAGTTGTTACAAAGAAAAACAAATCAAATTCAAAGATCAAATTCAAAGATCAAATTCAAAGATCAAATTATCCGATTGGGAAAAATTATACTGTTATCTTGAAAAATAAATAAAACAGTCCATTGTACTTGCAAAAGGGTGATTTTTCTGCAGAAACCGGTGACTGCAAATGAACATATTATCTCTCTTTGACAATTATACATTTAAATGTATGGGTGGCTGTATTCGACATAATTGTTTTCTTGTGCATATTCAATAACCGATTATTTGTTTTCAATGATTTTTGAAAGACTTTTTCTTTTTTTGTGGTAGTTTCAGAATAACTCCAGAATATTTTTTAGTTGATTTCACCGTGAAATTGACTTTTTAAAAAATTATACCAGTCTAATTCGCACCCGTTCAAATTCTAAATCGAAAAACAAATGAAATATATGAAAATTTTAATTAGTATTAAATTTTACTATTGAAATTTATTATTAAAATTTATCATTAAAATTTCACAGTGAAAGTAACTTTTTTCCAATTATGCCAGCAGTTTGGGTAATTTTAAAATCAAAAACGAAATGAAATGAATGAAAATTTTAATATTTTTTCTAAGAGAAAAACTGATAAAAATAATAAAGAAGTACTTACTTTTATTGCAAATAGGTGGTTGAAAAGGAATATTTTATGCTTAAAAAACAATATTTAGTAGACTGAACGCGTCTCGTCTCGTTTGTAGTTCCAAGGAAAAACAAATATTGTCAATTTTGCTCTTCCATATATTATAAGAATCAAACATTACTATTTAACAATAAAAATTACAAATTCTCTTAAGAATATTAATATATCGTGGATCGGACAAATTTTTAGTTCACCTGAGTTCTAAAAGTCAGTGTTATATTTTATATTTAAATATTAGTGAAAAAATTTTATTTGTACACACAAAAAAAGATTTTTAAAAATTAAAAAAACAAAATTATTTTAGTACACAAAAGATTTAGAATTTCTTAAAAATTAATTTCTTTAAAAGAATTTTTTTTTCTAGACAATTTAATAGAATATAATACATATCAATTAAAAAAGCAAAAAAATAAGTTTTCAAATAATAATATTATGACATTTTCTAGCACTTTTTATTTCAGAATTCATGATTTTTTTTTTCTACAAAAACTACTGCCTTGAATATGATACAAATCTTTTGATATAGTTATTCAGACTATTATCTTTATAGAAAATAAAGTAAAAATCGTTTTTTTCCTGTTCATTTTTTTTCAGATCTCATAAAATAAAATAGGGGGCAGTAGACATCGTAAAAAAAATTATTTCCCCTAATATATTTTAAGAAAAAACTATTTCAGACATATTTTCATCAAAAGAAAAGCAATTCTGGAAATTTTCATGAAAATTGGACCATTAATTGATTTTTCATAGAATTTTTGTAAAATCCTCTTGTCATAACTTGTTTTTGGCTATGTTAAGTTTCAGTTGATTTAACGGTGCAAAAATGAAAACATTGTTTTTCTATCATAATTTTCATTATTTCCGTAAGCTTAAAAATTTGTTTTAAATCATCAGGAGTTTGCTTAATGTTTCTTCTGTCAAATGGACAAAAAAATTTCAAGATAATATTAATCTTTATGCAAGTTTTATTGTGTTAAATATAGGGAGGGGGTAAATTTCACAGGTAAAATTGGTAGTACCTAAATATTACACATGTAATTTATTTTTAATACATTTAAAACAATTTTTTCGGTCAATTTTGATCAAATCTGACTTTATATGGCCACCATAGTTGCTGCAAAATCTGTGTTTACAAAATAAATTTAACACTCTTGATTGAAAAAAAAAAACAACTGAAATAACTAATGCATTATAAAATTCATTCATTGATAAATCAACACTAAAGATTTCATTACAATTGGATAATTCCCTGATTTTTGGTAATTTCTTTTTGAATGGGAGAGGGGGGGGTAAATTTGTTTTGTAAAAACAAAGATTTTTCAACAAATTAGGTATACCTAGATAAAGATAAATAGAAAATCTACAATAATTATAAGTTTTCTTTTTATCTTTTTTTTAAAGTATAGAATCCTTTTTAAAATTACATGAATAATCAGGGTGGGGTCAAAGTTTAGGGAGCAGACATGCTGGAAAGAGGGGGTGGGGTCCCCTTAAGTAAAAATTGTGATATTGTAAAAAGTACCTAGTAGATATAAGGAAATGTGGAGGGTATTAGATTAGGTAAACATGCAAGTACCCCCAGGCCAATTAGGTATTAGGGCAATTCCATGTCAAATCATCCAGAAAAAAGTAAAATTGTCACCAATCCCTTTCAGTTTTTCTGAAATTTTGTACAGGTATCTCGATGTAACACTGAATCTAAGACAAAAAAAAATGTTCTATTATTATTTCACATATATTGAACCTTATTTGTACCAAAAAGATAGTTTGATATTTGCTCAGAACCGAAGCTACAACATTAGTTAAAATTTTGCAAATCAGAAATCATTAATAATTTAAAATTGGTTAACATTCAGACTTTTTTGACAGCAGTTTTGGATTCCTTGGGCAAAAATGCTATTATAAACCAATTTTTAGGAGTATGGAAGCTCTAGAACTCATTTTACAGACAAAAATAGATTACAAAAAGTTGCCATTTTTTGCAACTGACCACCCAAATTTGGAAAGTTAAAAATCGACATAATTCCGCCAATTTTTTGAATTTGAAGCTCAAATTTGGGGGATTTTCTAACGTTAAGATAGTCCACACATGGAAAAAATTGAAGTGAGAAACTTTAACAAATTTTAATAAAATGTTGTACCTTCACTTCTGAGAAAAAACCAAACTATCTTTTTGGTACAAATAATGTTCAATATATCTGAAATAATAATAGAAAAAATCTTTGTCATAGATTCAGTGCCACATTGGGATATTGATCTTGCTATGAAAAAAATCAAATTTTTGGGAATGTCTAATTTTAATATAGTCCACATCTGTACAAAATTTCAGAAAATTGAAGGGGGTGGAGGACATGGCCTGGATAATTTGGCCGGAATTACCCATTACTATTTTTTGTAATTTAACCCTTATAGTTCTTTTAGACAATAAAAAAATTATTCTAATCATTTTTATTTCTGATAACTCTATTACAATCTATTAGATTTCCATACACCACAGTTGAATGAGCTGTAATATCTTTATTAAGTTATAAAATGATTTGATTAGTTAAGTTAAAAGTTAATAGAAACAATGACATGATGACATGCATTTTATAAAACTGAAATGATTCATGATGATTTATTTTAATTATTATATATATATATATATATATATTATATATATATATAATTATATTCATCCACAGACACTGTGTTTTGACATTTCACGTCTCTTCAGTGTGGCTAGACCCAGCAACTACTTCTAGTCGGGAGCAAAAACTGACTGAATTTTCATCAGTCTGATTCCTTAACTCTCGGCCATTGGCAACTGTCTGTAA